>WWPN01000033.1:0-55971 GCA_013177575.1 Candida sojae | reverse complement strand
CCGCCGAAGACTAAGCGGATAATCACATAGCGGGTAATGAGAAGAAATGATAGATATAATATCATCGTACTTAGATATATATATATTAAATATATATAGCAATATGATTCTATTTCATATATAATGATGTAACTATATGGAGATATAATATAAATAAGTTATATAAGTAGCTAGATTATTAGTAAAGATAAATATAAATTAGATATATTTACCATGCGCCGAAATATATATCATGTATATTTGGGCAAGCCGATAAAATTACAAATAACTAGTATATATATATGTATATTAACATATTAATTTAAAGATAATTAAACTTAATAGTTAAATATTAATAGTATTAAAGTGTTAATATGTTCTTAACGGGTGAATTATAATAGATAATGGTTATCTTATATTTGTCATATGATATATGTAACATATATTAACTAATGATAAATAAATAATTAATAATTATATTAAGTAAATATTATGATACTTTTTTATAGAAAATATATTTAATATAACTATAATAATGTTATTATATAATAATATATATATAGATACCCCGCCGCCTTCGGCGGCTTAGATGATATATAATCATGAGTTTATAATAAGTAAACAGTCATGGACTGTTGATAATAATGAATATTTTATAATTAATATTATATAATTAATATTTTCTAATGAATAGATAATAAATAATGTAAATAATGTAATATAATGTAATATATTGAATATTAAATAATGAATAGATAGATAATTATACTTATACATGTTGAATTAAAATAGGTAATTCGTTGAAAGTATGATAATTAGCAGGTCTAGCTAATATAAGTTCTAGATCAGAATCTCTAAGAGATCTAGTATTGTTAGCTTCTAAGAAGTCAGGAGTAACTTGTACTTCAGCTCTTTCTTCTTCACCATTTTCTAATTGTACTAATACACTATATAGTGCAACTACAACAGATAATACTGACATTATAGAACCTCAAGATGATATAAAGTTTCAACCAAAGAATGCATCAGGATATTGAGGTATACGTCTAGGCATACCATTAAGTCCTAAGAAATGCATTGGTAAGAAAATAATATTAACTGAGATGAATAATAATCAATAATGAACTTCAGCTAATACTTTATTATAGTTTAATCCAAACATTGAAGGACCTCAGTAATAATAACCACCAATTAAGCTAAATAAAGCTCCCATTGATAATAATGAAAATAGCAGACCGTCCTAGACCAATATGTGGTCCGTGACGAAAAGCCTTTCCCGAACCGTGCGTGAAAGTTTCCCCTCACACGGCTCTCCACCTAAGGTGGTCCCTACTAAATATAGGATTTATAAACCTGATCCAATATGTCTTCCCTGATGTACCTTATTATGACATTCTTGACATAGAAGTATTTGTTTACGATTCATACGAATTTGTAAACTTGTTAAATAGTCATGACCCTTAGCTCCTTTATTAAGGTGCTTAATATGATGAACCTCGAGTTTATTGTTAGATCCGCATACACTACACTGTCCTTCGAATAGTTTTCTAGTACGAGGTATAGCTGTTACGGCTAGATCAATGACTGATAAGGATCATAATCCTTCATTCCAGATAGTTTAAAACTTTTACTAGATGGGCTTAGCATACCATCCTCAAAACGCGCTACCTCTTTGACTTGACCTTTGACTTCTTGTTTTACTATTAGATTGTAACCAAATTTCTTGATTACTTTTTTCATAGTATATAGTCTCATTTTAGACGCAAAGGTTAGAATACAAGAATATTTTAGTATGTAAGTTATTCTAGCCTCGAGACGAGTTAAGTTGTCAGCGCATGAATAATAGTTGAGTAGACCTCTACCTAATGAAAGGTATTTGTCTATGATTAGAGGGAGTGGCAGATATACAAATTTACCTACTCTCATAGGCGTACCATTACGACCATGTCTACAAAAACCTTTATCCCCCAGTTTAGCTACTATCTTAGTAATAGGTGCTAAAATTTGGGGTCTAGAAGTCTGAGCTACTAGCCGCGTACTGCCATCCGCTCTTTTGACTCACATCAACTGTCTTTTTCATATGGAGTAATGGCAATATCAAAACCTAAGAAATGTGCTTTATCCTTAGTGGCTGATGTTATTAGAGTTTTATCTTGTGAAAGTTCAACTCTTAGCCTATCCTTGAGGAAGTTTGTCAGATCTTGTTTAATCTTACATGAATCCTGATAAGATCCTATTACCCCTATGATGAAATCATCCGCATATCTAACAAATCTCATACGTTTGAAGTTAGGATCATTGCCTAAAAGGCTACGTTTCTTATCTCGATGTATTTGGGCTCTGATGTTTATTTTTTGATTGAGTAATGACGCTTTATTTATACCCCGTACTAATTTAGTGTATACGGGGTTAGCTCTTCTACGTGTACCCACGCTAAACCTCTCTGAGTATTCCATTAGCCATTCGTCCATAACTGTAAGTAATATATTACATAATATGGGACTTATGATGGAACCTTGAGGTGTCCCAGCAGAAGGTATTTTGAAGTTATTTTCAATATAACCGGCGTTAAAACACTTATGGATTAGGTCTAAGAACACTTGGTCCTTAATCCTTTTCTCTACCTCTTTTATTATTAAATCTTGAGGTAAAGTGTCAAAGCATTTAGTTATATCTGCTTCTATAAATCACGACACTTCGTGGAAAATACCCCTAAGTTGGTATAGCGCAGTGTGGGTACTTCTATTAGGTCTGAAACCATGCGAAAAGTCTGACATGTGGGGTTCGAAGATAGCCTCTAGGATTATCTTCATAGCCATCTGAACTATTTTGTCACGTGGTGACGCTATACTCAGAGGTCTAATCCCACCCTTGGCTTTGGGTATCTCGATTCTACGATTTGGTCTGAACTTGTAGGCACCAGACCCTATCTCTCTCCCCATAACTTTGAATGTTTCTGAGGTGATTCCATCGAGAGTCTCCTTATTTGTCCCTGGTGTCATATTCCCTGGCTTAGACTTTATTAGACTGTATGCATACATCAGGAATTCAGGATCTGATATTATTGGACGTATGTTCTTATATACTTCATCAGGTTTATTTAATCCTTCTTTAGTAACTTATCAAGTTTGGCTATACCCATGGGCATAGTCTCCTTGACAAACCTTGGCTGGTTCCTTCAGTGGGGATGTTGAGGTATGCATAGCACGCGTCAATCATCCTGTTCCACCTAATACTGAACCTCTGTCACCTATACGCTTTCACGCTTCAGGCGATCCCGAGTTCCTATAAACTCCTCTTACTGTGGTTAGGTGCTCCGGCAGATATAGTCCGATACTTTCGACTGGGTCGTACTGGACTCTTGGTCTACCCGGCATTATGTAAACCCGGTAGACAGTTCCGACATCTGGCACTAGGCCAGTAGGGACTTCAGACCCTCCATCTGCTTTTAGGAGTTCGTTAACCTCACCATACACAGCGTATCTCGACGGCACTCTTGCAGCCGCCTTTATGAGCATGCTATTTTCCTCTCCTGGTTGCGCCCAGGATGAGTTAACTCATTGATTTACCCTATTAAATAAGAGACCTTTAGGGGTGATTATGGCCATAAGCATACTGCCTGTTGCTAATCACGAGAAGAGTAGATAGTGAAACGGCGCACCATAATGGAAATGTCCTACTACGTAATATGTATCATGGAATGCAACATCAATACTTGCATTTGATAACATAACTCCTGTAGTTCCTCCAATAGTGAATAAAAATAAGAAACCTAATGCGAATAGCATTGGTACTGCTAAACGTAGTTCACCACCATATAATGTGGCTAATCATGAGAAGATTTTAATACCTGTAGGGATAGCAATAACCATAGTTGCACTAGTAAAGTAAGCACGACTATCAATATCTAAACCTACAACATACATATGATGACTTCAAACTAGGAATCCTAATAAACCAATACTACCAATAGCATATATCATACCAATTTGACCAAATATTTGTTTTTTAGTATATGTAGATATAATATGTGATATTATACCAAATCCTGGTATAATTAAAATATATACCTCAGGGTGCGTGGGACTATATCTTCTACTTTAATCCTCATTTCTTATTAAAATATAATCATGCTTTATGCTGAGCTGTATAATCCACAGCCTTATAGGCTTTAATATCTATTAAATCATAGTATTCTCTTATTAACATTAATCTACGTAGCTTAGTAGCTCTAGAAGGGTTAATACGATTATACATGCTAAAATTTAAGATATCTGTTCTACTTTGGATACTCCATTTATAAGTACCGTTACTTGCAGAATCATAGTAGATGTTCCCTCCAAACATCTCTTTGAAGGGTATGATGTCAACAGCTAATTTATTAGAAGTATTAATAGTTAGTTGGGGAATACCATTTTTAATACTATAGAATATACTACCTTCAGCATCGAAGAAACCCATAAATCAAGCATTATCCTTAGTTAATTCACAAGGCATAATAGTCTCTATATTAAGTATAGGACAAACTCGATGTAATTGGGCTAATCTTTTGCTATTACGTATATTGCCATTTACTGCATGTATTAATCTAGTAATTCCAACTTTATTATGTAATCTATATCTTATAGCTTTAATGCCAGCTCTAGGTTTAATAGAGCCACCAAATCTATGTTGAATTTGTCTTAGCATTTTCTCATCTTGTAAATCGACAATAATTTCGCAATTAACATATTTTTTTTGAGTTATGCTAAAACCACCATTTCCATCTATTAAGCCTGCTAATCATTGATTAAATTTATCATGAGTCTCCCGCCGCCGAAGGCGGCTAATATTGTTTAAATTAGTTACACGTGTAGTCTCTGAGATTCCTACTAGATTATTAGTATTCGTATTCGTATTTATGATAGAGTACTTATAATCGTTGGTTATCTGCTGATTGCTGCTAGTATTGCTACTATTTCTTAACTTTTTACTCTAGGGCTAGTAAAAGACTTATACCTATAGTAGTTAAGTAAGCTACGTACAATGTACATAGGAGTTTCCAGCATATAGTGTAATGCGTATGTAATAAAGGTATTACAAAGGGCCAACCTTGACCAAAGAATCAGAATAAATGTTGGTATAATATAGGATCTCCTCCTGCTGCTACTTCATAGAATCCTGTATTAAAGTTACGATCCATTAATAATAATGTAACACCTGCTGTTAATACTGGTAATGATAATAATAATAATATTGCTGTAAAGAATATACTTCATACAAATAATGGCATATCTGTCATATGGATTCCTATACTACGCATGTTAAGTGTTGTTACTATAAAGTTTATTGCTCCTAATAATGAACTTATACTTGTTAGATGTATTGCAAATATCGCTAAATCAACTGATGGACCTGAATGTGCACTAATTGATGATAGTGGTGGATAAACCGTTCATCCAGTTCCGGCACCTGTCTCTATAAGTAGAGATGCTATAACACATACTAGTGCAGGTGGTAGACATCAAAAACTAATATTATTTAGTCTAGCAAATGCCATATCTACTCCACCAATCATTATTGGTAAGAAATAATTACCAAATCCACCAATTAAGAATGGCATAACAAATAAGAAAATCATAGCTATAGCATGACCTGTAACTAATACATTAAATACTTGATTATTACCATGTAAAAACATTGGACCTGGACCTGATAATTCTAATCTTATTATAACTGACATAGCTGTTGCTACCATTGCACATATCATTCCAAATATCATATATAATATACCAATATCTTTATGTGATGTACTAAATAGTCAACGTGTTATATAATTCATTTCGTGCTGATTAGAAGTTTGAGTTGAACTCATTTATATAAATATTTATCTATAAAAGAAGACAGGGTAGGTTATGACCTTATTTTAATATATAATATAAAATATATTTACAAGAAAAGAAGAAGAAGAAGAAGAAAGAGGGAATATAGTTACCTACCTATTAGGGTTATAAATAAAATATAATTATTAGATATTATTATTAGATATAAATATTAGATATAATATTAGATATAAATATTATAATTATTATTTACCATGCGCCGCCCGCTTTCAGCGGGCGGCGTATATAGATATGTATTTACCATGCGCCTAGCCTTCTAGGGCGGGGTAAAATCTATTGATCTGAATAAGATACTTAATAATAAGAATGATATACTTAATATACAATAAGAGTAATATACTATACAATATATATATTATATATATGGAGAATTGCGCCGCCCGCCCGAAGGGCGGGCGGCGTATATAGATTTATCTATTGGTTTGAGTAAAATCATTATGAACCATAAGATAAATATAAAAGTGATGAGTATTAATATTTATTTATATTAACTAAGTAATTAATCCCCCCTTCCGGCCTTAGTATCTTAATATCTTTATTGATAGCATAGTAAATATATTCTTAATATTTATATCCGCCGCCCAATATATTTATTTATTTATCCCCGCGCCTTCGGCGGCTTATATTGGGCGGGCTATCAGGTGTGAAGAATAGTAGATATAGTAACGATTGTATTCCTTACTCTATTAACCAATCCTCACCATTGAAATAAGATAAACTACAATATTATGGTAAATTATGGTAAATAATTTATATACTACTACTTATATAATATAATATAATATATACACAGGTTAGAACAATAGTATTACCGACATATGATATGATATGATATGATATGATATGATATGATATGATGTCTTGTAAGACAGAATGATATTAACCATGCGCCGCCCCACCGAAGGTGGGGCGGCGGAAAGCGGGGAAGAATAAGTATAGTAATTATAATATATCTTAATAGATAATTATAATAATTAATATATAACTTATAGAAAGTTAACTACAATATTATGGGAAATTATGGTAAATAATTGTAGATATACACAGGTTAGAACCATAGTATTGTCTAATTGACATATACGCCTAGCCGAAGGCGGGTGGCGCATGGGAAATAGTATGAGATATTAAATATTAGATAATAATGAATAGATAATAGATTAAATTCTATAATATTCTTTACTGCTGCTACTTTTAAGATATTGACGATCAATTCTAAGAACTTGTAATAATACTTCTAATATGAAAGCAATAACTAATAAGCTAAGGAATAGAATTAATATAATTAAACCATATAAACCATTATGATAAGCACTAACAACATAAGGTAAAATAGAAGAGATTTCTAGATCGAATGGTAAGAATAGTATAGCAACAAGAATGAAAGCTACAGAGAAGGCAGCTCTAGATTGTTGATAAGAAGTAAATCCACATTCAAATGGACCTGTTTTATCTACATAAGCATTACTAGGTGCAAGTAGTATATTAATACCTATAAGTAATAAAGCAACTATAGGTGCAAGTATAAGATAATATGTAAACATTAATTAGTAAGTAAAGTGATACCTTCTAATAGAGTAGGAGAGCTAAGAATAGTCCTGTAAGAATAACAGCATATATACTAATAATTAAAGCTATTGAACTACTAAGTACAGGTTGAGTTGTAATAGTAGAAGTAATAAGATTGCTAGCTAATTGTTTAATAATATAAGCATAATAATAAGTAGCAATAACACTAAATACAATAATAGCTAAACCTTCAAGATAAAGACCAGAATCCATAAGAGCAACTATAACATAATATTTACCATAGAAACCAGGTAATGGAGGTATCCCAATAAGTGAAAATAAACATAATATAAATATTAAACATAAAGTTTTATTAGGTACTACTAAATGATTAACATTAACTATAGGAGATCATTGTGATGCAGGATGTGCAGTATATTCCGCTATAGCTAATATACAATAGAATATAAGTACATGTGTTAAACTATATTGTATAATATATAAATAATATGCTTGATCACCTAATGCAACAGCAGTAATAAGATAACCAAAGTTAAGTATACCTGAATAAGCTAATATACTCTTAAGTGTAACTTGATATAATGGAGTATATGCTGCTACCGCTATAGATAAATAAAATGTAGTTAAAAGTAATTGTGTATTAAATAATGATATATGTATATATATAAATGACATAATAGATACTTTAGCTACTATACTAATATATGCAGTAATATAAGTAGGAGTATAACTATATACAGCAATACTTCAAGCATGTAATGGAGCTAACCCCATTTTAAATATAAGTCCAGCTAATAATATATCAAATGAATTAAATGTATATTGATTATGGAAAGTATAATAAGTACTTAATTCAGATAAATTAGTTAAACCAGTTTGTTGGTATACTTCTGCTGATGATAATAAAATAAGTACTGAAGCTATACCACCTGTTACAAAGTAAAGTATAGCTCCTCTAGTAGCATTGTATGATTTATTATATATACCCGTTAGAAGATATAAACTATATGATTGTAATTCTATTACTACATATAATGGTATAAGATCATTAACCATAGGTAATAATATAAGTCCTATAAGATTAATAACCATAAGTAATGCTATTCATTGATTAGATAAATTATATCTAGGTGTAATAGTACCATATATAAGTAGACTTAATACTAAGAATATTAATAATATAATTATAGGACTATTACCTGGAGTATAAGCAAATCAATCATTAAATATAGTAATTGAACTATATTCTATACCTAAACATTCTCATGCTAGATACATGGTAAATAATAAAGCTATAACAGCTAATCTATTAAGATGCTGTGTATTAGTTGGATTATAAGCTAAATAAACTATATATGTAACTAATGTTGTTAGTAACATTCGACATAAGGTGATTCGAACACCTATCACATCATCCGTAGTGATGAGTACTACCATTATACTATATGTCATATCTTATCATATCTTATATGGTAAATATATAATATTATATGTAAAAATAATAATAATGATGAATAGATTCATAATGATAAATAGATTCATAATGATGAATAGTTAATCTAAACACCGTATAATAGAAGGAAGCTAACCATAAGTGAGAATAGACCACAAGCCTCAGCTAGAGCGAAACCTAAGATAGCTTGAGGGAATAATGTACTACGTAAAGAAGGGTTACGTGATGTACCGTTGATAAGAGCAACGAATACTAGAGCAATACCGATAGCGGCACCTCCTAGACCGATTGTGGCGATACTAGCACCAATGTACTTAGCAGCAAGAGCTAATTGCATGACTAAGTTATATATATAATCTTACTATATTTGCCAGTGTTAGCTTAATAGGAATCGAACCTATGTCTCCCGATTATCAATCAGGCTCTCTACCGCTGAGATATAAGCTATATTATTACCCATGCGCCTTCGGCGGATTACATCTATATTTTACATTATTTTTTCATGGTAAATATCATATCATATCATATCATATAATATCTATACTTTCATATAGTTTTACCATGAAGTATTATAGATAATAAGGAAATAGTGCCCTTCGGGCATTAAATAAGTGCCTTCGCACTTTAATAGGCCCCGAAGGGGCCGGGTTATTATTATGAATAAGGAATAGATAATATTAATATAAGTCCCGAGCAAGTTCCCTTACCCGAACTGTATTTCAACTTATAGCATATCATAGGTTGTATATAGTCATCATATACTGAACCAAAGATCAAACAAGATACGCCCGCCGAAGGCGGGCGAGAATGATAATCTGGTGGGTTAGATAAATGACTATGAACCTTATCTGTGCTATTGATGAGTGATTAGTGCGAAATATATGACAACTTCACCGCACTATACTATAATGCGATTACTGACAGTTCCTCTTTAATACTCTCGAGTTACAGAGAGTAATCCAGTTAAAGATAGGCTTCCATGATTATACTAGTTTACTTATTCTATTATTAGAAATATAATTAATAGTATATTCGTATCACACCTGTAGCCCAAATCATAAGGGTCATGCGGATTAGTCTTCAACCTCTACTTTCCATAATATATCTATTATGCATCTTCATAATCATTTTCATTAAATATTTACCATGAAAAAAAAATGATCGTGAATGAGGATTACGTTCATTAATTAGCTTAGTAACAAACCACTAGGCATGAACTGACGACAACAATGTAACGCCTGTATATATTCATATAAATATGGTATATATATTCAAGATTTGGTAAGGTTCTGGTGTATCGTCCAATTAAACAGCATGATCCACTGTATCGATATATAACCGTCTAATGTATTACATTTCATTCTTGCGAACGTACTAGTCTGGTGGTATACTCTTAACATTTGCTTGCTCAATTATTATTATTATTATTTAATAATTGCGTGGTATACATAGTTAACAGCTGTAGCTAAATGGGTACCGAATCCATGTCGCTCTTACAGCTTTCATCCCTTAGCGTCAATCAATTAGTATACTTTCTTTACTGTCTATTATATGTCATAACATATTATCTCTCTATATAATTTACATAGTATAACTAAAAGATTCTATTCATTAAGCCTACGGATCCTTTAAACCAGTGATGATAAACGCTTGCCCTGTGTGTATGACCGCTACTGCTGGCACACATCTTGGTAAGGACTATATAATTTTAGCTATCATTATTAACTAAATTATCAAGGTATATTAAAAGTATTCTATACTAATTATAACCTATTCTATCAAAAGATAAAATAATTTATACATATATTCGCTTTTAACCTTATGTAGATAACATGATCAATCGTTAGATCATTGTCAATGATTCCTCACTGCTGCTACTAATAGTAGTAGAAAATATCTTCTATGTGTTCCTTATGGCTTCCACCATGGAATATAGGTCTAAGGCTAGTTATCTTAACCGCTTATCCGCCCAATATATTTATATTTATATAGGCGCATGTATACATGTCAATAACTACTACCTGCATCTATTAAGACTTTGATTAGTCTTTAATTACTCACCTGAACGCAATTATATATATAAGGATATATAATTACTTGCATGTGTTATGTCTCTACATAGCGTTATATCTGAACCTACATCATATTCATGTAGTAAAAGTCAATATGTTGAACTACCCGGAATTGAACCGAGATCGATCCATTATGAGTGGATAGCTCTAACCATTGAGCTATAGTTCATTACAGTTACCTAATAATATTATTAAATATTTGTCATATTCGCGCCCGAAGGGCGCTTATACTATTATTATGTTTAACCATGCTTTATAATGAATATAAAAGTTATAAAATATTAACCATGCGCCGCCCGCCTTCCGCGGGCGGCGGAACTTCTTCATATATTCATATATTCATAATAATGAATAGTAAAGTTATAAAAAATATTAACCATGTCATTTCATAATGAATATAAAAGTTATAAAAAATATTAACCATGTCATTTCATAATGAATAGTTAGTTTTCTCTATTAAGAGTACCAATATAATATAATATGTTCTCTAAAGTAGAAATTAGAGGAACGATTATAATATAATGAGAGAAATAATATAATGTAGCAAACTGTCCTAATGCAATATAAGGAACTTCTACATGTAATTGACCTAAATTACCAAGTAATAAGAAGTTAAATACAAATAGATAGAAAGCTAATTTAGATAATACTTTGAAACTATTACCACGAATGATAGATCTATCAGTATAAGGTAATGTTAATAATATAAGAATAGCACCAAACATAGCAATAACACCACCTAATTTATCAGGTATACTACGTAAGATAGCATAGAAAGGTAATAGATATCATTCAGGTACAATAGAAGGAGGAGTAACCATAGGGTTACCAGGGATATAGTTATCAGGATGACCTAAAGTATTAGGACTATAGAATACAAATAAACTAAATATTAATATAAATAAGAATACAGTTACTAAATCTTTAAATACAAAATAAGGATGCATTGGTAATCTATCAATATTACCTGTTATACCAACAGGGTTAGATGATCCATTTACATGTAATGCCATTAAATGCATACATACTAATGCAGCTAAAATGAATGGTAATAAGAAATGTAATGCAAAGAAACGTTGAATAGTTGGATTACTTACTGAGAAACCTCCTCAAATGAAAGGTACAATATCATTACCAATGAATGGTATAGCTGATAAAAGGTTAGTAATTACTGTAGCACCTCAATGTGACATTTGTCCATATACTAAACAATATCCTAAGAAAGCAATAGCCATAGTTAAAACAAATATAATAACACCTATAATTCATGTCATTACTCTAGGTTGTTTATAACTTCCATAATATAAAGCTTTACCAATATGTAAATACATACATATAAAGAAGAATGATGCTCCATTAGCATGTATATAACGTATAAGTCAACCTGCATTAACATCTCTCATAATATGCTCTACACTATCAAAAGCTAGAGATAAATTACTACTATAATGCATAGCTAAGAATACTCCTGAAGCTATTTGAATTATTAAACATAATCCTAATAGACTACCTAAGTTTCATCAGTAGTTAATACTACTTGGTTGTGGACTATCTATTAAATAACTATTTACTAATGATAGATAAGTATTAGATTTACGTATAGGCATAAACGTATCTATAATATTATATGCTTAAGTATATTATTATTATATTATTATATATTATAAATATTTACCATGCGCCTATATAAATATAGGCGGATATAGTTGTAATTCTTCCATGAAAGGAACTTAATCCTTTTAATCTTACCTTATCAGTTTATTGTATACAAACACCTACAGTATACGCCGCCCGCTGAAAGCGGGCGGCATGGTAAATATGTGCAATAGATAGAGTCGAACTACCATGATAAGATCATGAATCTTATATGTTACCATTACATTATATTGCATTTTTGGTAAAAACTAAGTTACCTTATTAAGCCGCCTTCGGCTTTCTGCCCTAGCCCAATATATTTATTTACCATGACTAGATTATCTTATCTTATCTTATCTTATCTTATCTTATCTTATCTTATATTATCTTATCTCGTTATCACCTAATCATTCAATGAAATCTTCAATAGAGACACATTCTAATTTAATAGGCATCATACCATGGTTAACACCACATAATTCACTACATTGACCATAATAAACACCAGTACGTTGTATTAATGCACTTACTTGGTTTAATCTACCAGGTGTAGCATCTACTTTCATACCTAATGAAGGTATAGTGAAACAATGTATAACATCATTAGCAGTAACGATAAAACGTATATGTGTATCAACAGGAACAACAATAGAAGTATCTGTATCTAATAGACGTAAGTTACCTGGCTCTAACATGTCATCAGGTATTACATAAGACTCAAACTCAATAGTCTCTCCAACTGAATCAACAAAGTCAGAATACTCATATTTTCAATATCATTGTAATCCTATTACTTTAATTGTCATCGCTGGTGTTAATACTTCATCACATAAATATAATAATATAAATGATGGGAAAGCTATTAATAATAATATAATCGCTGGGAATATAGTTCATATAATTTCAATTACTTGTCCATGACGAATATATTTATATGCAAATTTATTATCTTTATAATCATGGATTATAACATATAATATATATGATACTAAACCTAATATAAGACATAAATAGAACATAATATGATCATATAATTCATGTATACCTTCAGCATTAGGTGTTGCTGTATCTTGTAATCTTATACCTCAAGGTGTTGGTACATCTAGATAAATCATTTATAGTTTATACTACCTTATATATTTCTATGGAATCCATCGGAGTCGAACCGATATTACTCACATGCAAAGCAAGTGATCTACCATTGATCTAGGATCCCTTTATCTCTCCTTAAACTATTTACATTACATTACATTACATTACATTACATTACATTACATTACATTACATTACATTACATATATGCCGCCCGCCCGATGGCGGGCGGCGGAGTATGAATTATCTATCTTATGTCTCAGTAAGTAATCTTATATCATTATTAATTATCCTTACATGGTAAACAATGTCATATTATTCTTTATATCTCTTCTAAGGAGATTCTATATTATATATTATACCCAGCACCTAAGGTGCCTATAAGTTTACCATGCGCCTACTAATAGATACTTCTATATGAATGACATATACTTCTATATGAATGACATATACTTCTATATGAATGACATATACTTCTATATGAATGACATATAGATACTTCTATTGATACTTCTATACTTCTATAGATACTTCTATACTTCTATAGATACTTCTATACTTCTATAGTGCGGCGGTATTCTTTATCGATAGAGAAATATATCTTATATCTTATGATATTTATATTACCTGATCAATATCATCTATATCACACCTCCATTCTTATTATTTATTTACCATAATTATTAATAATGTTATAGCATTTCTTATATATTCATTATTATTCATTAATATGAATTATTATGAATTATTATGAATTATTATGAATTCTCACTATCTACGATATTATATCAATTATATATTATCTAATCTTCATTATTAATATAATATAATATAATATAATATAACATTCATTATAAATGACATGATTAATCTTTTTTATTTCTTTTCATTATGTCTCTTTTTCTTTTCTTTCTTTTTATTCTTATTACGCCGCCCGCTTTCAGCGGGCGGCGCATGGGAAATACTTACAAAGTAATGACTAGATCAATGATTAGATATATCATTAAATAACTTTATTATGTAAATAATAACAATTATATATGAAGGGGGACTAATGATATAATAAAGTATATCAAAATACGCCGCCCACCTTTGGGTGGGCGGCACATGGGAAATAGATGTAGGAGAGGTAATTGAAAAGATTCACTTAATTACAATAACTATTGTATGGAAGCTAATATTACGATTAGACCAAGACAAGGGATAAGGTTAAAATAATAACCGATCTAAGCTATAAATAGCGAGTTTAATAGGAAGTATCTGAATTGAAACATCTTAGTAAGATATTTAATAAACCAAAAGGGAATATCTTAGTACCGGTGAGGGAAAAGATATAAGTATTAAAGTAATATCATGTGATATGAATAAAGTAGTGCTACTACTAATACTATAAAATAATCGTAAGTATCAAGTACCGTGAGGGAAAGGCATATAAATATGATTTAATTAATGTAATCGTTCATGGAAGACTTAATTTATTAAGTTAAATTAGAAATGTATCGAAGAAATTATATTAAATTTGTATAGAAATACATAGTTAAAGAGCAGCTATAGTATAGCGTACCTCTTGTATAATGGGTCAGTGAGTTATTTTTATTAGCGAAGTATCAACTAAATCTAACAAGATAAATTAATAATAGTTAATAGGAATAGACCCGAAAGTATATGATCTATACATTGCCAGGTTATATAGTTATAATTATATTATAATGATTATAGACCTAACAGGTGGGTGTTGCAATACCTTCTGAAGAGTAATGTATCGATGTGAAAGGCTACTCTCATATACAGATAGCTGGTTATCTGTGAAATATATCTTAGTATAGCAATTAGTAAACATCACTAGGTAAATCACTAGATTTGAAACAAAATGCGCCGCCCTTGTGGGGCGCATTCATTTTATGGGAGCGATTATAGCTTATCATACGGATCTAACATCTGAACTAGATGTAATGGAAATACTAATTAGTCAATCTAGGTGCGATAAGGTACCTAGATGAGAAGGGAATAACCTAGACTACTATGTGTAAGTCCTAAACAAGTATGCTAAGTGGTATTAAACCTATAGTAAGTAATTACGACATTTTATAAGACAATTGATCAGTGGATATGATAGTAATCATCTGCTAAAGAACGTGTAACAACGCATCAATAGACATAAGATAATAGGTGTAGATATACAGGCCTAAGCACTTGACTGAACAGTAGATACTTATTTAACCATAAGTATAGTAACAGATTATGTTATAAATAATAATAACAAAGAATATGCTGACTTGAGTAACGTTAGAAAGGTTAAGCCTTTCCTCTTAAAATATATAAGGTTTTATTATAAATTAACGGTCTCTAATGTTGATTATGAAGATAATTAACAGATGAGTAATATGACTAGAAATTAGATTAACCGTACTGTAAACCGACACTGGTATATAAATTTATATCTTTAATATAAGATTAAATTAAAAGAGTATGAGCGAAGCCATATGAATGAACTCGGCAATAAGGATATAACTCCTTTAATATAGTGCGACTGTTTACCAAAAACATAGCCTATTGCAGTTCTGTGAAGAATAGTATAATAGGTGCTACCTGCCCAGTGTTAGAGAGATAATACATAATGCTTTAATCAACGGCGGTCTTATCATGAGGATCCGAAGGTAGCGAAATTCCTAGACGTTTAATTGGCGTCCTGCATGAATGAGTACACGATGCTATAGATGTATCCATATGGTCCTCAGTGAAATAGTAATTGCAGTGAAGATACTGTATAGCAATAGATTGACGAGAAGACCCTATACAGCTTTACTATAGAGTTGCCCTGCTATCTAATTATATCTTATAAATTATTTTATTTAATAGATTAATTCAATAGCTAATCTTTTTATATAAAGAAACAAGGTAACTTGGTTAGTTTCGATGGGGCGTCGACATCACAAAGAATAACTGATGTGTCTATATGACCAGGTTGTAAATTAACTCTTATTAAGGGTTATACTAGATTGAATAGATACAGTAATACTAAATGGTAATTAGTAATTCATAATCTATAATAAGCCGCCGCCCGCCTTCGGCGGGCGGCAGTAGATATGAAAGGATAAGGATAATAACTTAACTGTGTTATGATAAAATTACTAACAGGTAGTTTTAGTACGTAAGTAGTGTATAGTGAACAGACAATAACTATAGCAAAGTATGTCGATAGCGAATCAAAGTTACGTTAGGGATAACAGGGTAATACCGCTAGAGAGTTGATATCGTCAGCGGTGTTTGCCACCTCGATGTCGTCTAGGCTCATCCTTATGGTCGCAGCAACTATAAAGGGTATGACTGTTCGTCATTTAAGGAGCTACTTGAGATGGGTTAATTACGGCGTGAGCCAGTAATGTTTCTATCATCTATTGCATTTTAATAAAAACTAAGTTACATGTGTACGAGAGGATTATGTAACCTAAACCAATGGTGATAACTCTTTATTATTATCTATTTTATTCCTTTATAAGAATAATCTTAATTTAATAACCCTTTTATAAAGGTTGAGATAAATTGTTATAAGCTAAGTCTAGTTGCAATAAGTATTGACAGCATATCAAATACTAAGTCAATAGTTTTTATTTAACAAACATTAAAGATAATAATGTTTTAGTATTCCTAAATTATTCAAAGGTGCTCTTTGGCATCTTTCAGGAGATATAGGTATCAATTCTTTGATTATAATACTAATATACAAGTACATTTAGTACTTAAATTAAGTGAACTACAATTACCTCAATAATACCTTGCCGCCTTCGGCGGCTTATTTAGAATTAAGTCATAATAGCTCAACGGTAGAGCCGTACACTGTTAATGTATTTATCTTAGTTCGATTCTAAGTTATGACGCTTGAATGTATAGACTTTGTTAATGATTGTTATTAACCATGCAATCATTATTATTTAAATATTAAAACTATGTCTTTAATTAGTGGTATTGCTAGTGTACTTGCTATAGGTTTATTATCACCTGTACAAAGTATATTAGCTCTTATCTGTCTATTTCTTAGTGTAGCTGTATCATTATACTCATCAGGTTATGTACTTATGGGTATACTATATATATTAGTATATGTAGGAGCTATAGCTATATTATTCTTATTTATATTATCATTATTAAATATTGAATATACACCAGTTGGTGGTATGAGTCCTTTAATCATATTCTTATTATTAATTTTATTACTTCCTTTAGATATAAGTTTCGATTCTTATGCACCTATTGAAAGTGTATATACTGCATATAATGAATTAGATATTATAGGTACTTTATTTTATAGTGAATATGCTTTAATATTATTATTATTAGGTATAATCTTAGTATTATCTGTTATAGGGGCCATTGCGATTACTAGATAATGTTAGGTTTCTTAGAATTATTATTAATGTTTGTTAGTGTTTTATTAGCTGTAGCATTCCTTACTGTAGCTGAACGTAAAACATTAGGTTACATGCAACGTCGGGTTGGACCTAATGCTGTAGGTTATTATGGTATTCTTATGGCTATTGCTGATGCTGCTAAACTATTACTTAAAGAAATAATTGTACCAACACATGCTGATAAATTAATATTATTTATTAGTCCTGTTATATCATTAATATCTGCTTTATTATGTTGATCAGTTATTCCTTTTGCACCAGGTGTTACTATATATGATAGTAATTATGGTTTCATATTAACATTAGCTATTAGTAGTGTTGGTGTATTTGGTACATTACTTGCTGGTTGATCAGCTAATAGTAAATATTCTCTATTAGGTTCTATTCGTTCTACTGCTCAATTAATTAGTTATGAATTAGTATTAACTACTATTGTTTTACTTGCTATATTATTAGCCGGTACTATGAATTTATCTAAATATATTTATTTACAAGAAGCTATATGATATGGTATACCTTTATTACCATTAGCTATAATGTTTTATATAGGTTGTGTAGCTGAATGTGCTAGACCTCCATTTGATAATGTTGAAGCTGAGTCTGAGCTTGTATCTGGTCATATGACTGAATATAGTAGTAGTATCTTTGTTCTCTTCTTCTTATCTGAATATGCTTCTATCTTATTCCTTAGTACTTTAACTGCTATCTTATTCTTTGGTGGTGGTACTGGTATTGTTTTAGGTATTAAAGCTAATATCTTTGCATTTACTTATATTTGAGTTCGTGCTACATTGCCTAGAGTTAGATATGATAAATTAATTAATCTATGTTGAATGATCTTCTTACCAATCTTATTCGGTGCTGCTATTGCTATACCTGCATGAATATATGCTATTGATGCTATTGCATTAGTATAGATAGATATATATATATTTATTCATTATAAACCATAATCCGCCGCCCGCCTTCGGCGGGCGCATGGACAATATTCTATTAGAATAGGTAACTTAACGTGACTGTGATGGAATTGGTAGACATAATACATTTAAGCTGTATAGACATTAGTCGTGTGGGTTCAAGTCCCACTAGTCATAATATACCATGCGCCTATTTATATAGGCGGATAAAGGGATAGTTCTAATGTTGGTAATTAGAGTTATATTGTAGCTATAATGCCTTTGGCTGCGACTGTTCGATTCAGTCCTATCTCACTTATATGGTAGCTATAATTCAACGGTAGAATAGCCGTATGTGGCACGGTTTATCTGAGTTCAAGTCTCAGTAGTTACCCTTTGTCCTATTAGCTCAATTGGTAGAGCGTTCGTTTTGTAATCGAAAGGTTATAGGTTCAACTCCTATATAAGACATTCTCCGCCGCCCAATAGATAAATATATTGGGAAATATTTATTTATATTACATGTCTTATCCTATATATATATTTACTTATATAAGGAGACAAATAGGTAACTCATATTGTTTTATTACTTAACTTAACTTAACTTACTTATTTATTATTATAATAAGATCCTATGATCTAATGGTATGATACCACTTCTTCATAGTGGGTATACGAGTTCGATTCTCGTTAGGGTTAACTTTGTATTATTCTTAATTTATTTACCATGTTTATACGCCGCCCACTGAAAGCGGGCGGCGCATGATATATTTAAATATATATTATATTTATATATAATAAATAACATATTTTATTACATTTAACTCTTCTTCTTCTTTTGAAAGAAAAGAAAAAGAGACATAATGAAAAGAAATAAAAAGATTAATCATGTCATTTATAATGAATGTTATATTATATTATATTATATTATATTAATAATGAAGATTAGATAATATATAATTGATATAATATCGTAGATAGTGAGAATTCATAATAATTCATAATAATTCATAATAATTCATATTAATGAATAATAATGAATATATAAGAAATGCTATAACATTATTAATAATTATGGTAAATAAATAATAAGAATGGAGGTGTGATATAGATGATATTGATCAGGTAATATAAATATCATAAGATATAAGATATATTTCTCTATCGATAAAGAATACCGCCGCACTATAGAAGTATAGAAGTATCTATAGAAGTATAGAAGTATCTATAGAAGTATAGAAGTATCAATAGAAGTATCTATATGTCATTCATATAGAAGTATATGTCATTCATATAGAAGTATATGTCATTCATATAGAAGTATATGTCATTCATATAGAAGTATCTATTAGTAGGCGCATGGTAAACTTATAGGCACCTTAGGTGCTGGGTATAATATATAATATAGAATCTCCTTAGAAGAGATATAAAGAATAATATGACATTGTTTACCATGTAAGGATAATTAATAATGATATAAGATTACTTACTGAGACATAAGATAGATAATTCATACTCCGCCGCCCGCCATCGGGCGGGCGGCGCATATAATGTAATGTAATGTAATGTAATGTAATGTAATGTAATGTAATGTAATGTAATGTAATGTAAATAGTTTAAGGAGAGATAAAGGGATCCTAGATCAATGGTAGATCACTTGCTTTGCATGTGAGTAATATCGGTTCGACTCCGATGGATTCCATAGAAATATATAAGGTAGTATAAACTATAAATGATTTATCTAGATGTACCAACACCTTGAGGTATAAGATTACAAGATACAGCAACACCTAATGCTGAAGGTATACATGAATTATATGATCATATTATGTTCTATTTATGTCTTATATTAGGTTTAGTATCATATATATTATATGTTATAATCCATGATTATAAAGATAATAAATTTGCATATAAATATATTCGTCATGGACAAGTAATTGAAATTATATGAACTATATTCCCAGCGATTATATTATTATTAATAGCTTTCCCATCATTTATATTATTATATTTATGTGATGAAGTATTAACACCAGCGATGACAATTAAAGTAATAGGATTACAATGATATTGAAAATATGAGTATTCTGACTTTGTTGATTCAGTTGGAGAGACTATTGAGTTTGAGTCTTATGTAATACCTGATGACATGTTAGAGCCAGGTAACTTACGTCTATTAGATACAGATACTTCTATTGTTGTTCCTGTTGATACACATATACGTTTTATCGTTACTGCTAATGATGTTATACATTGTTTCACTATACCTTCATTAGGTATGAAAGTAGATGCTACACCTGGTAGATTAAACCAAGTAAGTGCATTAATACAACGTACTGGTGTTTATTATGGTCAATGTAGTGAATTATGTGGTGTTAACCATGGTATGATGCCTATTAAATTAGAATGTGTCTCTATTGAAGATTTCATTGAATGATTAGGTGATAACGAGATAAGATAATATAAGATAAGATAAGATAAGATAAGATAAGATAAGATAAGATAATCTAGTCATGGTAAATAAATATATTGGGCTAGGGCAGAAAGCCGAAGGCGGCTTAATAAGGTAACTTAGTTTTTACCAAAAATGCAATATAATGTAATGGTAACATATAAGATTCATGATCTTATCATGGTAGTTCGACTCTATCTATTGCACATATTTACCATGCGCCGCCCGCTTTCAGCGGGCGGCGTATACTGTAGGTGTTTGTATACAATAAACTGATAAGGTAAGATTAAAAGGATTAAGTTCCTTTCATGGAAGAATTACAACTATATCCGCCTATATTTATATAGGCGCATGGTAAATATTTATAATATATAATAATATAATAATAATATACTTAAGCATATAATATTATAGATACGTTTATGCCTATACGTAAATCTAATACTTATCTATCATTAGTAAATAGTTATTTAATAGATAGTCCACAACCAAGTAGTATTAACTACTGATGAAACTTAGGTAGTCTATTAGGATTATGTTTAATAATTCAAATAGCTTCAGGAGTATTCTTAGCTATGCATTATAGTAGTAATTTATCTCTAGCTTTTGATAGTGTAGAGCATATTATGAGAGATGTTAATGCAGGTTGACTTATACGTTATATACATGCTAATGGAGCATCATTCTTCTTTATATGTATGTATTTACATATTGGTAAAGCTTTATATTATGGAAGTTATAAACAACCTAGAGTAATGACATGAATTATAGGTGTTATTATATTTGTTTTAACTATGGCTATTGCTTTCTTAGGATATTGTTTAGTATATGGACAAATGTCACATTGAGGTGCTACAGTAATTACTAACCTTTTATCAGCTATACCATTCATTGGTAATGATATTGTACCTTTCATTTGAGGAGGTTTCTCAGTAAGTAATCCAACTATTCAACGTTTCTTTGCATTACATTTCTTATTACCATTCATTTTAGCTGCATTAGTATGTATGCATTTAATGGCATTACATGTAAATGGATCATCTAACCCTGTTGGTATAACAGGTAATATTGATAGATTACCAATGCATCCTTATTTTGTATTTAAAGATTTAGTAACTGTATTCTTATTTATATTAATATTTAGTTTATTTGTATTCTATAGTCCTAATACTTTAGGTCATCCTGATAACTATATCCCTGGTAACCCTATGGTTACTCCTCCTTCTATTGTACCTGAATGATATCTATTACCTTTCTATGCTATCTTACGTAGTATACCTGATAAATTAGGTGGTGTTATTGCTATGTTTGGTGCTATTCTTATATTATTAACATTACCTTATACTGATAGATCTATCATTCGTGGTAATAGTTTCAAAGTATTATCTAAATTAGCTTTCTATCTATTTGTATTTAACTTCTTATTACTTGGTAATTTAGGTCAATTACATGTAGAAGTTCCTTATATTGCATTAGGACAGTTTGCTACATTATATTATTTCTCTCATTATATTATAATCGTTCCTCTAATTTCTACTTTAGAGAACATATTATATTATATTGGTACTCTTAATAGAGAAAACTAACTATTCATTATGAAATGACATGGTTAATATTTTTTATAACTTTTATATTCATTATGAAATGACATGGTTAATATTTTTTATAACTTTACTATTCATTATTATGAATATATGAATATATGAAGTTCCGCCGCCCGCGGAAGGCGGGCGGCGCATGGTTAATATTTTATAACTTTTATATTCATTATAAAGCATGGTTAAACATAATAATAGTATAAGCGCCCTTCGGGCGCGAATATGACAAATATTTAATAATATTATTAGGTAACTGTAATGAACTATAGCTCAATGGTTAGAGCTATCCACTCATAATGGATCGATCTCGGTTCAATTCCGGGTAGTTCAACATATTGACTTTTACTACATGAATATGATGTAGGTTCAGATATAACGCTATGTAGAGACATAACACATGCAAGTAATTATATATCCTTATATATATAATTGCGTTCAGGTGAGTAATTAAAGACTAATCAAAGTCTTAATAGATGCAGGTAGTAGTTATTGACATGTATACATGCGCCTATATAAATATAAATATATTGGGCGGATAAGCGGTTAAGATAACTAGCCTTAGACCTATATTCCATGGTGGAAGCCATAAGGAACACATAGAAGATATTTTCTACTACTATTAGTAGCAGCAGTGAGGAATCATTGACAATGATCTAACGATTGATCATGTTATCTACATAAGGTTAAAAGCGAATATATGTATAAATTATTTTATCTTTTGATAGAATAGGTTATAATTAGTATAGAATACTTTTAATATACCTTGATAATTTAGTTAATAATGATAGCTAAAATTATATAGTCCTTACCAAGATGTGTGCCAGCAGTAGCGGTCATACACACAGGGCAAGCGTTTATCATCACTGGTTTAAAGGATCCGTAGGCTTAATGAATAGAATCTTTTAGTTATACTATGTAAATTATATAGAGAGATAATATGTTATGACATATAATAGACAGTAAAGAAAGTATACTAATTGATTGACGCTAAGGGATGAAAGCTGTAAGAGCGACATGGATTCGGTACCCATTTAGCTACAGCTGTTAACTATGTATACCACGCAATTATTAAATAATAATAATAATAATTGAGCAAGCAAATGTTAAGAGTATACCACCAGACTAGTACGTTCGCAAGAATGAAATGTAATACATTAGACGGTTATATATCGATACAGTGGATCATGCTGTTTAATTGGACGATACACCAGAACCTTACCAAATCTTGAATATATATACCATATTTATATGAATATATACAGGCGTTACATTGTTGTCGTCAGTTCATGCCTAGTGGTTTGTTACTAAGCTAATTAATGAACGTAATCCTCATTCACGATCATTTTTTTTTCATGGTAAATATTTAATGAAAATGATTATGAAGATGCATAATAGATATATTATGGAAAGTAGAGGTTGAAGACTAATCCGCATGACCCTTATGATTTGGGCTACAGGTGTGATACGAATATACTATTAATTATATTTCTAATAATAGAATAAGTAAACTAGTATAATCATGGAAGCCTATCTTTAACTGGATTACTCTCTGTAACTCGAGAGTATTAAAGAGGAACTGTCAGTAATCGCATTATAGTATAGTGCGGTGAAGTTGTCATATATTTCGCACTAATCACTCATCAATAGCACAGATAAGGTTCATAGTCATTTATCTAACCCACCAGATTATCATTCTCCGCCCGCCTTCGGCGGGCGTATCTTGTTTGATCTTTGGTTCAGTATATGATGACTATATACAACCTATGATATGCTATAAGTTGAAATACAGTTCGGGTAAGGGAACTTGCTCGGGACTTATATTAATATTATCTATTCCTTATTCATAATAATAACCCGGCCCCTTCGGGGCCTATTAAAGTGCGAAGGCACTTATTTAATGCCCGAAGGGCACTATTTCCTTATTATCTATAATACTTCATGGTAAAACTATATGAAAGTATAGATATTATATGATATGATATGATATGATATTTACCATGAAAAAATAATGTAAAATATAGATGTAATCCGCCGAAGGCGCATGGGTAATAATATAGCTTATATCTCAGCGGTAGAGAGCCTGATTGATAATCGGGAGACATAGGTTCGATTCCTATTAAGCTAACACTGGCAAATATAGTAAGATTATATATATAACTTAGTCATGCAATTAGCTCTTGCTGCTAAGTACATTGGTGCTAGTATCGCCACAATCGGTCTAGGAGGTGCCGCTATCGGTATTGCTCTAGTATTCGTTGCTCTTATCAACGGTACATCACGTAACCCTTCTTTACGTAGTACATTATTCCCTCAAGCTATCTTAGGTTTCGCTCTAGCTGAGGCTTGTGGTCTATTCTCACTTATGGTTAGCTTCCTTCTATTATACGGTGTTTAGATTAACTATTCATCATTATGAATCTATTTATCATTATGAATCTATTCATCATTATTATTATTTTTACATATAATATTATATATTTACCATATAAGATATGATAAGATATGACATATAGTATAATGGTAGTACTCATCACTACGGATGATGTGATAGGTGTTCGAATCACCTTATGTCGAATGTTACTAACAACATTAGTTACATATATAGTTTATTTAGCTTATAATCCAACTAATACACAGCATCTTAATAGATTAGCTGTTATAGCTTTATTATTTACCATGTATCTAGCATGAGAATGTTTAGGTATAGAATATAGTTCAATTACTATATTTAATGATTGATTTGCTTATACTCCAGGTAATAGTCCTATAATTATATTATTAATATTCTTAGTATTAAGTCTACTTATATATGGTACTATTACACCTAGATATAATTTATCTAATCAATGAATAGCATTACTTATGGTTATTAATCTTATAGGACTTATATTATTACCTATGGTTAATGATCTTATACCATTATATGTAGTAATAGAATTACAATCATATAGTTTATATCTTCTAACGGGTATATATAATAAATCATACAATGCTACTAGAGGAGCTATACTTTACTTTGTAACAGGTGGTATAGCTTCAGTACTTATTTTATTATCATCAGCAGAAGTATACCAACAAACTGGTTTAACTAATTTATCTGAATTAAGTACTTATTATACTTTCCATAATCAATATACATTTAATTCATTTGATATATTATTAGCTGGACTTATATTTAAAATGGGGTTAGCTCCATTACATGCTTGAAGTATTGCTGTATATAGTTATACTCCTACTTATATTACTGCATATATTAGTATAGTAGCTAAAGTATCTATTATGTCATTTATATATATACATATATCATTATTTAATACACAATTACTTTTAACTACATTTTATTTATCTATAGCGGTAGCAGCATATACTCCATTATATCAAGTTACACTTAAGAGTATATTAGCTTATTCAGGTATACTTAACTTTGGTTATCTTATTACTGCTGTTGCATTAGGTGATCAAGCATATTATTTATATATTATACAATATAGTTTAACACATGTACTTATATTCTATTGTATATTAGCTATAGCGGAATATACTGCACATCCTGCATCACAATGATCTCCTATAGTTAATGTTAATCATTTAGTAGTACCTAATAAAACTTTATGTTTAATATTTATATTATGTTTATTTTCACTTATTGGGATACCTCCATTACCTGGTTTCTATGGTAAATATTATGTTATAGTTGCTCTTATGGATTCTGGTCTTTATCTTGAAGGTTTAGCTATTATTGTATTTAGTGTTATTGCTACTTATTATTATGCTTATATTATTAAACAATTAGCTAGCAATCTTATTACTTCTACTATTACAACTCAACCTGTACTTAGTAGTTCAATAGCTTTAATTATTAGTATATATGCTGTTATTCTTACAGGACTATTCTTAGCTCTCCCTACTCTATTAGAAGGTATCACTTTACTTACTAATTAATGTTTACATATTATCTTATACTTGCACCTATAGTTGCTTTATTACTTATAGGTATTAATATACTACTTGCACCTAGTAATGCTTATGTAGATAAAACAGGTCCATTTGAATGTGGATTTACTTCTTATCAACAATCTAGAGCTGCCTTCTCTGTAGCTTTCATTCTTGTTGCTATACTATTCTTACCATTCGATCTAGAAATCTCTTCTATTTTACCTTATGTTGTTAGTGCTTATCATAATGGTTTATATGGTTTAATTATATTAATTCTATTCCTTAGCTTATTAGTTATTGCTTTCATATTAGAAGTATTATTACAAGTTCTTAGAATTGATCGTCAATATCTTAAAAGTAGCAGCAGTAAAGAATATTATAGAATTTAATCTATTATCTATTCATTATTATCTAATATTTAATATCTCATACTATTTCCCATGCGCCACCCGCCTTCGGCTAGGCGTATATGTCAATTAGACAATACTATGGTTCTAACCTGTGTATATCTACAATTATTTACCATAATTTCCCATAATATTGTAGTTAACTTTCTATAAGTTATATATTAATTATTATAATTATCTATTAAGATATATTATAATTACTATACTTATTCTTCCGCTTTCCGCCCACCTTCGGTGGGGCGGCGCATGGTTAATATCATTCTGTCTTACAAGACATCATATCATATCATATCATATCATATCATATCATATCATATGTCGGTAATACTATTGTTCTAACCTGTGTATATATTATATTATATTATATAAGTAGTAGTATATAAATTATTTACCATAATTTACCATAATATTGTAGTTTATCTTATTTCAATGGTGAGGATTGGTTAATAGAGTAAGGAATACAATCGTTACTATATCTACTATTCTTCACACCTGATAGCCCGCCCAATATAAGCCGCCGAAGGCGCGGGGATAAATAAATAAATATATTGGGCGGCGGATATAAATATTAAGAATATATTTACTATGCTATCAATAAAGATATTAAGATACTAAGGCCGGAAGGGGGATTAATTACTTAGTTAATATAAATAAATATTAATACTCATCACTTTTATATTTATCTTATGGTTCATAATGATTTTACTCAAACCAATAGATAAATCTATATACGCCGCCCTTCGGGCGGGCAATTCTCCATATATATAATATATATATTGTATAGTATATTACTCTTATTGTATATTAAGTATATCATTCTTATTATTAAGTATCTTATTCAGATCAATAGATTTTACCCCGCCCTAGAAGGCTAGGCGCATGGTAAATACATATCTATATACGCCGCCCGCTGAAAGCGGGCGGCGCATGGTAAATAATAATTATAATATTTATATCTAATATTATATCTAATATTTATATCTAATAATAATATCTAATAATTATATTTTATTTATAACCCTAATAGGTAGGTAACTATATTCCCTCTTTCTTCTTCTTCTTCTTCTTTTCTTGTCTCGGGGAACCAGAAGGAGATATCCTTTATATCCTAATCAATGATTGTATATTGTGATTATTATTAATAACCATTAATTATAAATCTATTATTTAATATATAACGTTATTAAGAGATATAATTATCTATTCTAATGAATTAGATTATAAGGATAATAAAGGGTATTTTAAAGATAGTAATAAATACTATAGAATAAGGGTGTATGACTGAGTGGTTTAAGGTATGATATTTGAGCTATCAAGGTTGTGAAACCCACGTGTTCGAATCACGTTGCACCCGAAATGATTATGGCGGAATTGGTATACGCGATTAACTTAGGATTAATTTCTTATGGGTTCGAATCCCATTAATCATACATAGATTTAGTATCAATTATATTTATTATATGACTCTTATATATTTTTTATTATTAATAAGTATATCATTATTAGGAAGAGCTTTACCAACATATGGTAAAACATTAATACTAATAGCAAGTATATTATTAGTTATACCAACTCTATCAGATTGAGAAGAAGTAGGTATATATTATACAACTGATGGTATAGCGGATATATTTATATTATTAACAGCTTATTTATTACCTTTAAGTATTATAGCAAATTGAAATAATGTTAAAGGTATTCTATTCTATGAATTAGTACTTAACTTAGGTGCAATATTATTAATTAATTTTATGTGTCAAGATATGTTATCATTCTATGTATACTTTGAAGCATCATTAGCTCCATTATTTATATTAATAGGTTTATATGGAGCAAGTAACAGAGATAAAGCATCAGATTATATATTAATATATACATTATTTAGTAGTTTATTTATGTTATTAGCAATAGGAACTTATGAAGTATTAATTGGAAATACTGATTATCAATCAATTAGTTTAGTAGTATTATCAACAGATTTACAATGTATATTATTCTTATCATTAACAATAGGTATAATGGTAAAGACACCATTAGTACCAGTACATACATGATTACCTGTTGTACATAGTGAGAGTCCATTAGCTGGATCTATGTTATTAGCGGGTGTTATACTTAAATTAGCTATTTATGCTCTTATTCGTTTAGTTATACCTAGTTTATCTGATGCTACTGTATTATATACACCTATTGCATATCTTATATGTGTTATAACAATTATATATACATCATTAATTACATTAAGACAATCTGATCTTAAAGTTATCGTTGCTTATAGTTCTATTAGTCATATGGCAGTATGTATATTAGGTATATTATCTAATAGTTTAACTGGTATCAATGGTAGTTTAGTTTTAGGTATCGCTCATGGATTTGTATCACCTGCATTATTTATTATCGTTGGTGGTATTTTATATGATAGATATCATAATAGATTAATTTATTATTATCAAGGTTTAATTACTTATATGCCTATATTATCTATTTATTTATTAATATTATCATTTAGTAATATTGGTACTCCTTTAACTGTTAACTTTATTGGTGAATTATTAAGTCTTACTGGTGCTATTAATCGTAGTGCTATCTTAGGTTCTATATCTACATTATCAGTATTATTATCTGCTGCTTATATGTTAAAAGTAACTAATCGTTTAACTGGAGGTATTAGAACTCCATATATTGCTTTAACTAGTGATTGTACTTATAGAGAAAGTTTATTAATGTTAGCTTTAATTATACCTACAATATTCTATGGTATATTCCCTAATGGTATACTTAATATGACTTGACAATCAAGTAGATTACTTTATTTATTCATTATAATGAATAAGTTATATATAACTATATAAAAAATGAATTAAGTTTTTAAGTAAAACTATTCATAATTATATGACAATCATAATTAAATTATTAATAATATTAATTAATATTAGCTATATTATATTATAATAAATATAAGGTAAGCTAAGTAATATAATTAGTATTTATTAAATAAAAATGAATCATTGACTAATAGGCAAGTCCCCTAGATTTGGTCTAGGCTATATACGTTCGAATCGTATTGATTCAGTGAAAGCATTACTAGCTTAACGGTAAAGCTCTACAATGTCACTGTAGAAGATGTCAGTTCAAATCTGATGTATTGCGAATAAGGTCAATCTGATATATTGGTAGTATCAAGCTATTTGCTATATAGTGCCTATCTTAGGTTCAGTGTTCGATTCACTGATTGGCCGGTAATAATGTTATACATATATAATTATTCATTATATGTATTATCATTATCCTATAATTCAAAGGTAGAATAATATACTTCTAATATATATATATAGGTTCGATTCCTATTAGGATATCTTATTATATATAAATAAGGTAAGGATATATCCCTAAAGAATAGCTGTTAGATTAATGGTAAATCATAGATCTTACACATCTAGGTTAATGGTTCGAATCCATTACAGCTAATGTATATGAAAGAGTATAGCTCAATGGTAGAGCTGATGTCTTCAACACATTAGGTGATAGTTCGACTCTATCTACTCTTGTTACATATTCACCTTACTTATATTTAGCCTTTGTAGCTCAATGGTAGAGCAATTGCTTGAAGCGTGATTAGTCTGAGTTCAAATCTCAGCATAGGCATAAGCATAGGTATTTCCATAGATAATTTATATTATATATATCTTCCATGTCTTTTATATTGTTATACCCTACCCTCTAGCCGAAAGCGGTTTAATATATATATCTATATGATATGATTTATATAAAATTATATAAATAAGTTAATACGCCGCCCGCCAAAGGCTAGGCGCATGGAAAATAAAGGGAATGTCGTCTAAAGGTTAGGACTTTTGCCTTTTAAGCAAACTATACTGGTTCAAGTCCAGTCCTTCTCATCTTAATTATTATACATAATCTATTTATAATTAGTTATGACTAACAATATTCGTGGTTATTTACAACTACATCCTTTCCATTTAGTAGGTCCTTCACCTTGACCTATATTTACTTCATTTAGTCTTATGGACTTAGCATTATCATTAGGTTTAACAGCTCATGGTTATATAGCTAGTATATGACCAATAGTATTAGCAATAATAACAGTATTATATAGTATGACATTATGATTTAAAGATATAATAGCAGAAAGTACATATTTAGGTGATCATACAATAGCAGTAAAAAGAGGTATAAACCAAGGTTTCTTATTATTTGTATTATCTGAAATATTAATATTTGCATCATTATTCTGAGCTTATTTACATTCAGCTCTTAATCCTACAATGGATTTAGGTATGCAATGACCTCCTGTAGGTATTCCAGTAATATCACCAGCTGAATTACCATTATTAAATACTATTATATTATTAGCCTCTGGTGTTACAGTTACATATGCTCATCATGCTCTTATTGAAGGTAATAGATCACATACTTTATATGGATTTACTTATACTACTATATTAATAGCTTTATTCGTATATTTCCAATACTTAGAGTATAGTTATGCTGGATTCACTCTTAGTGATGGGGTTTACGGTTCTACATTCTTTAGTTTAACTGGTTTACATGGTCTTCATATGATTATGCTTACTATTATGCTTATTATATGTACTTATCGTGTTTATAACTATGACTTTACTAATACTAGTCATGTTGGTGCTGAAACTACTATCTTATATCTACATGTATTAGATGTTATTTGATTATTCATCTATATTATTGTATACTGATGAGGTTCATAATTATTCATTATAATAAAATAATTTATTATTTAAAGAACATTAACCTTTATTATCTGGTATATATGTCCTAATAATCATATTACATATATTATATATATTTATATCTAGATACTTATACTACTCTTTATGTAACCTTTAGTATTTATATATATAATTTATATTTCCCCTTATTTACTTATTTATATTATATATATATTAAAATATAATGAAGAGCTATACATATTTTTATGTAAAATATTATTATCAAATAATGAGCAGCTTTATATGTGTAATAATTAGATACATAACAATTAATCTCTTAACAATTGAAGTAATTTATTCTATACTTATTACATCTCTAGATTTCCCATGCTTATTACTCTCTCCATCCTTAATAATATATTATGCATATCTTTATATTAAAGATATTCTAGATACTATCTATCAAAATATTTTATAATTTATTATCTAATACTAGGTATTATATATTTATATCATTTATCATATATTATATTATATTATAATATTATCTGGAATATATTAGCTTATATTCATTATACATATATTATATATTATCTATATCATGGAAAATATTAAGTAAGTAATACTTATACAATACTTTTATTTATCCCGCTTCCGCCGCCCAATAGATTACATATTAGCATGCGCCTAGCTTTCAGCTGCTTATTTGGGCGGCGCATGGTAATACATATATATTATATTAACTAAACTTATACTTATACTTCAATATATATTATATATCTAATAACTTATATTACATTGAATATTAAAATAAGTAAAGTAAAGTAAAGTAGCATTATATATTTTATATGGAATATAAATAATTTAATTTAGCTATTATATGTTATACCGCCGCCGAAGGCGGCTTACATATTTCCTATCTACATGGTAAATAGTATATTATTACTAATATTGGCCTTATATATCATTATATATAGTATTAATCTCCTCTTAGCCTACCATTAATTTACTTAATACTTATATTTATACTTTATATTTTATATTTAATATTTAATATTAACATAATAGCAGCCATATATATATGGCTGCGATAGAGTAGTGTGACATAAATCAATATATCTTATATATTAAGTTTTAGATAAATAATTATTATATCATACTATATATCTTAATATATGTTATTAACTTATAATTCCTCAGCTCTATCTAATAATAAGCAATGAATATATTTATATTAATAAATATACATACACTATGTATATTAACCATGCACTTATTAATAAGTAGATTAAGTCTTTAATTTAATACTCAAGAGTTATATCATATATATTTTATCTATTAAATAGATATTATTATATGTTAGATTTTATATCTATATTATGAATTAGTCATATATAATTATATAATAATAAGTTGCCTTATGTATGTAATAATTATATTATATACCATGCGCCGCCCAATATATTTATATATTGGGCGGCGGATATACCATGCGCCGCCCGCCCCAAGGGCGGGCGGCGGATATACCATGCGCCGCCCGCCCCAAGGGCGGGCGGCGGATAAACAATAGATATCATAACAGGAGTTATATATATTATCATATAAGTAATAATTTACTCTCATTCCCCCGCCCAAATAAGCCGCCTAAGGCGGCGGGAGATTTGGGCGGGCAAGTCCTTCCTTCTATATTTGTCATATTCTATTTATATCATTCCTATGTATTCGTTTATATTACTTAGTATAACTATACTTATTATCTTTCCCTTGTCCCGGCGTATCATCATTTATATTAAATGTTATGATATGTTACATACCGCATGGTATATATTATTATGAATAAGTGCCTTCGCACTTTAATAATATATTTATTTTATTTTATTATATTCTATTCTATTTTATTTTATTCTATACTATACTATACTATACTATAAATCAGTAGACTTACATTTAAATTAGCTAAGTTTATACATCAAAAGAGATTATATATATATTAACCATTCCTATAATTATTGATAATCTTATGTAGTAAGATATTTATTATATAATATAAATCATAAGTGGCTTACATATAAATAACTAAGCTTATTCGCCGCCCGCCCTTCGGGCGGGCGGCGCATGGAAAAATATTATATCTATTTACATACATATATAATTATGGAAAAATAATTTATTTAAAACTAATATATAGTAAAGGTTAAAGTATAATGTGATAATAGTAATTAATAATAGAGAATAGGTAACATATGATAGTAGGTTAATGGTAGACCCTGGCACTTCCAATGCTACTGTGCGTGTTCGATTCACGTCTATCATATATTACATCATGTTAACTGGTGTTATAATCTTATTGCAGATAAGATCGTTAGGGTTCAATTCCCTACATGATGTTGATATGCTATCTATAGATTTATAAATATCTATTGGGTGACGCATGGATAATACTATACAAAGTCTATTAATTATATATAAATAGTAAATTATATTTTAGAAGATGATAATAATATTAAATATAGCTAATATAGTATTAAACAGGTTGTATCGTAATTGGTAACGAGTCTACATTGGGTGTAGGAAACTAGGGGTTCGAGTCCTCTCAACCTGATAGTCAATTTATATTTAATCAATTAATTAATATTCATATATATGCCTCAATTAGTTCCTTTCTATTGAATGAACCTCTTAACTGGTGGTATCATTGGTATCTCTCTATTATTATATATTGTAGCTACTATTATATTACCTAATATACTTCGTCTACTTGTAGCTAGAGCTATCATAGTACGTGTATAATTATAATTAATAATTTATTATTAATAATTTATACTTATGTCATATTTATTGACTTTATTATATATATATAACCATTTTGGTATAATAATAAATAAATGATTTATTCACCACTTGATCAATTTGAGATCAAACCATTATTATTAGTTAATAATTATTTAACATTATCATTAACTAACTTTACTTTATATCTTATAGTAGTAATATCATTAATAGTAGGATATAGTAGTATCATCGGTCATAGTACATTAAAAGGTACAAGATGATCAGTAGCGATAGTATCAATATATGATACAATACATAATTTAGTTATTAGTCAAATAGGACGTGCTGGAGGAGTATACTTTCCATTAATATTTACTATATTTAACTTTATATTTATAGCTAACCTTATATCAATGATACCATATTCATTTGCTATATCAGCACAATTAGTAGCAATAGTATCATTTAGTTTAGCATTATGATTAGGTAATGTAATATTAGGATTATATTTACATGGATGAGGATTCTTTGGTCTATTCGTACCAAGTGGAACTCCTTTACCTCTTGTACCTGTATTAGTTCTTATTGAAGCATTATCATATTCATCTAGAGCTATATCTTTAGGTTTACGTCTTGGAGCTAATATTTTATCAGGTCATCTTCTTATGCTTATCTTAGGTTCACTTATTATTAACTTAATGAGTTCATCATTATTTGGTTTCATTGGTGGTATTGTTCCTATTTTAGCTGTTGTAGCTATTACTATATTAGAAGTTGGTATTGCTATTATCCAAGCTTATGTATTTAGTATATTATTATCAGGATATATTAAAGATTCAGTAGCATTACATTAATATTTAACTATTTATTCATTATTTCAAATAGCCCTAATTTAGTATTAAATTAGTTAATTTACTTTAAATTTAATTTAACTATTAAAATGGTTGCAATTATAACTACATTACTTATATATTATATGAGTAGTAATAATCTGATTACATTATTAATAGCAATAGAGATATTATTATTAACAGTAACTCTTAAGCTAATACATGTAGGAGGTTATTATGATGATGCATATGGTACAATATATAGTTTAATTATATTAATATTAGCTGGTGCTGAATCAGCTATCGGTCTAAGTCTATTAGTAGCTTACTATCGTTTAAGAGGTTCTATAGGTCATAAAATATAATGAATTATTTCTATTATATACATGAAGAATCAATTAATATTAATTTAGGTACTTGACTTAATCTAGGTGATATACATATACCTTATGGTTTATCATTAGATTCATTAGCTATGACTGTATTAGTACCTGTAGGTATTATTACATTATGTGTATTAACTTATGCTTTAGCTTATATGGCTCATGATCCTAATCGTAATAGATTCTATATTATACTTAGTGTATTTGCTTTATTTATGACTATATTAGTAGTAGCAGATAATTATCTAATGTTATTTATTGGTTGAGAATTTGTAGGTGTTATATCATATTTACTTATATCATTCTGATCTACGCGTATTACAGCTATGAAATCGGCATTATCTGCTATATTACTTAACCGTATGGGTGATACATTCTTTGTTATTGCTTTAGCATTAATATTAAATTATTATAGAGCAGTTGATTTTGATACAATATCATTATTATCACCATATATGAATACATTATTATTAAATATATTAGGATTATTATTAACATTAGCTGCTACTGCTAAGAGTGCACAATTAGGTTTACATGCTTGATTACTATTAGCTATGGAAGGACCTACACCTGTTAGTGCTTTATTACATGCCGCTACAATGGTATGTGCTGGTGTTTATGTACTTGTTAGAGCTTATCCTATATTAGAGTATGCTCCTACTATGTTACTTGCATTATGTTGATTAGGTGGTTTAACTACTTTAGTTAGTGGTCTTATTGCTTTAGTTACTAATGATATTAAAAGAGTTATTGCTTTATCTACTATGTCTCAATTAAGTATTATGGTTTTAGCTATTGGTATTAGTTGTTATGATTTAGCTATATATCATTTATATTGTCATGCTTTCTTTAAAGCATTATTATTTATGGGTGCTGGTTCAGTTATACATAGTGTTATCTCTGAAACTCAAGATATGCGTAAATATGGTGGTCTTATTGATTATTTACCATTTAGTTATGTTGCTATACTTATAGCTTCATTATCATTAATGGCTATCCCTGGACTTACTGGTTATTATAGTAAAGATATTATTATTGAAAGCTTATATGGTACTTATACATTTAGTGGTTATGTATTATATTATGTTGCTGTTGCTTCTGCTACTTTAACTAGTTTATATAGTTTACGTGTATTATATCTAACATTCTTAAGTACACCTAAAGGTAATAAATATACTTATAATTTTATACATGAGAATATTGGTATGTTATTACCAATGATTGTATTAATTATATATAGTATATATATTGGTTATGGTAGAGATAATGTTATTGCTCATTATGCTATGACATTACCAGTTAATAATAATATGATTGAAACTGAATATACATTACCTGCTTATATTAAACTTATGCCTCTTATCTTAGGTCTTAGTCTATCTAGTTTATTAGTTTATACTTATGAATTTACATATAAACTTAATCGTAATGTATTCTATGATTACTTAAGTAATAGAGTTTATTATGATCAATTACTTAATAATAAAGTTATTCGTCCTGTACTTACATTAGGTGGTTATATGAATACTTATATTGATCAAGGTCTCTTAAGAGTCCTTGGATCTACTGGTATTAGTAGAGCTATTACTTATATTAATGTTATATTTATTATAAACATTCTTTATCTATTCCTTATTCTTAATATCTCTTTATGTTATATCTATTATCCATGCTATTAGATATAGAAATATATTGAATCTATATATATATCTTTATATATCCTGCTTACTCTCTATATCCCAGCTTATTAATATAAGTATTTATTTAATATAAAACATTATTCGTCTATCATATTACTTAATACTTAATACTTAACCTATTTTAAATAATAAATTATTATTTATAATTATTGATAATATCAACATCACTGCCTAGCAGTAATATTAATTATTATGTTTACATATTACCTAAAATTATGTAATATTATGTAATATATATAAATATATGAGAATAAGATATATCATGGGAAATAATATATATGAATATATGATATAAGATATAAGATATATATAATTCTCTCGCAGCCTTTGGCTGCTGTTATAATATAATATATATTAATTCAATTCATAGTAAGGTATGATAGTTATATCATTGGGTAAATATTATTATATAATACCCCATTAATAATATATATATATATATAAATGAAATAGTTCAAGGCTAAGGCCCCGGAAGGAATAAATGTATTATAACTATTAAATATAATAGACATCATAAGAGTTGCTTATGACTTGATAATTATAGTATTAGTTGGAAAGAATAATATATTTACCATACTTATATATTTACCATATTAGTTGTATTTTAACCATGAAAATGTTAATAACCTTAAATTAGAGATTTTATCCATGTTATTTATTGTTCATAAATATCATCTTATATAAGATAATTATACTTCATAGTTATATTCATAAGTTATAATTAATATTTCCCATGCTTAATAAGATATTCTTAATATATAAAGAAAGTGTTATTTACAATATATATCTGTAATATATATATGTAATATAGTTTATATGAATAAGTCATGAGAGATATATATATATAAATTCCTATAGATATTATATATGTAACTTAAAATATAATAACTTATTAACCATGCGCCGCCCCACCGAAGGTGGGGCGGCGTAAATAGGAAGATAAAGATAAAGATAAAGGTAGCATAGATAATATATTCCATACAATATAGTATGGCTAATGGTTTAAATCTACTTCCGTCTATATTTATTTACCATGCGGCATATATAGGCGTATGGTTAAAATATTAACATATTTGTTTTATAATAAGTATGGTAAATACATTAATAATTAGTTAATTATTATTTAGTTCATATAACTTTATATAAATAAATATATAGTTATATATATTATGTTCAATAAGTATTAATATTGATTATGTATCACGACACTATACTATATCGAGATATAATTAGATAATATTAACCATGCGCCGCCCCACCTTCGGTGGGGCGGCGTAGTATGTTAAATACAATACATGGGAAAAGTATTGATATATATTATATTATTTATTAGATATATATTATTTACCATGCGCCGCCCAATATATTTATATATTGGGCGGCGTATAATCATAGATAGATAGATAGATATCTAGATAGATAGTTCAAATTATTTTATAATAATCCTATTATGTTATACTCATGAGATATGAAACTTATTATATAAGTATATATATAAAAGTATATTAACTATTCTGGTTAATGAAATAAAGTTTATAAATAAAACCATATATATTGAAAGTATGGATAATAGATTAATTATAAGTTATAAGAGATAAGATAAATTATTTATTATTTATTCATGTGCCGCCCGCCGAAGACTAAGCGGATAATCACATAGCGGGTAATGAGAAGAAATGATATGATATAATATCATCGTACTTAGATATATATATATTAAATATATAGCAATATGATCTATTTCATATATAATGATGTAACTATATGGAGATATAATATAAATAAGTTATATAAGTAGCTAGATTATTAGTAAAGATAAATATAAATTAGATATATTTACCATGCGCCGAAATATATATTTCGGCGTATATTTGGGCGGCCGATAAAATTACAAATAACTAGTATATATATATGTATATTAACATATTAATTTAAAGATAATTAAACTTAATAGTTAAATATTAATAGTATTAAAGTGTTAATATGTTCTTAACGGGTGAATTATAATAGATAATGGTTATCTTATATTTGTCATATGATATATGTAACATATATTAACTAATGATAAATAAATAATTAATAATTATATTAAGTAAATATTATGATACTTTTTTATAGAAAATATATTTAATATAACTATAATAATGTTATTATATAATAATATATATATAGATACCCCGCCGCCTTCGGCGGCTTAGATGATATATAATCATGAGTTTATAATAAGTAAACAGTCATGGACTGTTGATAATAATGAATATTTTATAATTAATATTATATAATTAATATTTTCTAATGAATAGATAATAAATAATGTAAATAATGTAATATAATGTAATATATTGAATATTAAATAATGAATAGATAGATAATTATACTTATACATGTTGAATTAAAATAGGTAATTCGTTGAAAGTATGATAATTAGCAGGTCTAGCTAATATAAGTTCTAGATCAGAATCTCTAAGAGATCTAGTATTGTTAGCTTCTAAGAAGTCAGGAGTAACTTGTACTTCAGCTCTTTCTTCTTCACCATTTTCTAATTGTACTAATACACTATATAGTGCAACTACAACAGATAATACTGACATTATAGAACCTCAAGATGATATAAAGTTTCAACCAAAGAATGCATCAGGATATTGAGGTATACGTCTAGGCATACCATTAAGTCCTAAGAAATGCATTGGTAAGAAAATAATATTAACTGAGATGAATAATAATCAATAATGAACTTCAGCTAATACTTTATTATAGTTTAATCCAAACATTGAAGGACCTCAGTAATAATAACCACCAATTAAGCTAAATAAAGCTCCCATTGATAATAATGAAAATAGCAGACCGTCCTAGACCAATATGTGGTCCGTGACGAAAAGCCTTTCCCGAACCGTGCGTGAAAGTTTCCCCTCACACGGCTCTCCACCTAAGGTGGTCCCTACTAAATATAGGATTTATAAACCTGATCCAATATGTCTTCCTGATGTACCTTATTATGACATTCTTGACATAGAAGTATTTGTTTACGATTCATACGAATTTGTAAACTTGTTAAATAGTCATGACCCTTAGCTCCTTTATTAAGGTGCTTAATATGATGAACCTCGAGTTTATTGTTAGATCCGCATACACTACACTGTCCTTCGAATAGTTTTCTAGTACGAGGTATAGCTGTTACGGCTAGATCAATGACTGATAAGGGATCATAATCCTTCATTCCAGATAGTTTAAAACTTTTACTAGATGGGCTTAGCATACCATCCTCAAAACGCGCTACCTCTTTGACTTGACCTTTGACTTCTTGTTTTACTATTAGATTGTAACCAAATTTCTTGATTACTTTTTTCATAGTATATAGTCTCATTTTAGACGCAAAGGTTAGAATACAAGAATATTTTAGTATGTAAGTTATTCTAGCCTCGAGACGAGTTAAGTTGTCAGCGCATGAATAATAGTTGAGTAGACCTCTACCTAATGAAAGGTATTTGTCTATGATTAGAGGGAGTGGCAGATATACAAATTTACCTACTCTCATAGGCGTACCATTACGACCATGTCTACAAAAACCTTTATCCCCCAGTTTAGCTACTATCTTAGTAATAGGTGCTAAAATTTGGGGTCTAGAAGTCTGAGCTACTAGCCGCGTACTGCCATCCGCTCTTTTGACTCACATCAACTGTCTTTTCTCATATGGAGTAATGGCAATATCAAAACCTAAGAAATGTGCTTTATCCTTAGTGGCTGATGTTATTAGAGTTTTATCTTGTGAAAGTTCAACTCTTAGCCTATCCTTGAGGAAGTTTGTCAGATCTTGTTTAATCTTACATGAATCCTGATAAGATCCTATTACCCTATGATGAAATCATCCGCATATCTAACAAATCTCATACGTTTGAAGTTAGGATCATTGCCTAAAAGGCTACGTTTCTTATCTCGATGTATTTGGGCTCTGATGTTTATTTTTGATTGAGTAATGACGCTTTATTTATACCCCGTACTAATTTAGTGTATACGGGGTTAGCTCTTCTACGTGTACCCACGCTAAACCTCTCTGAGTATTCCATTAGCCATTCGTCCATAACTGTAAGTAATATATTACATAATATGGGACTTATGATGGAACCTTGAGGTGTCCCAGCAGAAGGTATTTTGAAGTTATTTTCAATATAACCGGCGTTAAAACACTTATGGATTAGGTCTAAGAACACTTGGTCCTTAATCCTTTTCTCTACCTCTTTTATTATTAAATCTTGAGGTAAAGTGTCAAAGCATTTAGTTATATCTGCTTCTATAAATCACGACACTTCGTGGAAAATACCCCTAAGTTGGTATAGCGCAGTGTGGGTACTTCTATTAGGTCTGAAACCATGCGAAAAGTCTGACATGTGGGGTTCGAAGATAGCCTCTAGGATTATCTTCATAGCCATCTGAACTATTTTGTCACGTGGTGACGCTATACTCAGAGGTCTAATCCCACCCTTGGCTTTGGGTATCTCGATTCTACGATTTGGTCTGAACTTGTAGGCACCAGACCCTATCTCTCTCCCCATAACTTTGAATGTTTCTGAGGTGATTCCATCGAGAGTCTCCTTATTTGTCCCTGGTGTCATATTCCCTGGCTTAGACTTTATTAGACTGTATGCATACATCAGGAATTCAGGATCTGATATTATTGGACGTATGTTCTTATATACTTCATCAGGTTTATTTAATCCTTCTTTTAGTAACTTATCAAGTTTGGCTATACCCATGGGCATAGTCTCCCTTGACAAACCTTGGCTGGTTCCCTTCAGTGGGGATGTTGAGGTATGCATAGCACGCGTCAATCATCCTGTTCCACCTAATACTGAACCTCTGTCACCTATACGCTTTCACGCTTCAGGCGATCCCGAGTTCCTATAAACTCCTCTTACTGTGGTTAGGTGCTCCGGCAGATATAGTCCGATACTTTCGACTGGGTCGTACTGGACTCTTGGTCTACCCGGCATTATGTAAACCCGGTAGACAGTTCCGACATCTGGCACTAGGCCAGTAGGGACTTCAGACCCTCCATCTGCTTTTAGGAGTTCGTTAACCTCACCATACACAGCGTATCTCGACGGCACTCTTGCAGCCGCCTTTATGAGCATGCTATTTTCCTCTCCTGGTTGCGCCCAGGATGAGTTAACTCATTGATTTACCCTATTAAATAAGAGACCTTTAGGGGTGATTATGGCCATAAGCATACTGCCTGTTGCTAATCACGAGAAGAGTAGATAGTGAAACGGCGCACCATAATGGAAATGTCCTACTACGTAATATGTATCATGGAATGCAACATCAATACTTGCATTTGATAACATAACTCCTGTAGTTCCTCCAATAGTGAATAAAAATAAGAAACCTAATGCGAATAGCATTGGTACTGCTAAACGTAGTTCACCACCATATAATGTGGCTAATCATGAGAAGATTTTAATACCTGTAGGGATAGCAATAACCATAGTTGCACTAGTAAAGTAAGCACGACTATCAATATCTAAACCTACAACATACATATGATGACTTCAAACTAGGAATCCTAATAAACCAATACTACCAATAGCATATATCATACCAATTTGACCAAATATTTGTTTTTAGTATATGTAGATATAATATGTGATATTATACCAAATCCTGGTATAATTAAAATATATACCTCAGGGTGCGTGGGACTATATCTTCTACTTTAATCCTCATTTCTTATTAAAATATAATCATGCTTTATGCTGAGCTGTATAATCCACAGCCTTATAGGCTTTAATATCTATTAAATCATAGTATTCTCTTATTAACATTAATCTACGTAGCTTAGTAGCTCTAGAAGGGTTAATACGATTATACATGCTAAAATTTAAGATATCTGTTCTACTTTGGATACTCCATTTATAAGTACCGTTACTTGCAGAATCATAGTAGATGTTCCCTCCAAACATCTCTTTGAAGGGTATGATGTCAACAGCTAATTTATTAGAAGTATTAATAGTTAGTTGGGAATACCATTTTTAATACTATAGAATATACTACCTTCAGCATCGAAGAAACCCATAAATCAAGCATTATCCTTAGTTAATTCACAAGGCATAATAGTCTCTATATTAAGTATAGGACAAACTCGATGTAATTGGGCTAATCTTTTGCTATTACGTATATTGCCATTTACTGCATGTATTAATCTAGTAATTCCAACTTTATTATGTAATCTATATCTTATAGCTTTAATGCCAGCTCTAGGTTTAATAGAGCCACCAAATCTATGTTGAATTTGTCTTAGCATTTTCTCATCTTGTAAATCGACAATAATTTCGCAATTAACATATTTTTTTTGAGTTATGCTAAAACCACCATTTCCATCTATTAAGCCTGCTAATCATTGATTAAATTTATCATGAGTCTCCCGCCGCCGAAGGCGGCTAATATTGTTTAAATTAGTTACACGTGTAGTCTCTGAGATTCCTACTAGATTATTAGTATTCGTATTCGTATTTATGATAGAGTACTTATAATCGTTGGTTATCTGCTGATTGCTGCTAGTATTGCTACTATTTCTTAACTTTTTTACTCTAGGGGCTAGTAAAAGACTTATACCTATAGTAGTTAAGTAAGCTACGTACAATGTACATAGGAGTTTCCAGCATATAGTGTAATGCGTATGTAATAAAGGTATTACAAAGGGCCAACCTTGACCAAAGAATCAGAATAAATGTTGGTATAATATAGGATCTCCTCCTGCTGCTACTTCATAGAATCCTGTATTAAAGTTACGATCCATTAATAATAATGTAACACCTGCTGTTAATACTGGTAATGATAATAATAATAATATTGCTGTAAAGAATATACTTCATACAAATAATGGCATATCTGTCATATGGATTCCTATACTACGCATGTTAAGTGTTGTTACTATAAAGTTTATTGCTCCTAATAATGAACTTATACTTGTTAGATGTATTGCAAATATCGCTAAATCAACTGATGGACCTGAATGTGCACTAATTGATGATAGTGGTGGATAAACCGTTCATCCAGTTCCGGCACCTGTCTCTATAAGTAGAGATGCTATAACACATACTAGTGCAGGTGGTAGACATCAAAAACTAATATTATTTAGTCTAGCAAATGCCATATCTACTCCACCAATCATTATTGGTAAGAAATAATTACCAAATCCACCAATTAAGAATGGCATAACAAATAAGAAAATCATAGCTATAGCATGACCTGTAACTAATACATTAAATACTTGATTATTACCATGTAAAAACATTGGACCTGGACCTGATAATTCTAATCTTATTATAACTGACATAGCTGTTGCTACCATTGCACATATCATTCCAAATATCATATATAATATACCAATATCTTTATGTGATGTACTAAATAGTCAACGTGTTATATAATTCATTTCGTGCTGATTAGAAGTTTGAGTTGAACTCATTTATATAAATATTTATCTATAAAAGAAGACAGGGTAGGTTATGACCTTATTTTAATATATAATATAAAATATATTTACAAGAAAAGAAGAAGAAGAAGAAGAAAGAGGGAATATAGTTACCTACCTATTAGGGTTATAAATAAAATATAATTATTAGATATTATTATTAGATATAAATATTAGATATAATATTAGATATAAATATTATAATTATTATTTACCATGCGCCGCCGCCCGCTTTCAGCGGGCGGCGTATATAGATATGTATTTACCATGCGCCTAGCCTTCTAGGGCGGGGTAAAATCTATTGATCTGAATAAGATACTTAATAATAAGAATGATATACTTAATATACAATAAGAGTAATATACTATACAATATATATATTATATATATGGAGAATTGCGCCGCCCGCCCGAAGGGCGGGCGGCGTATATAGATTTATCTATTGGTTTGAGTAAAATCATTATGAACCATAAGATAAATATAAAAGTGATGAGTATTAATATTTATTTATATTAACTAAGTAATTAATCCCCCTTCCGGCCTTAGTATCTTAATATCTTTATTGATAGCATAGTAAATATATTCTTAATATTTATATCCGCCGCCCAATATATTTATTTATTTATCCCCCGCCGCCTTCGGCGGCTTATATTGGGCGGGCTATCAGGTGTGAAGAATAGTAGATATAGTAACGATTGTATTCCTTACTCTATTAACCAATCCTCACCATTGAAATAAGATAAACTACAATATTATGGTAAATTATGGTAAATAATTTATATACTACTACTTATATAATATAATATAATATATACACAGGTTAGAACAATAGTATTACCGACATATGATATGATATGATATGATATGATATGATATGATATGATGTCTTGTAAGACAGAATGATATTAACCATGCGCCGCCCCACCGAAGGTGGGGCGGAAAAAGGGAAGAATAAGTATAGTAATTATAATATATCTTAATAGATAATTATAATAATTAATATATAACTTATAGAAAGTTAACTACAATATTATGGGAAATTATGGTAAATAATTGTAGATATACACAGGTTAGAACCATAGTATTGTCTAATTGACATATACGCCTAGCCGAAGGCGGGTGGCGCATGGGAAATAGTATGAGATATTAAATATTAGATAATAATGAATAGATAATAGATTAAATTCTATAATATTCTTTACTGCTGCTACTTTTAAGATATTGACGATCAATTCTAAGAACTTGTAATAATACTTCTAATATGAAAGCAATAACTAATAAGCTAAGGAATAGAATTAATATAATTAAACCATATAAACCATTATGATAAGCACTAACAACATAAGGTAAAATAGAAGAGATTTCTAGATCGAATGGTAAGAATAGTATAGCAACAAGAATGAAAGCTACAGAGAAGGCAGCTCTAGATTGTTGATAAGAAGTAAATCCACATTCAAATGGACCTGTTTTATCTACATAAGCATTACTAGGTGCAAGTAGTATATTAATACCTATAAGTAATAAAGCAACTATAGGTGCAAGTATAAGATAATATGTAAACATTAATTAGTAAGTAAAGTGATACCTTCTAATAGAGTAGGAGAGCTAAGAATAGTCCTGTAAGAATAACAGCATATATACTAATAATTAAAGCTATTGAACTACTAAGTACAGGTTGAGTTGTAATAGTAGAAGTAATAAGATTGCTAGCTAATTGTTTAATAATATAAGCATAATAATAAGTAGCAATAACACTAAATACAATAATAGCTAAACCTTCAAGATAAAGACCAGAATCCATAAGAGCAACTATAACATAATATTTACCATAGAAACCAGGTAATGGAGGTATCCCAATAAGTGAAAATAAACATAATATAAATATTAAACATAAAGTTTTATTAGGTACTACTAAATGATTAACATTAACTATAGGAGATCATTGTGATGCAGGATGTGCAGTATATTCCGCTATAGCTAATATACAATAGAATATAAGTACATGTGTTAAACTATATTGTATAATATATAAATAATATGCTTGATCACCTAATGCAACAGCAGTAATAAGATAACCAAAGTTAAGTATACCTGAATAAGCTAATATACTCTTAAGTGTAACTTGATATAATGGAGTATATGCTGCTACCGCTATAGATAAATAAAATGTAGTTAAAAGTAATTGTGTATTAAATAATGATATATGTATATATATAAATGACATAATAGATACTTTAGCTACTATACTAATATATGCAGTAATATAAGTAGGAGTATAACTATATACAGCAATACTTCAAGCATGTAATGGAGCTAACCCCATTTTAAATATAAGTCCAGCTAATAATATATCAAATGAATTAAATGTATATTGATTATGGAAAGTATAATAAGTACTTAATTCAGATAAATTAGTTAAACCAGTTTGTTGGTATACTTCTGCTGATGATAATAAAATAAGTACTGAAGCTATACCACCTGTTACAAAGTAAAGTATAGCTCCTCTAGTAGCATTGTATGATTTATTATATATACCCGTTAGAAGATATAAACTATATGATTGTAATTCTATTACTACATATAATGGTATAAGATCATTAACCATAGGTAATAATATAAGTCCTATAAGATTAATAACCATAAGTAATGCTATTCATTGATTAGATAAATTATATCTAGGTGTAATAGTACCATATATAAGTAGACTTAATACTAAGAATATTAATAATATAATTATAGGACTATTACCTGGAGTATAAGCAAATCAATCATTAAATATAGTAATTGAACTATATTCTATACCTAAACATTCTCATGCTAGATACATGGTAAATAATAAAGCTATAACAGCTAATCTATTAAGATGCTGTGTATTAGTTGGATTATAAGCTAAATAAACTATATATGTAACTAATGTTGTTAGTAACATTCGACATAAGGTGATTCGAACACCTATCACATCATCCGTAGTGATGAGTACTACCATTATACTATATGTCATATCTTATCATATCTTATATGGTAAATATATAATATTATATGTAAAAATAATAATAATGATGAATAGATTCATAATGATAAATAGATTCATAATGATGAATAGTTAATCTAAACACCGTATAATAGAAGGAAGCTAACCATAAGTGAGAATAGACCACAAGCCTCAGCTAGAGCGAAACCTAAGATAGCTTGAGGGAATAATGTACTACGTAAAGAAGGGTTACGTGATGTACCGTTGATAAGAGCAACGAATACTAGAGCAATACCGATAGCGGCACCTCCTAGACCGATTGTGGCGATACTAGCACCAATGTACTTAGCAGCAAGAGCTAATTGCATGACTAAGTTATATATATAATCTTACTATATTTGCCAGTGTTAGCTTAATAGGAATCGAACCTATGTCTCCCGATTATCAATCAGGCTCTCTACCGCTGAGATATAAGCTATATTATTACCCATGCGCCTTCGGCGGATTACATCTATATTTTACATTATTTTTTCATGGTAAATATCATATCATATCATATCATATAATATCTATACTTTCATATAGTTTTACCATGAAGTATTATAGATAATAAGGAAATAGTGCCCTTCGGGCATTAAATAAGTGCCTTCGCACTTTAATAGGCCCCCGAAGGGGGCCGGGTTACATTATTATGAATAAGGAATAGATAATATTAATATAAGTCCCGAGCAAGTTCCCTTACCCGAACTGTATTTCAACTTATAGCATATCATAGGTTGTATATAGTCATCATATACTGAACCAAAGATCAAACAAGATACGCCCGCCGAAGGCGGGCGGGGAGAATGATAATCTGGTGGGTTAGATAAATGACTATGAACCTTATCTGTGCTATTGATGAGTGATTAGTGCGAAATATATGACAACTTCACCGCACTATACTATAATGCGATTACTGACAGTTCCTCTTTAATACTCTCGAGTTACAGAGAGTAATCCAGTTAAAGATAGGCTTCCATGATTATACTAGTTTACTTATTCTATTATTAGAAATATAATTAATAGTATATTCGTATCACACCTGTAGCCCAAATCATAAGGGTCATGCGGATTAGTCTTCAACCTCTACTTTCCATAATATATCTATTATGCATCTTCATAATCATTTTCATTAAATATTTACCATGAAAAAAAAATGATCGTGAATGAGGATTACGTTCATTAATTAGCTTAGTAACAAACCACTAGGCATGAACTGACGACAACAATGTAACGCCTGTATATATTCATATAAATATGGTATATATATTCAAGATTTGGTAAGGTTCTGGTGTATCGTCCAATTAAACAGCATGATCCACTGTATCGATATATAACCGTCTAATGTATTACATTTCATTCTTGCGAACGTACTAGTCTGGTGGTATACTCTTAACATTTGCTTGCTCAATTATTATTATTATTATTTAATAATTGCGTGGTATACATAGTTAACAGCTGTAGCTAAATGGGTACCGAATCCATGTCGCTCTTACAGCTTTCATCCCTTAGCGTCAATCAATTAGTATACTTTCTTTACTGTCTATTATATGTCATAACATATTATCTCTCTATATAATTTACATAGTATAACTAAAAGATTCTATTCATTAAGCCTACGGATCCTTTAAACCAGTGATGATAAACGCTTGCCCTGTGTGTATGACCGCTACTGCTGGCACACATCTTGGTAAGGACTATATAATTTTAGCTATCATTATTAACTAAATTATCAAGGTATATTAAAAGTATTCTATACTAATTATAACCTATTCTATCAAAAGATAAAATAATTTATACATATATTCGCTTTTAACCTTATGTAGATAACATGATCAATCGTTAGATCATTGTCAATGATTCCTCACTGCTGCTACTAATAGTAGTAGAAAATATCTTCTATGTGTTCCTTATGGCTTCCACCATGGAATATAGGTCTAAGGCTAGTTATCTTAACCGCTTATCCGCCCAATATATTTATATTTATATAGGCGCATGTATACATGTCAATAACTACTACCTGCATCTATTAAGACTTTGATTAGTCTTTAATTACTCACCTGAACGCAATTATATATATAAGGATATATAATTACTTGCATGTGTTATGTCTCTACATAGCGTTATATCTGAACCTACATCATATTCATGTAGTAAAAGTCAATATGTTGAACTACCCGGAATTGAACCGAGATCGATCCATTATGAGTGGATAGCTCTAACCATTGAGCTATAGTTCATTACAGTTACCTAATAATATTATTAAATATTTGTCATATTCGCGCCCGAAGGGCGCTTATACTATTATTATGTTTAACCATGCTTTATAATGAATATAAAAGTTATAAAATATTAACCATGCCGCCCGCCTTCCGCGCGGCGGAACTTCTTCATATATTCATATATTCATAATAATGAATAGTAAAGTTATAAAAATATTAACCATGTCATTTCATAATGAATATAAAAGTTATAAAAATATTAACCATGTCATTTCATAATGAATAGTTAGTTTTCTCTATTAAGAGTACCAATATAATATAATATGTTCTCTAAAGTAGAAATTAGAGGAACGATTATAATATAATGAGAGAAATAATATAATGTAGCAAACTGTCCTAATGCAATATAAGGAACTTCTACATGTAATTGACCTAAATTACCAAGTAATAAGAAGTTAAATACAAATAGATAGAAAGCTAATTTAGATAATACTTTGAAACTATTACCACGAATGATAGATCTATCAGTATAAGGTAATGTTAATAATATAAGAATAGCACCAAACATAGCAATAACACCACCTAATTTATCAGGTATACTACGTAAGATAGCATAGAAAGGTAATAGATATCATTCAGGTACAATAGAAGGAGGAGTAACCATAGGGTTACCAGGGATATAGTTATCAGGATGACCTAAAGTATTAGGACTATAGAATACAAATAAACTAAATATTAATATAAATAAGAATACAGTTACTAAATCTTTAAATACAAAATAAGGATGCATTGGTAATCTATCAATATTACCTGTTATACCAACAGGGTTAGATGATCCATTTACATGTAATGCCATTAAATGCATACATACTAATGCAGCTAAAATGAATGGTAATAAGAAATGTAATGCAAAGAAACGTTGAATAGTTGGATTACTTACTGAGAAACCTCCTCAAATGAAAGGTACAATATCATTACCAATGAATGGTATAGCTGATAAAAGGTTAGTAATTACTGTAGCACCTCAATGTGACATTTGTCCATATACTAAACAATATCCTAAGAAAGCAATAGCCATAGTTAAAACAAATATAATAACACCTATAATTCATGTCATTACTCTAGGTTGTTTATAACTTCCATAATATAAAGCTTTACCAATATGTAAATACATACATATAAAGAAGAATGATGCTCCATTAGCATGTATATAACGTATAAGTCAACCTGCATTAACATCTCTCATAATATGCTCTACACTATCAAAAGCTAGAGATAAATTACTACTATAATGCATAGCTAAGAATACTCCTGAAGCTATTTGAATTATTAAACATAATCCTAATAGACTACCTAAGTTTCATCAGTAGTTAATACTACTTGGTTGTGGACTATCTATTAAATAACTATTTACTAATGATAGATAAGTATTAGATTTACGTATAGGCATAAACGTATCTATAATATTATATGCTTAAGTATATTATTATTATATTATTATATATTATAAATATTTACCATGCGCCTATATAAATATAGGCGGATATAGTTGTAATTCTTCCATGAAAGGAACTTAATCCTTTTAATCTTACCTTATCAGTTTATTGTATACAAACACCTACAGTATACGCCGCCCGCTGAAAGCGGCGCATGGTAAATATGTGCAATAGATAGAGTCGAACTACCATGATAAGATCATGAATCTTATATGTTACCATTACATTATATTGCATTTTTGGTAAAAACTAAGTTACCTTATTAAGCCGCCTTCGGCTTTCTGCCCTAGCCCAATATATTTATTTACCATGACTAGATTATCTTATCTTATCTTATCTTATCTTATCTTATCTTATCTTATATTATCTTATCTCGTTATCACCTAATCATTCAATGAAATCTTCAATAGAGACACATTCTAATTTAATAGGCATCATACCATGGTTAACACCACATAATTCACTACATTGACCATAATAAACACCAGTACGTTGTATTAATGCACTTACTTGGTTTAATCTACCAGGTGTAGCATCTACTTTCATACCTAATGAAGGTATAGTGAAACAATGTATAACATCATTAGCAGTAACGATAAAACGTATATGTGTATCAACAGGAACAACAATAGAAGTATCTGTATCTAATAGACGTAAGTTACCTGGCTCTAACATGTCATCAGGTATTACATAAGACTCAAACTCAATAGTCTCTCCAACTGAATCAACAAAGTCAGAATACTCATATTTTCAATATCATTGTAATCCTATTACTTTAATTGTCATCGCTGGTGTTAATACTTCATCACATAAATATAATAATATAAATGATGGGAAAGCTATTAATAATAATATAATCGCTGGGAATATAGTTCATATAATTTCAATTACTTGTCCATGACGAATATATTTATATGCAAATTTATTATCTTTATAATCATGGATTATAACATATAATATATATGATACTAAACCTAATATAAGACATAAATAGAACATAATATGATCATATAATTCATGTATACCTTCAGCATTAGGTGTTGCTGTATCTTGTAATCTTATACCTCAAGGTGTTGGTACATCTAGATAAATCATTTATAGTTTATACTACCTTATATATTTCTATGGAATCCATCGGAGTCGAACCGATATTACTCACATGCAAAGCAAGTGATCTACCATTGATCTAGGATCCCTTTATCTCTCCTTAAACTATTTACATTACATTACATTACATTACATTACATTACATTACATTACATTACATTACATTATATAGCGCCCGCCCGATGGCGGGCGGCGGAGTATGAATTATCTATCTTATGTCTCAGTAAGTAATCTTATATCATTATTAATTATCCTTACATGGTAAACAATGTCATATTATTCTTTATATCTCTTCTAAGGAGATTCTATATTATATATTATACCCAGCACCTAAGGTGCCTATAAGTTTACCATGCGCCTACTAATAGATACTTCTATATGAATGACATATACTTCTATATGAATGACATATACTTCTATATGAATGACATATACTTCTATATGAATGACATATAGATACTTCTATTGATACTTCTATACTTCTATAGATACTTCTATACTTCTATAGATACTTCTATACTTCTATAGTGCGGCGGTATTCTTTATCGATAGAGAAATATATCTTATATCTTATGATATTTATATTACCTGATCAATATCATCTATATCACACCTCCATTCTTATTATTTATTTACCATAATTATTAATAATGTTATAGCATTTCTTATATATTCATTATTATTCATTAATATGAATTATTATGAATTATTATGAATTATTATGAATTCTCACTATCTACGATATTATATCAATTATATATTATCTAATCTTCATTATTAATATAATATAATATAATATAATATAACATTCATTATAAATGACATGATTAATCTTTTTTATTTCTTTTCATTATGTCTCTTTTTCTTTTCTTTCAAAAGAAGAAGAAGAGTTAAATGTAATAAAATATGTTATTTATTATATATAAATATAATATATATTTAAATATATCCCATGCGCCGCCCGCTTTCAGTGGGCGGCGTATAAACATGGTAAATAAATTAAGAATAATACAAAGTTAACCCTAACGAGAATCGAACTCGTATACCCACTATGAAGAAGTGGTATCATACCATTAGATCATAGGATCTTATTATAATAATAAATAAGTAAGTTAAGTTAAGTTAAGTAATAAAACAATATGAGTTACCTATTTGTCTCCTTATATAAGTAAATATATATATAGGATAAGACATGTAATATAAATAAATATTTCCCAATATATTTATCTATTGGGCGGCGGAGAATGTCTTATATAGGAGTTGAACCTATAACCTTTCGATTACAAAACGAACGCTCTACCAATTGAGCTAATAGGACAAAGGGTAACTACTGAGACTTGAACTCAGATAAACCGTGCCACATACGGCTATTCTACCGTTGAATTATAGCTACCATATAAGTGAGATAGGACTGAATCGAACAGTCGCAGCCAAAGGCATTATAGCTACAATATAACTCTAATTACCAACATTAGAACTATCCTTTATCCGCCTATATAAATAGGCGCATGGTATATTATGACTAGTGGGACTTGAACCCACACGACTAATGTCTATACAGCTTAAATGTATTATGTCTACCAATTCCATCACAGTCACGTTAAGTTACCTATTCTAATAGAATATTGTCCATGCGCCGCCCGCCGAAGGCGGGCGGCGGATTATGGTTTATAATGAATAAATATATATATATCTATCTATACTAATGCAATAGCATCAATAGCATATATTCATGCAGGTATAGCAATAGCAGCACCGAATAAGATTGGTAAGAAGATCATTCAACATAGATTAATTAATTTATCATATCTAACTCTAGGCAATGTAGCACGAACTCAAATATAAGTAAATGCAAAGATATTAGCTTTAATACCTAAAACAATACCAGTACCACCACCAAAGAATAAGATAGCAGTTAAAGTACTAAGGAATAAGATAGAAGCATATTCAGATAAGAAGAAGAGAACAAAGATACTACTACTATATTCAGTCATATGACCAGATACAAGCTCAGACTCAGCTTCAACATTATCAAATGGAGGTCTAGCACATTCAGCTACACAACCTATATAAAACATTATAGCTAATGGTAATAAAGGTATACCATATCATATAGCTTCTTGTAAATAAATATATTTAGATAAATTCATAGTACCGGCTAATAATATAGCAAGTAAAACAATAGTAGTTAATACTAATTCATAACTAATTAATTGAGCAGTAGAACGAATAGAACCTAATAGAGAATATTTACTATTAGCTGATCAACCAGCAAGTAATGTACCAAATACACCAACACTACTAATAGCTAATGTTAATATGAAACCATAATTACTATCATATATAGTAACACCTGGTGCAAAAGGAATAACTGATCAACATAATAAAGCAGATATTAATGATATAACAGGACTAATAAATAATATTAATTTATCAGCATGTGTTGGTACAATTATTTCTTTAAGTAATAGTTTAGCAGCATCAGCAATAGCCATAAGAATACCATAATAACCTACAGCATTAGGTCCAACCCGACGTTGCATGTAACCTAATGTTTTACGTTCAGCTACAGTAAGGAATGCTACAGCTAATAAAACACTAACAAACATTAATAATAATTCTAAGAAACCTAACATTATCTAGTAATCGCAATGGCCCTATAACAGATAATACTAAGATTATACCTAATAATAATAATATTAAAGCATATTCACTATAAAATAAAGTACCTATAATATCTAATTCATTATATGTATATACACTTTCAATAGGTGCATAAGAATCGAAACTTATATCTAAAGGAAGTAATAAAATTAATAATAAGAATATGATTAAAGGACTCATACCACCAACTGGTGTATATTCAATATTTAATAATGATAATATAAATAAGAATAATATAGCTATAGCTCCTACATATACTAATATATATA
>WWPN01000041.1:0-33371 GCA_013177575.1 Candida sojae | reverse complement strand
TCCTCATTGATCATGAAGACATCAACATCAAATAAATTATGCATAGCGGAATCGATAATATCGATATCCAAAGCCGAATCATCAAAAACATTTCTTAAAATGTACTTGTCCAAATCAATATTGCATTCATATGGAATAGTAGATAACTTTAAAATTACATTTAATTCCATTCTCTTGTTGTCCGTAGAGCTGTAGCAATGTAACAACTTTTCCAATATCAAATGTGAAATATTTGACCATTTATACCCAAAGAACTGTAAGCCATTTCGTAATAGTCACTAGCTCTTAGTTTATTGTCAGCAAATAATTCTTCTGCCAAAAGCCAGTTAATGTACAGAATTAACGTCAAGTTATTGGAACCAGAAATCAGGCGCAGGTTCAAGGCATTATTTTGGTTCAACTCAATCTCTTGTATTGCACAACCCAATAATTGAATTCTTTTATCTTTAAATTGACTTTTTTCATACGCCCTCATGTATATCAAACCTGGATTTGTGACAACGTCAAACTCGGGTAAATGTAACCCACCGTAGTAGCATATAACATTAGAACTATTCTGTTTCATCAAGGCTGTACTGTTTAAATTGGTGATCAATGAGTATGGTACAAGAGACATGAGTTGTGCCAACCATTCATATTGAACTGAAACCCAGTTTCTGTCTTCACTCATTACACTAACAACATTTAGAATATGCGTCTGGTGCTTCTTTAATGCCTTCAACGGATCTTCCAATGAGAAATATCCTCGAACAATGTGAAACGCGATAATATCCAATAAGTCCTTAATCTGCGTAATTATTTTGTTATCATGCTGGGATAGATTAACAGCATATGTTGAATTTAGGATCGTAATTAGATTTTGGTATCCAATCTCTAGTAATTTTACGCCCGGTTCTAAATTATGGGGATTTATGAATTGCTGTATGATTCCCTGTTTTATTATATTCCTTGTTTCCAAAAACTTTGGGGTTAACTCAATCGAAGTGTCAATGTCGTTAATATTTGGGTATGAGTAAAATTTCTTGTTTCTCTGCTTGATCTTATACTCAATATTGCAAAATGTATTACTGGCATCTTTTAAGTTAGATAATACCATGCCCACTAGGGTCTCACAGTCACGTACTAGTGTATCTGCTAAATCTTGTAAATAAATAAGACCATTGATTTTAGGCAAACCTGTTTCTTGTCTGAAATTTGAAAGTCTCGACTCACTAACTTGTTCAGCGGATGTTAAAACCACGGTCAACTTACAGTCGATAGATGAAAGTTTTGTTTTAAGTTTGGAGATTTTCTCAATACTTGATGATCACTATGTGAATCATTAATTTTGCAGACATATATCATTGCAAATGGATAGTCCTTGATATATTTTGTAAACCATTCATGGATCAATATGCCGTTGGGAAAAATACTTGAGTCTTTGTTGAAGGGCGACAAAACAGAATGTTGGAGTTTATTATATTCTTGAGAAGGAATTGACACATCATCTCTCGGTTTGTCAAACTCTATAATGTATTTGGTGCTTGAAAGCCGATTCTTAATAATGCAATTATCCCATACCTTGTCATTCACATTGTGAGCATTGAATTGTTTTGTAAGTGTATCGAATAATAAGTCAATCAATTCCTCGGTAAAGTGCACCCTTATAAAAGGCTGAAGTACTTGTAGATACAGATGATGATAATTCTCCATACTGAAGAAAGAAAGCAGCTTCGGTAATTGGCGTATTTGCTTGGGGCGTATTTTGAGAAGGCATTCAAAGATTGATTGTCAACAAAAAGAAATTCATAGTCAATGGTAGTGCACAGATACAAATTTTATATTTGTTAAAAAAAAAAAAAAAGAAAGAGAAAAGAAAATGAAACTCACATCTACTTGATTCCAACCATACCCATAATTTATTATTCTACAAAGAGCAAGTTCTGGTAACTATGAGTGACCCAATTAATGCAAATCCTACAATTATAGATGTGTCTAGTTTACCTACTAGGCTAACTTCAAATGAAGAAAAATCATTGGGAAAGAAACAACTTGTGTCTTGCTTCGATTCTTTGTCGTTGTTGAATTCAGATGAATCCCCAGAAAGTGGTCTCACGTCTGACGAAGAAATATCTGATCCTGAGGACTATGACCCAATAGATGAGCAGGAAATATTTGATCTTATAGCGTCTATTTCCGATCCAGAACATCCTTTAACGTTGGCACAGCTTGCAGTGGTCAACTTGTCTGATATTACGGTGACGAACAGTATGGAGGGAATCTCAGAGGTTTTAATAAAAATCACTCCGACAATCACACATTGTTCATTGGCTACATTGATTGGATTAGGTATTAGGGTTAGATTAGATAGAAGTTTGCCTCCTAGATACAGGATCAGAATTTTAATTAAAGAAGGAACACATCAACTGGAAAATCAAGTTAACAAACAATTGAATGATAAGGAAAGAGTTGCTGCTGCGTGTGAGAATGAACAGTTATTGAGTGTAATTCTGCAAATGTTAAGTACTTGCAAATAGGATTTACTTGCTTTCGAATGAAAATCATCTTTCGCTTATTCTTCCTTCTATTTGACAAGCCTTAATTTTTCAGACAGAATACTCAAGACCGTCGAAAAGACTAAACACTTTGTAAGAATAGAAAGATCATTGATATACGGCCATGCACCACGATAGAACATGCGTATAGTTTAACAGCTAATACATTGAGGATATCTCAAAGACAAACACATATTTATCCATTGTTCTTGGTTTTATTTGTTTGTCAGTAGTCATTTATTCCATATTCGTGTTTTGGTTTTTGTTTGCGATGATTTTTTATATTCCATTCAGGATGAAATTGGCAGACGATCATGACAATCCATTAAAGGACTACTGTTATAACATTGTGAATGCCGATATGGAGAGGGCAGTTAGACGGAATTATAAATCGAAGGCAGTGTTGTTGGTGCAAGGTATTTTATCAGAAGAGAGAATTGTCAATTTACCAAATTTGGGTGAAAATTGTCCAAAACAAAATCGTTATTCAAATACCTTTTATCGTACAACGACTCAAGTTTATTCAACGAGCGAATTGATTATCCCGGTAAAGGTTTGGATTACAGATTCAACTCAAGAAGTTTTGATCTTCGTTATGGTAAGCCATGTACTCTCCTTCAATGACTAGCCGGAAGGTGTTAATAAGAGGCCTAATGAATTGCGAAACAGATATAACTGATATGTAGAACGAATTTATATCATGCAGCTAACTAATATACGACATTAACATAGCTGTTCAATTAAATAATGATAAAGGATGCGGTTTCTCCAAGGTATACTCTAATGTCCATAATGTCTAATACTCAGTTCTAGTGATTAGTATTGACTATGGTTTCCTTTAGGACAAGTGCCTAGGTGAAGGGAACCTTCTGAATAGTCTCTTCTTGTTGTCAATTTTATTCCCTATATTGAGTCTAAAGAATATATAATTCTATATAAGAGTATGTCACACAATAATCCTTAAATGTAAGCGTAAGTGAATCGAATTGGTTAGATGGTCGTATTACTGCTCCAATCTCATTTGCGGGTTACTAATTTCAACAAGGAAAATCGGTGGTGTTTATCCGTTACAAGTGTCACACTTTGAACTTAAGGTAAGTGGAGACCACACCGATGGTATACTCGCTTCGATTATCCAGTATTCCTCACATAGCTGGGTAATTGTGCGACACTGGGCTGAAAATTATGACCTTTTTACGCTGCCTTGTGATTTAATCATGACAAAACCACCAAAAAGTGATATATAGAATTTTACTTTTCAGTGGATGATGTGGTGATATCTAAATTAAGGTTAAAATTTTACGGGAAATGTATAGAGAAATCAGTTGTAATAAAACAGTAGCTTCGTATTTAGTTGTAGAAACCTCCACTATATCTATTTGTACCTCAATTTCACGACATTAAAATTTTTGCAAAATGTCGTTTCTCGGATTGTTCTCAACTGATGTAACTACTGTATTCCAGTATTTTTTTTTTTCTTTCAATTTTCATTTTTTCACCACCACCACCCATAATGACCATAAAAGTAATGAGAGACAAGTATCCAAGATCATCGACTTGTGTCAAGAACTTAATGAAGCAACCAAGTTAAGAGGAATGGAAAATGTATAAAGTTCACTAACTTTGCTTCAAATACTACTATACCAATAGATTCCTGGAAATTTATAGAATGGGATTACGGTAAAGAGTCAGTGAAATTACCAATTCAAGCTAGAGGTTTGTTTACCACCAATGATGATAGTATTGTTGTTCGAGGATATGATAAATTCTTTAATGTTGGGGAGAAACCATTCACCAAAGAAGAAGATATACTCAAATCAACTACGGGTCCTTATGAAGTAACATTGAAGGAAAATGGATGCATTATTTTTATCAGTGGATTACACACCGGGGATATTATTGTTTGTTCAAAACATTCAACAGGTGATAGAGAAGAAGGTACAAGAAATCATGCACAAGGAGAAGCTCATTTACTAAAACAATTGGGAGAATCAAGAGTTAAAGAATTGGCCAAATATTTATATGATAACAATCTTACGGTAGTTGCTGAGTTGTGTGATGATGAATTTGAAGAACATGTATTACCATACCCAAAGGATAAATCTGGATTGTATGTTCACGGTTTAAACTACAACACCATTGAATTTAACACTGTCCCTATTGACAAGGTTATTGAGTTCAGCAAAGAATGGGGATTCAGATCCATCCAGTATTTGAAATATACCAATGTGGAAGATTTGTTCAAGTTTTTGAAGAAATGTAGCGAGACTGGTACCTATAATGGACAGGAAATTGAGGGGTTTGTTATTAGATGTCATAGACAAGGTAACCTGGATTTCTTCTTCAAGTACAAATTTGAACAACCATATTTGTTGTACCGTCAATTTAGGGAATGTACTAAGGAATTGATATCCGGAAAAACTGTTTCTGGTATCAGAATTAGGAAGAATAAAGAAATCACTAAAAAATATCTTGAATTCGTTCAAGATTTATTTGTTAAGGATCCAACTTTAAAAGAAGCGTTCGAGAAAGGACATGGAATAATCAAAATTCGTCAGATGTTTTTGCAAAATCTTAATGAAACAAATGGTATGAATTTATTAGCAATTGATGAAGAGTTGTCAAAGAAATTTGCTGACATAAAACTAGATCCAGTCTTCAAATATGTTCTTGTTCCAATTGCCACCATTGGATGTGGTAAGACAACCGTATTCAACTCATTGGCTTCTTTATTCCCTGAATGGGTTCATATTCAAAATGATAACATCTCAAAGAATGCCAAATTAAAGATTGTCGATTTGACATTAAAGGCATTGGATACTGCTCCAGTTGTATTGTTTGACAGAAATAATTCGGCATCTAGAAAGGAAACAAATCTTTACTACTGTTGATCAAAAAAGACAGGATTATATTGATGATATCGTAGAAGTCAAATACGTTGCCATAAATTTCATTGATAATAAGATTAGCGACGAAGATCTTTGGGATATAACATTCAATAGAATTAAACAGAGAGGTGACAACCATCAATCTATTAAACCAGAGACGGATGAAAAATTAGTTGAGAATATAATGAGGGGTTTTATTGGACGGTTAGAGCCTATAAATATTAACGGGCCTCCTGATGATGCATTTGATCACGTAATCAACTTGAAATTAAATAGAAATGACAGCTCCTCATTAGATAATGTTAAGATTGTGATTGACGAACTTGCCAAGACCTATCCCGAATTAATACCATCTATTCCTACTGATGAAGCTATAATCAAAGCATTCAAACAAGCATTGACGTATAAACCAACATTCGTCAAGGATATGACTAGTAAAAAACCAAAAGACCCAACTTATTATGGAATTTCAATCAAGCATTCTCGAATCTTAGATGAAATCACAGCCAAATTAGCTACCAACGAGCAATACAGCAATCTAAAAAAAGAAAGTTTGATTCAAGATGAATTCCATGTAACTTTGGCTCATATTGCAAGTACCAAGAAGAAGGAGAATCGAATCAAATGGAAGAATCTTAAATCTAAGCTTGGATTGGGTAATCCAAATCAAACCAAGACCATTTTATCATTTTTTGGAGATGTCAAATTATTACAAATTGTTATTAACGAAGGGAAATTGATTTGTGTAAAAGTTGAACTTATCAAGATATATAATCAAGAGGAAGAAGTTGTTGAAATTGAACCATTAAATAAACATAACCATATAACAATCGGATGTTTTCCACCTACATTGGCATATCAGTCAAATAAAACTTTAGAAGAATTGTACAAGGATGATCAAGATCTTAAACCAGATGGTACGTACAAATGTGGGGATGATACGTTAGAAGTCATTAATTTTACAAATGACATAACTTTAGTCAATCAAAAATTATTTGTAGTTTATGAATAGAGAAATAGAGTAAATTGATAGAGAGATAAATAGAATCAGTTCTGAAATTCTTTCCAAAATGCAACTGATTTTGTGATTATGAATCATTTAACACACTGTCATATAATGCACTATACTGGACATAATTTTATGACACACTCCAGTAATACAGCAACATGAATGTACTACTTGAGCGGGGTTGATCAGAAGTTGTTTTTGTCTGGAATGTGATGACTATGGAACACTAACTGGGATCCAATGTAATACTAGCTTAGACCGCTTGGACCTAGAAACTCCTTTTAAACGTAATCTCTAATAATCGTGTATTCCTTGAATCACACTTAACTCTTAGTCCTATATAAAAGTAGTAAATAAAAATAATAAAACAATTTTCTCGTTTTCAGCGAGTTCATGGTATTGTCGTCCAAAGAGACCAAAATACCAACAGAACACTAAAATTAATTTAATAACAATTCTATGTTTTTCTAACACCAATAGTTTCATACAAAAAAATACAAAACAGCTTCACTTTCACCAAACATCACCAGCTAGTTAGGTTATCCTTGTCACAATACTTACTTCCAATCAAGCATATTCAATAGTAAGTACTTTGCTTTGTGACATATACTCTCTAATTAATTAAACACTTTCTTCTTCATCACCTTTATTATTTGTTACTTTCTTCATTTGAAATATTTTAAAACAGTGGGAACATAAACTCACTGCTGAGCAAAGGAAGGGAATAATTTTGCTCGAATCCGGGAATTCTGGAAAACCCCAAACCAATTTACAATTAATCATAGCCAAGATAATTAATGCAATCTCACCAATGATCATAAATATAGAATTCCATGTAGATATTTGATTTATGCTAGAAATATGAGTACCCACAATGAGTGTAAACATTATCATTAGGATATTTGCATACATCAGGTATATTGTAAAATAAGTAGTATCAACAAATACACCTGGCATGAATAAATTCTGTATAGCATTTATACAGACAATTTCAGTCAAGTAAGCCAAGACTACAAACTGAATAAATGCACGTAAGTTAATTGGTTTGATAATGGGATCATTTGATTCGATAACATCGATTTTATTTTCAGATAATGGAATTTTTACCAAGTGGGAACAAAAACACACTGCTAAGCAGTAGGGACTAATTTTGCTCAAATCCGGGAATTCTGAAAAATCCCAAACCAATTTACAATTAATCATAGCCAAGATAATTAATGCAATCTCACCAATGATCATAAATATAGAATTCCATGTAGATATTTGATTTATGCTAGAAATATGAATACGCACAATAAGTGTAAACATTATCATTAGGATATTTGCATACACCAGGTATATTGTAAAATAAGTAGTATCAACAAATACACCTGGCATGAATAAATTCTGTATAGCATTTATACAGACAATTTCAGTCAAGTAAGCCAAGACTACAAACTGAATAAATGCACGTAAGTTAATTGGTTTGATAATGGAATCATTTGATTCGATAACATCGATTTTATTTTCAGATGATGGAATTTTTACCATGTCGGAACAAAATAACACTGCAATGCAGTAGGGAATAATTTTGCTCGAATCCGGGAATTCTGGAGAACCCCAAACAAATTTACAATTAATCATAATCAAGATAATTAATGCAATCTCACCAATGATCATAAATATAGAATTCCATGTAGATATTTGATTTATGCTAGAAATATGAGTACCCACAATGAGTGTAAACATTATCATTAGGATATTTGCATACATCAGGTATATTGTAAAATAAGTAGTATCAACAAATACACCTGGCATGAATAAATTCTGTATAGCATTTATACAGACAATTTCAATCAAGTAAGCCAAGACTACAAACCGAATAAATGCACGAAAGTTAATTGGTTTGATAATAGAATCATCTGATTCGATAACATCGATTTTATTTTCAGATAATGGAATTTTTACCAAGTGGGAACAAAATATCACTGCTAAGCAGTAGGGAATAATTTTGCTCGAATCCGGGAATTCTGGAAAACCCCAAACCAATTTACAATTAATCATAATCAAGATAATTAATGCAATCTCACCAATGATCATAAATATAGAATTCCATGTAGATATTTGATTTATGCTAGAAATATGAATACTCACAATAAGTGTAAACAATATCATTAGGACATTTGCATACATCTGGTATATTGCAAAAGAAGTAGTATCAACAAATACACCTGGCATGAATAAATTCTGTATAGCATTTATACAGACAATTTCAATCAAGTAAGCCAAGACTACAAACCGAATAAATGCACGTAAGTTAATTGGTTTGATAATGTAATCATCTGATTCAATAACATCGGTTTTATTTTCAGTTGATGGAATTTTGGCAGACATTTGTTATATATTTGAGTAACAAGAAATAAAATAAAAAAATTATCTGATTATTATTTGATTTTCTTTCCTGGACGCAATTACACTTTTTTTTTTGCTCTTTCATTGTCTTCCTCCTTGAATTTTGGAGTCGTGTATTTTGCGCATATAATTACATATACCAGTCTTTATATAGATCTAAGATTGTCGTAGAATGCACTACACTGGGCACGAATCATGACACACTCCAATAACACAACAACGTAAATGTATTACTTCCGGGAGGTTGATCAGCAGTTGATTTTGGCCCGAATGTGATGACTATGGAACACTAACTGGGATCCAATGTAATACTAGCTTAGACCTCTTGAACCTAGAAACTCCTTTTAAAAGTAATCTCTGATAATCGTATATTCTTTGAATAACACTTAACTCTTAATCCTATATAAAAGTCATATATATGAAGATAATACAAAAATTTTCTCATTTTCAATAATTTCCTGGCATTGCCATGTAAACAGACCAAACGTACCAGCAGACCACTAAAATTAACTCACTAACAATTCTGTGTTTTTCTAACAACAACAGTTTCACACCAAAAGATATAGAACAACCTCATATTCACCAAACATAGCCAACTGGTTAGGTTATCCCTGTCACAATATTTACTTCCAATTAAGCCATTTTGAATGTTACTACTTTGCTTTGTGACATTTGGTCAAAAGAAAAATATTCGCTCCCACAAAAATTTTATCCTACATATGACATAAGCGCTCGTACAGTATACAGGGGTATTAGTTACTGTCGTATGTATAAATCTCGTATCGCAATCTCTTGTTAGGATCAACAAACGGTACTTACGTAATAGATGGTACCTCCTCAACTGAAGCTCAATGGTAGGTACATATAACCGGTGAAGTTGTTCGCCCATGGGACAAATTCCTTTGAGGACCAAAAGACCATCCTTGGCAAAATATCTCTTGATTGTGTGGTAGATAACAGAACACCGTTCATCCTCTTCGAGAACGGCAGTGGGTTTTTTGTGGAAATTTTCCCCAAATTATGATTTTGGAATTTTAAGAGATGGTGGAATCAATCTAAGAGGCTGTGAAATCTTGTATCGTGATTCTTCTTGGATTTCTTTTCTTTTCTTAGCTTGCCTCCTCTTTTACAGACCCTATATCTTTGGACAAAATATGCAAGACCGTCAACAAGATTTACCACACATTCCAAGAACAAGAATATAATTGATATAAATCTACCCACCGCAATAGAGCATTCACATAATCCAACAGTCAATATTTTTTTAGATACATATATCATATATAATGACCAACATACAATATAGTCACTTATCTACTAGCAGAAAGAAATACTTTAATACTGAAAAGGAAATCCAGAAGTATCACTTGGATGTATCAACTTTTGATGTTATCAACGTCAACAATTTCAGAAACCACAGTTGTTCCACTATCTTTTGTTACTTGTATATGTGGACATTGGTTTTCTTGTCGTTTGCATTATTGGCCACAGATATTTACACATGTATAAATATGTACCATGGCGCATTCACCAAAGATGGTTATAGGCCCTACGCTTACTCCGTTTCCAAGTGGATTTTTACTGGTTGTTTAATATTTCAGTTTTTGTTGTTGATTTACCGTTGGATATGGGCCATTCATATAATTAGGACTAAGAATATAGCATTGGTTTATTTGAACTCTATAGCTAAGAAGTTTTATTCCATTAGAAGTTACGATTATTTCTGTTTGTTGAATAATATCAATGGGGGAAGGTTTGCAGATTGGGGCATTTTTTATTTACTATGAATGGATGATGCCCTTCAGATCCTTGTTGCGGATACCCCACGTCAAGTCATCAATGTTTTGACCCTTCAGTACTATGCGACTGCTGGTAACCAGAACATTAATATTCTTGAAAACATCGAGACTATTGCAAAGACAAACTTACATTTATCTATCATTCTTGGTTTTGTTTGTTTGTCAGTAGTCATTTATTCCATATTCATGTTTCGGTTTTTGTTTGCAATGATTTTTTATATTCCATTCAGGATGAAACTGACAGACAATCATTACAATTCATTAAAGGACTACTGTTATAGAATTGTGAATGCCGACATTCAGAGGGCAGTTGTCACACAGTTTACTTAAAACTGCTAAATGAATCAAGAAATGCTAATAACTCTATTCCTCAATATAACTAAGTTACTAGACTTTATGGAATGGTCTTTGTATGATAAATAAAGTAAATGATATCAATAACGGGAATGAATATTCTCTTAAGTAAGTTCCAAATATGAACTAACACTTAAACTAGGTATAAATCAAGTAAATCTAATAATATGATAATTACTCTTAAAAATCGATACTCTATGAAAGTACAATGTAAATATATTTTCTTTCTCTCTTCCTTAAATACTATTTTATGGTTAATGCTCCTGCCTATAACCAATTAGCTCCTTATCTTGAAATTAACTAAAACGCTCAAGTGGGGGATGATTCATAACATGAGGACTCTAATACGCTTTTTTTTAAATAGAGCACTTTTGATCTAGCCACAGTACAACACCATAACTATTAATTACCATATAATAAGGAAAGTGTTGTTACTCTGTGGCATGTACCCGGATTTTATTTTCGGTTTGCCCATTGGATCACGTGTTGTTATTTTTGTGTTATTTTTGACTAAGCTTTTATTTCGTTATGCTTATACATTAGTTTTTGATATGAGGACGTGTTATCTGATATGCTTAGGAATGTTTTTTGTTATCCTCGGTTGAATATTTTCCTGGTATGCTCGGCCAAATAGTTTTCTTGATATGCCCGGTCGAATATTTTATGTTATGCCGTAAATAACTTTTTTGTTATGGTTGATGGACCCTTTATGCGATGTTCTGAGATAGCATTTGTCTTCTGTGGTACCTATTCTACACCCTCTACCCTGTGTACAGAGTTCCATGCCGAACACTTTGTCACCTAAACCGGAAGTGGCGACTGCCCTGCGACCCTGAGTCCCTTCCCCTTCCCACTTATTACACTTTTCACTACCTCTTTTGCTAAGAATAATTAGTGTGTCTCTACATAGCACTCAATTCTCAGTTGGTTTCGTGGCACACTGGACTATGGCTGTGCTGCATTGTCGTTAATCATAGCTTTATGCATTTCAGAAATTGTGAGTCTAATTTGGGGTTTGTGTTTCTGTTAGTGTGTAAATAAATCAATTTAGTCATACAAATAGGGTATGTCTATATTACACTAAATTGTTAGCTGTGTATATCATATTACTTACGTATCTGGTGTTTGTAAAACGTCATACTTGCTATCATTTCTCAAAACATCTCTTCTTTCTGATTTGACAGCTCTTTCAATTATTCAAATTAATATTCTTCCTATTCTTACACTATTTTTTTTACCTCTTACAATACACATGGGAATGCAGTACTTGTTATTGTATATCTTTTGTTGAACAGTTCTCCAGGCATAAATGTCGTTTGCAACTTCGATAGCATGATGGCTCTGAAAAATACGACATGGAAAGCAACCGGCGCATGCGACATGGTCAATGTCGTTTGATGCTACGACTTTATATGCGACATTAAAAAGTTTGACGACATGTGACATTTGCGGAAAAAGTTACAGCAATACGACATTATAAAACTCGATCAACCTTTTCGGAAAAAGTACCTTTCAGAAGTTGTCGGCTCTAAGTTTTTTCATCCATGTTCACGACAGTAAAACTCTCCATATATTCTAGCATATTCAAAAAGATACTTTAAGAATTTGTCTTAACATTGAAAGAACATCAATTCAAATACACCGGATGTCTAATTACTCTAAATATCAATTGACAGATCATTCTGAATCCAACTTTCACACTGACCCTAATAGTATCAAACTCAATAACAAGTTATATGATGGTAAAGCTATGTACACTTTCATACGCCATACGACATCTTTTGTATGGAACCTTGTATGACTTTTTACTACCATTAAGAACCTTGCACGACTTTTTACTGCCATTAAAAACTCCCTATTTTTCGTGTCGTGAGATGACACACCATTGTCGGAGGTGAACGACATAATGTCTGAATTTTACAGCTACTCTGTCTTCATTTCATGAACTGGGTAAGACACCTTTAAATGGGCAACAAATAGTACAGACAACAATATGAATATCATAACTTGAGTTTCTTAGGCAATTAAGTTACTAACTTTACTATTACCAGTTACAGCAAGGCATATCAAAGAAAGCATTATCACGTGAAATGATTGTAGTGCTAATTTATTTGATATCCTGTTTGTTGGATATGCTGTTTATTTGACATGCTAGCTTATTTGCTATGCCACTTAGTTGATATGCTGTTTATTTGTTATGCCGATAATTTGAGATGCCAATTGTTTGATATGCTAATATTTTCTTATGCTAATTTATTTGTTATGCCAATTATTTGATATGCGGGCATATTTGTTATGCTTACTTATTTGGTATGCTGTTTATTTGATATGCGAGTATTCTGTTATGCCTAAACTTTGTTATGCTGGTATTTTTTTGCTATTCTAATATTCTGTTATGCAAGTTTTCTGTTATGCTGTTTGTTTGATATGCTAATATTTTGATATGCTTATTTATTTGGCATGCTAACTTATTTGTTATGCCAATTTTTTTGATATGCTAACTTATTTGGTATGCGTACTTTTTTGATATGCTCTTGTTTTTATGGTATGCCGATTAAATTGTTATGCTAGTATGTTTTCTGTTATGCTGATATTTTTTTTTGTTATGCCACAAGTTGACGTGTTTTTTGGTATGCTTTTGCTTTTTTGATATGCCCACACTTTGTACCATGTTGCCCTGCTCAAATATCACCAGATTACCTTTTAAAAACGTGTTTTAGAATAATGCTTCATATATGTATCATGTGCATCAGTATCTATATTTTAAGAGTTGTCCTTTATTTCGTGTATACTATTACGTATTTCATATAAAATTTGCAGCAAATCTAGACTAAATATACGCAACAAATACACTAAATTAGTACATGCTAATTGTATTACAATACACACTTTTTGATTAGTAATATTAGGTAAGATAGATATGAAGCAACATATTTTGGCCATAATTGTACACCATTGGGACCATTTAATAGTGGCTATTACATACTGCAGCACTAAATGTCAAATTGTGCACTGCGCACGACTTTTGCGACAATGAATTTAGTTGTGCAGACAAGAATCCACATACTACAATAGGCAACTCACCGACCCAGTTAAACATTCTAAATAGCAAATGCCTTTGAAATTGGGGGATTTATATAGCAACATGGTGGTACTACATATTGTATACAAAAAAACTAGGTAAGTTACACTAGGGGATGGGACCGAAATTCGGTGTTGCAGGCTAAACAGGTCAGATCACAGATACAGACCCATATATCGAGCAACTTGGTTACATTACTACTGTTCCAGCCTCGCATTCCCAAGATATATAATACTTTATTGATTAACTAACATTTCAAGTATTGCTGCACCCCTTGTCGAAAGACTACATTCATGGCAGCATCAACTTTCTCAATGCTGGCATCTAATGACCAACACTTCTCATCTCATAGTCATGTTATATAGCATTTAATACATTAGCAAGACCATGGATATCCCTTGATCCAAGGTTGCAAGCCTCTCAAATGTTTAATTCCAACCCATTGTTGATGAACTTCCTCTTGGTTCATTAATTTTGGCCTCTGGATGCCGGAATAATCCTCATACTTGAATGTCAGCAGTAATTTGAGGTTAGAATCTTAATATTACAGGTAGCTAGTCTGTGGGCCAACTGATTTAAAACACTACAGGGATTAAATAACGATGAAAGACCCTTTACCTGCCACTGGTGACCATTGTATTTGCTACCTTTCCAGAAATTTAGTAAATCACTCTAAAATAAGACGCAATAGGGTATTATCAACTCAGTTAAGATAAATTAACACAGCCCAATGGGTATATCTTTTGAAATTGGTGGTAATCTGGTCAAATAGGTTCTGGTAGTATAAAAACAAACGGACAAAAATAAATGTCGCAATTCTCTTTTCTTCACCGTTTTGAAGTTTGAACCCGATCAAAAAAGTCACATTTTTAGCTGCGTTATCCATACTTTCTTTTGCCTTAGAATTTATCACTACCAAAAATTTCTTGATAACACTAGCCTGTTTTAAACAGAAATAAAACACCACTGTGCTACTAAGAACTATGATTGGCGCAGGCACGACTTTCAAATCAACAGATTTAAAGGTAATTCTGAACAACTTATCTAGAAGTTTCGGCCACATTCCTGGACTTTGCTACCACATTACATGCTCTTACGGCAGCTGTTTGCGGGTATATTGGACACATTATGCCAACCAATTTCTCGTGCTATCTGTCTGCCCAAATTCATGTCAAATACAACAAATTCTTTGTATCTGTCTAGGCTTCAACTGATCATAACTAGTGCAATAGTCATAACATAATCCAAATTATTATCAGTTTAGAATCTTTCTTACTACAAGTACCTCTTGAAATTACAAATCTTGTTATCAATATCGGCATTCACCTGAGGAGCGTACTTTGAAAAGTTATTTGTTGACTTAATAAGGGAGAGTTCACGACTGGAACAGCCCATCAAATTGTACTTCTGCTACTATTATTTTACTACTATAATTCGCTTCAGATCCACAACTGTATAGTTAATATTCAAACACCTGGGACAGAACTTTTCCATAGTTTAGATAGTTCATAATCTGAACAAAATGTATTTTGTAATTGGGTGCTTTGATAAAACCATTGGCACATCAGTCTCCTATAGAAGAATAGTATTTGTCGTTCCAACGGACTGTATCTATTGCATATGCTATTTAAAAATAGTCAGGTTCATCACTCATAGTAGTCTTGTCACACAGTTTATATGAATTATTCGCATTTATATAAATAATAGAGTACGTCAAATCCACTTCTAGATGAATCCAGAAATTACTATCAGCTATTTCAATATTAGGTATCTTATTTGATGTATGATTGCAACTTTAATTAAGACAAAATACTTTGCATAAAACAATATAGGTGAAAGCAAATGTAAACGGCTATAAAGCTAAGTAATCAGCATCATTGAAGTTCTGTTTAGCGATTATTTTAACTTACCAGAAAGTAAAATAGTTTTATATTATCTTCTTATTATGGCTGTATCTTATTGCGAGCATGGTCTCCACACATTTTAGGAAAACTATTCTTTGCATTCTAAAGTAATGAATTGGTCCAATACAGGATTAAAAGTAAGCATCAATAAAAAATGCAAACTACCACTTTGATGAAGGATATCGGCTTATCAATTAATGGGTAGCATCACCATTCACTGCTCATAGTTGATAAAGTTATTTGCATTCTAGATAAACGTACTCACCTTTCACTGATCTCTGCTTAGGTGTGGACAAACTTGATAAACTTTCTTAATATTATATTCAAATTCATTATTATAAATCTATTCGGTTCTATTCAGTTAAAGCAACGGCTACGTTCCAAACTTGAATTATACGATTTAGAGCCTTTTCAGTTTAAATAGCCTGTTTATATGAATTTCATAATGCATCAATCCAAGATATTCGACTAATATGTCATCGTTGAAATTAATCAATCGTCAACTGCTAAACACATTCCTGTTATTGTGAATTAATAGGTGTGTATTCCGTCTCCAGAGTTCTCACATTAGAACTTGCTAATGTTACCACATTATTGGCACTGAAAAACTTTACTTTTTCTTTATAGTTTATATCGTTTAACACTGTTCGGGATAGTCTTAACCTTATAGTAATCTTTTAATTAAAATTTTCTACACTTGATAGATACTTATCACTTTCCTTCTAGAAATATAGAAGTAATTCCAAATAACTACTGGAGTTGGTTTATATTCAGAATAGTTTGTGTTCAATTTATTCTATACCAGAAGTTCTAAATATAACATCAAGTAGCCTATGGAACTACTAGTAAGATATTTATAGTGGCTATTGCACCAATTATTTTGTTGTAATATATTGACTTCCACAATGAATAACATCAGTTATGGCACAATTACGAAAATTATGTTGCCTTAATCCCTATGAATTACTATCAGAGACTGGAAATTTTATGTGGAAACACTTTCTATCATACATCTGTTAGTCGAAACATATACTAAATAGTAAATACTACGTTCACTTGATTCTAGATATCCATTTGGAAAGTACTTCATATATAGAGTTCTACCATGTACCAAACTTATTTTAAAGTCTAGCAGTATGTCTATAATATTCAAAACAGTACTGTTTCAGGCACAATCTAAGTTCTAACGGTAGCAATAATTCCAAGAAAAGCCAGAGTCATCCAATTTGTGGAAAGCGGTATATATTGCAGCAAATAGAAGTGGAAATCTATTGTAAAAATGTTCAATATTTGTCCCAACCAATGATGTAGGAAGCATATCAAGAAATCTAAATTATTGAAATTACCTGTGACCGTAAGAATGAGTGCTTTGATAAAAGAGCGACAAATTGATTTGAATTGAAAACTATGATTATAATAGTGTCCAGGATTGTTTGAAACTAAGCCTCAATTATGAAATCTGTTGTATTTGACATGAATTTGGGTTTGCAAATAGCACGAGAAATTGGTTGGCATAATGTGTCCAATTACCCTGCAAATAGTTGTCGTGACAGCATATAATGTGGTAGCAAAGTCCAGGAATGTAGCCGAAACTTCTAGATAATATGCCCAGATTTTGCTGGAAATCTGTTGATTTGAAAGTCGTATCTGTTCAGATCATAGTTCTTTGTTCACAATGGTAGTTTTATTGTAGCGGAAAATAGGCTATTCTTATCAAGAAATTTTTGGTAGTGATAAATTCGGTAGAAAAAGTATAACCTAGAATGCGACTTTTTTGATTGGGTACAAACTTTGAAGCTGTAGAAAAGAAAGTTGCGACATTTATTTTTGTCCGCTTGTTTTTATACTACCAGAACCTATTTGACCAGATTACCACCAATTCCATAAGATATACCCATTGGGCTGTGTTAATTCATCTTAACTGGGTTGATAATACCCTATTGCGTCTTATTTTAGAATGATTTACTAAATTTCTGGAAAGTAGCAAATACAATGGTCACCAGTGGCAGGTAAAGGATCTTTCATCGTTATTTAATCCCTGTAGTGTTTTAAATCAGTTGGCCCACAGACTAGCTACCTGTCATATTAAGATTCTAACCTCAAATTACTGCTGACATTCAAGTATGAGGATTATTCCGGCATCCAGAGGCCAAAATTAATGAACCAAGAGGAAGTTCATCAACAATGGGTTGAATTAAACATTTGAGAGGCTTGCAACCTTGGATCAAGGGATATCCATGGTCTTGCTAATGTATTAAATGCTATATAACATGACTATGAGATGAGAAGTGTTGGTCATTAGATGCCAGCATTGAGAAAGTTGATGCTGCCATGAATGTAGTCTTTCGACAAGGGGTGCAGCAATACTTGAAATGTTACTTAATCAATGAAATATTATATATCTTTGGAATGCAAGGCTAGAACATTAGTAATGTAACCAAGCTGCTCGATATATGGGTCTGTATCTGTGATCTGGCCTGTTAAGCCTGCAACACCGAATTTCGGTCACACCCCCTAGTGTAATTTACCTAGTTTTCTTATACACAATACGTAGTTCCCCAATATTGCTATATAAATGCCCCAATTTCAAAGACATTTGCTCTTTAGAATGTTTAACTGGGTCGTTGAGTTGCCTATTGTAGTATGTGGATTCTTGTCTGCACAACTAAATTCATTGTCGCAAAAGTCGTGCTCAGTGCACAATTTGACATTTAGTGCTACAACACATAACAGCCACTATTCAATGGTCCCAATGTTGTACAATTATGGTTCAAATATGTTGATTTATATTTAATTTATTTGGTGTTACTAATTAGAAAATGTCTATTGTAATAAAATGGGCATGTACTAATTTAGTGTATTTGTTGCGTATATTTAGTCTAGATTCGCTGCAAATTTTATATGAAATATGTAATTGTATACACGAAATAAAGGACAACTCTTAAAATATAGATATTGATGCACATGATACATATATAAAGTATTATTCTAAAACGGATCTTCAAAGCTACTCGGGTGATATTTGAGCAGGGCAACATGGTACAAAGTGTGGGCAAATCAAAAAGCAAAAGCATACCAAAAACACGTCAACTTGTGGCATAACAAAATAAATTCTATTGCATAACAAAAAAATATCAGCATAACAGAAAACATACTAGCATAACAATTTAATCAGCATATCAAAAAAGTACGCATATCAAATAAATAGCATATCAGAATATTGGCATAACAGAAAATTGGCATAACAAGTAAGTGAGCATATCAAATAACAGCATATCAAATAAACAGCATATCAAACAAATAGCATAAAAGAAAAGTTGCATAAAAAAAAAGTTGCATAACAGAATATTAGCATAACAAAGTTTGGGCGTAACAAAGTTTGGGCATAACAAAGCATTAGCATATTAAATAAGCATAACAAATATTGCACGTGACAATGCTTTCTTTGATATGCCTTGCTGTAACTGGTCATAGTAAAGCTAGTAACTTAATTGCCTAAGAAACTCTAAGTATAATAATCATACTGCTGTATGTACCAGATGTTGCCCATTTAAAGGTCTATCTTCGAGTACGTGAAGCGAAGACAGAGTTGCTGTAAAATTCAGACATTATGTTGTTCACCTCCGGCATTGGTGTCACACACGACACAAAGAATTTGAAGTTTTTAAAGGCAGTAAAAGTCGTACAAGGTTCCATACAAAAGATGTCGTATGGCGTATAAAAGTGTACATAGCTTTACCATCATATAACCTGTTATTGAGTTTGATACTATTAGGATGAGTGTAAAAATTGAGGATTAATGGTCTTTCAATGGACATTTAGAGTAATTGGGGATCCGGTATATTTGCATTGACGTTCTTCCAAAGTTAAGACAAACTCTTAAAGTATCTTTTGAATATGCTAGAATATATGGAGAGTTTTACTGTTGTGAACATGGATGAAAAACTTAGAGCCGACAACTTCTGAAAGGTACTTTTTCCGAAGAGGTCGCACGGATTTTATAATGTCGCATGCGCCTGTTGCTTTCCATGTCGTATTTTTCAGAGCCATCATGCTATCGAAGTTGCAAACGACATTTATGCCTGAAGAACTGTTCAACAAAAGATATACAATAACAAGTACTGCATTCCCATGTGTATTGTAAGAGGTAAAAAATAGTGTAAGAATAGGAAGAATATTAATTTGAATAATTGAAAGAGCTGTCAAATCAGAAAGAAGAGATGTTTTGGGAAATGATAGCAAGTATGACGTTTTACAAACACCAGATACGTAAGTAATATGATATACACAGCTAACAATTTAGTGTAATATAGACATACCCTATTGGTATGACTAAGTTGATTTAATTATACACTAACAGAAACAGATTTGCCAAATTAAACTCACAATTTATGATATGCATAAAGCTATGATTAACAACAATGCAGCCACAGCCATAACCCAACGTGCCACGAAACCAACTGAGAATTGATTGCTATATACAAACATACTAACTAGAGTTACTAGAAGAGGTAGTGAAAAGTGTAATAAGTGGGAGGGGGAAGGGACTCAGGGTCGCAGGGCAGTCGCCACTTCTGGTTTAGGTGACAAAGTGTTCGGCATGGAACTCTGTACACAGGGTAGAGGGTGTAGAATAGGTACCACAGAAGACAAATGCTATCTCAGAACATCGCATAAAGGGTCCATCAACCATAACAAAAAAGTTATTTACGGCATAACATAAAATATTCGACCGGGCATATCAAGAAAACTATTTGGCCGAGCATACCAGGAAAATATTTAACTGAGGATAACAAAAAATATTCCTAAGCATATCAGATAACACGTCCCCATATCAAAAAACTAATGCTAATGTATAAGCATAACGAAATAAAAGCTTAGTCAAAAATGACACAAAAATAACAACACGTGATCCAATGGGCAGACCGAAAATGAAATCCGGGTACATGCCATAGCGAGCTATTAACTTAGAACAAAATAACCACCAAACACTTTCATTTGATGGTCTCTGGCTGCAATAATAATCCAGTATGAAATACAAGAAAAAGTCTATTGCTCGTTTATTTGTTTTATATGGTTTAGATAACTAATGCCATACAATAATTCCAAATAACCACAAACAGAATTGTCGAAAACCAACACACTTTTCTTCCATACTCTATAAAGGAAATATATACAAGAAAATATCTTTTCATTGCAATTAGTTTCTTCTCCTGGTATTGTCGCCCAAACTTGCCAACTACCAACAAAGAATCTGTAAAAATACAATACATCTTGGTGTAGTTGCATTTCAAACAAACTTGAGTTGATTTCACGAAGCCGAATGATTCATCAACAATAATGTCATCCTTTTACTGTCACAACACGAACAGAAATCACGTGAGCTTGTTATGATAAATGGCCAATCTTAATTGATATTCTTATTCTATATTTACGATATACTTGTGGTACTGAACTTAAGAACTTAGCTTGCGAGACAAGTATTATAATAAATGTTTATAATAAGTATTCAATAAAGATAGATAATTCATTAATATAAAAAGAGTAATAAAAAGGTATATATAAAAATTAATAGCAATGTGTTAAGATAAAATCCTATGGGCATTAAAATATACAAAATTATACAACCTAACTAAGGAATTAGAGGTATTTATAGTGAAGAATTTGCCTGAGATGGGCAAATGTAATGATGCAGGTTATGTGCTAAAGGGATTATGAGCTAAAATATCATGAATAACCTTGCACACGACAAATGATGTGTAGAAATAATAGATATTTGAGGTGAGAAATACGAGTTTATTAGACATGCGTTTAATTTTTATCTGTGGTATCTTATACAGCAAATCTGAAACATAGATGTGAAGACAAATAAAGATAAAGGTCGTATATACAGCGACCATCCGTAGTAATATAAACAATAACTAAAGAATACTTATATTCAGATAATAAAACCTAATAAAAAAAAGAGATATATTCAATCTCACCAATTACCTAGATTTGATAACCGAACAATTACTTAGATTCATCACTGACATTCAATGGAGTTAATCTCAAGTATGGCTTGATAGCTCTGAACTTTGGGAATAAAGTTTTAGCTTCGTCATCTGGAATAGAAACTGGAACAACAACATCATCACCTGGGACCCAGTTGATTGGAGTAGCAATTCTGTACTTATCACCGGTTTGCAAGGAATCAACGACTCTCAAAACTTCAGCAGTGTTTCTACCAGTAGAAGCTGGGTAGGTTAAGATTAACCTGATAGTTTTCTTTGGGTCGATGATAAAACAGATCTAACGGTCAATGGTAAACCTTTGTTGTCAACGTTAGTAACATCTTGGTGGTCAAGCATGTCATACAAGACAGAGACTTTTCTATCAAAATCAGAAATAATTGGGAACTTGACTCTAGTGCCACTAATATCCTCCATATCGTCAATCCATTTAGAATTGGCTTCAACTGGATCAACGGATAAACCAACTAACGTGACACCTCTTTTGGTGAATTCTGGTTCCAATTTTGCGAAGGCTGGAAGTTCACTAGATGGATGTTAGTATTAAATTTTTTTTAAAATAAAAACGGAGAACGAAATTCCAACAAATCAATTTCCATCTTACGAAGGACATCTACTGGAATCAACATCTCAATTAAATATTTTTGGAAGTCCCTGTATGTGATTTGTTGATACAACTGTAGATGGACAGGGGTACATACGTTGAACATATAGGTGTCTCTGCGCTTGGATGCGAGAAAAGAATAGCCCAGTTGTCCCCAATGTAATCATGAAAGGAGATCGGACCGTTGGTAGTTTGGGCTTCAAAGTCTGGAGCAGTTGAACCTAATCTTAATGTTGGCATTGTAGTGTGGGTAGTGTGGGTAGTGTATGGAGAGAAAAAGAAAGAAAAGGAAAATACAAATTTTCTGTCGAGAGTGCGAACTTTTGAATATTTATGTTCAGTGCTCGACGCCACAGTTTGGACAAATCACGTGATATATCAACTAATTCGACAAATTTTTGCAATTTTTGTTCACTGTAATTTCTCCAAGAAACGTTCAGGAAATTACCGTGGGCCGACAAAAGTCTTTAGTGAAAACTTTTCTATTGAGCGCAGATACGGCCCTTTTGCTGTTTATTCATACAACCTTTAATAAATTTGTCGCACTAGTGCGATAAAATCATTACATACTACGTGACGCTATTTGCTCCATACCTCATGCCATACATTTTTAGTATGAACGTTCAATGCGCACTGATAGGAAACTTATTGTCCGCTTTAGTATGAATATTTCTCTACAAATAGTACGAATAATATTGTCGCACTTGTATGAATATTTTTGTCCACGGGGAAGAAAAATAAAACAAAAGACAGTATTTTAGGGGCTTCTCAAAATTTTTAATAGCATTTTTTCTCGGAAAGCAACTTTTATTTGCTTCCACACTTTTACGATCTGGTATATTTTTAGTCTTTTGATGAATTCTTTTTTTCTTCTGATATACGTACAGTACAAACAATAACTATATAAACCATATAAAGAACGAGCCATCGGATAGAAGATCTGCCATATCTACCTCTTCAGCAGAAACGTCACCATTTCATGTATAAATTTTTTATTTTTGAAAAAATTTTGCAAAAAACTTAAGCAAAAAATTAGAAATTCGGAAAAATTCTATCATTTCACTTGTTGATGGTGTTTTTGATACATACACCACTTGCTTGGTTTATTTTTATATGGTCTGAAATAAACTTAGTGTATGTGAAATTAATGCTGGATCACTTGCAGCACAAGCATATCCCGTGTTCTAGAGATTCTTTGATATAAATTTATAGAATTAACAAACTCAATTTATGCTTTTGTATACGGTAACCTACATCACAGTCATCTCCTCAAATCGTTATACCACAAGATTTGATCTATACACTACCTATACTTGTAACAAAATTTCTGCGCTCAACTGAAAAAAAATAAATTACTTTTGAAAACTTTTCGCTGGACACTTTTGACAACCTATTGTACCACATGAAAATCTGTTTAGGTCGTGTTTCTGACTACAATTCTTTTACACCTAACACGACCTGAAGGTCGTGTTCCTCTCTACAGTTCTTCTGCCCTCCCACGACCTTGAGATCCTAATTTTTTAAACCACTGAAATTTTTTTTTTTTTAATTCAACAAAAATCCTACTCTCCTCTCCCTCACCACTATCTATCCATCATGCCATTACAACTTACAATCTCCGACGAGTCTAAGGAACGTGTTATCAAATTATTAGATTATTCCAAAACCATTGCTCATTATGGATTTATTCCATTTGTGTTATACCTCGGTTGGTCTGCTACTCCAAATAAACCATCAGTCTTGAGTTTATTATCACCATTTCCATCTGCTTAGGTAAATTACTTGTAAATATATATCGGCGGAAAAAAAATTTTCATTTTTTTCCCCAACTTTACTTTTTTAATCTTATTCAGGTCACACTCTCACCTTTCACTCTCATTGCCATCTTCGAACTCCCTTCGTACCCCTGTCATAATTCCTTCATACTCACTGTCCGTCACCTTACCTTCACCTACACCTACACCTACATCTATACCTCCCTCCCGGTGTCACTCCCTTTACCTCCCTCACTCCTTCCACTCGCCTCGTTATGCCCGTCGATGATCTTCTCGCGGGTCTCACCTCGGGCTTTGCCACTACCATCATCACCCACCCACTCGATGTAATCAAAATCCGACTCCAACTATCCCAGGATTCCTTCACCACCACGCTTCGTAATCTCCATGGACAATACTACCGAGGCATCATGCCCAATCTCATTGGCAATATCTCCGCCTGGGGGATTTACTTTGCTCTCTACGGAGAATTCAAACGATATATTAACACCTCAACACCATCAGTAAACTTCTTCACAGCATCAATTCTCTCGGGAGTTTCTACATCAATTTTAACCAACCCGATCTGGGTTCTTAAAACCCGAATACTTGGAACCAATGAATACAAATCCATGCTTGATGGTATTCAACAAATGTTACACCAAGAAGGAGTTCTGAGTTTCTGGAAAGGTACAATCCTAGTTTATTTCAGGTATTTCAGGCAAGTTTACAAATCACCATTTATGACAACATAAAACGACATTTCAATATCCATGATGATCTTACCACGATATATGCATCATCAACATCAAAAATAATCAGTACATTAATCATGTACCCAACGCAGGTTGTACGAGCAAGATTACAAAATTCCCATGCCAAAACTACAATCACAACCGTGATTCGAGAGTTATATTCAACTGGTCGACTAAGGGCATTCTATAGAGGATTAAGTGCTAATATCCTAAGAGTGGTACCAGCTACGTGTATTACGTTTGTAGTCTACGAAAAAGTAAAACGTCAATTAACACATATCTGAGGTTTACCTTAGATATCCATCACTATTTACAAGTAACTAACAGATCTCAAACTCTCTATATCACCTACAGCTCACTGTGACCTAGTTCTTCATTACAGAATCAACACACCCAAAGACCAACACATCCTCAATCCTATCAACACCCGCGATCAACATCGCTAACCGGTCGATACCACAACCCCATCCACCCGTAGGTGGCAACCTAATCCCATCGCATTTAAATAATTCATATCTGGTATCAACATCTCTTGATCATGATAATCACGCTTCATTTGTTGTTGCAAGGCAAACTTCTGTCTCTGCACCACCGGATCATTCTCCTCCTCATAGGCATTGGCCATTTCTCGACCATTAATAAACAACTCAAATCTCGAAGAGACCCCATCGATTGATTTTGCCAACGGTGACATCACTTCTGGCTGATTATAAATGATCACCGGTGTATTTTTCTTATGTTCATTACAAAGTGATTCCAAGTAAATCTCAGATAGATTATTCAACAATTTCACAGGGTTGGGCTGGTCTGGAATCTCTAACAGTAATTCTTTATAATACTCCACTAACCCTTCAAGTGTTAACTCTGGCACCGCTTTACCTGTACGCAACGCCAAAGTAGGCAAAAACTCATACTGAACAAACGATTCACCACTAAACCCAACTTCATTAAATACATACCCGAACAACTCTTCTGTCATTTGCATCAATTCCTCTAAACTAGTATAGGCTTGATAGAATTCACAACTGGTAAATTCCGGATTATGGGTCATATCAATCCCTTCATTTCTAAAATTACTACCTATCTCAAACACTTTATCAAACCCGGAAATAACAAGTTTTTTCAACCACAATTCAGGAGCAACACGAAGATGTACTGGCTGTGATTTAAAATTTGTGACAAATGGTGTGGCATTGGCCCCTGTACCTTGACCACTCAATATTGGGGTCGATACTTCCAAAACTCTTTGTCTAACAAAAACTTCCTTATTGCTTGAATGACCTTGGATTTAATCACTATGGGGTTCTTGGATTCTGGATTTACCAAATAATTAAGTACACGGTTGTTGTTAATCAACCCTCGATCAACAAGTCTATTCGGCATTTCAACCAAATTCGGGGTTAGCATCTCCATTGGTCGGTTAAGCTTCAATGTCAATTCCCCAGTTTTGGTTCGTCCTACCAACCCCCGACATGCAATATAATCACCAACTTTAAAGAACCCATGAATTCGATCAAATTCTTCTCTATCCATTCCCATTAGTCTATTTGTTGCCATGATTTGCACATTAACATCATCTTGAATTATATCAATAAAATACATTCCTCTCCCGGCTTTACGAATAGACAACACCCTTCCTCAAGGAGGTAGCTCTTGTCAGGAAAATCATCAACCGGGTCATATAATTGTCGAAATTCCTTAACCCGAATTCGTTCATTTGGTGATAGTTTATCTCGAACAGTAGATATTGATGGATAATACCCCCTGAAGAGATAATTGCCTTTCTATGCTCATACGTTAAATCAGGTTTAACCAGTAGCAACCTAGTGAAACATCTCTGCCATCGAATCATCTTAAAGTGGTAGTGGTAGTGGTGGTGGTGGTGGTGGTATGAATTCTCCAGAAAAAAAAATTCACCGGATCTATGTACAGGATTATCTCGGTTGGTTGGTTTTTTATTTATTTATTTATTTATTTATTTATTTATTTATTTTTTATTTAGGATATTTATTCGTCAAGCTATCATACATTTACTATACATACACGGAGAGCAAAGCCCGCCGTTGTCTCTCAGATCATCTGCTGTCTCCAGTCTCCAGTCCCCATCTCCCGCTCGTTTCACTCTCGGATCACACACGGCCGACCAATCTATCAGCAATCTCCCTAGTTCTACTCCAGTGGATCTTCTTTGGCATTCTTCTACCCAACTCAGTCTCAAAATCATACAAATGTCTAATTGAAGTAAAATTCAAATGTGAAGATTTAACCCCCAATACCGCAGCAGTATTCATTATCTTCTTATCATCATCTGGGAAATCCATCGAGTATCTCAACTCTGCCAAATCATCCACATGATCTTCAATAAACTGCACTGCCTTAATAGCAAATCTATCACCTCTGGCTCTATCAATTGGTGATGGCAAACCACCTTGTTGAACATGACCTGGAATAGCAGTCTTGGTATCAAATTCTCCATGACTTTCAGAATTAATAATATCTGCCAAAACACGTGGAGTCAATACTTTAGATGCATTACTGGACTTGATAATCAATTTCCCAGATTTGGTCATTTCTCTTTCAATTGAGAACGATTCTCTCAAGGAATTGATATCACTTTCCAATTGAGCCAAGTTAATACCTTCTTCTGGAACATAAGAAGCTTGAGCACCACTGATCAATGCAGCATAGGTAGCAATATAACCAGAATTACCCCCTTGGACTTCAACCACAAACGCGGTACCTCTAGTAGCTGAAGCAGATTGTTTAACAATATCACAATAGTCCATCAAAGAATTCAAACAAGTGTCTGAACCCAAAGAATATTCAGTACCTGGCACATTATTGGAAATAGTAGCTGGAATCAAAACCATTGGGATTCTAAATGCCGGATACATGGCTCTAGATTTTTCCAATTGTTCTAACGAAACAAATGCTTCAAATCCACCAACAATAATCAACCCATCAAATTGATACTTTTCAAAATAATGTGCAATCATACCAATATCAGTATCATCTGGTGTTTGTCTATTAGTACCAATTTCGGAACCACCAATACTGTTCCAGCCTTCAATATCAATCCAATTCATCAGTTTAACCGATTCATGTCTGGCCAAACCAGCAAAACCATTATGAATAGCATATGGAGTATGACCACGTGACATACAATAAGTGGCCATGGCATAAACAGCAGAATTCATACCCCTGCTGGAGCACCGATATTAACAATGGCGATTTTCTTACGTTTTTCCACCGGCAATGTTGGTTTCTCATGTACTGCTGAATTCATGGCCATAAAGTTAGCCAAATGTTCTTTGAATTCATGATCTCTTAATGACATGGCTTTTCAAAATCTTGAGCTTCAATAGCTGCAGCAACAGATTTGGTAATCTTTACTGCTTCAACTAATGGTTTACAACAAATCTTATTTTCATCAATGGCAATCAATGGAGATGGAACATCTGGGGTTAATTCCAAAATAGCTTTAACGGCTTCCACCCCTTGTAAAGTAGCCAACATTCTATCATAAGCAACAGCAGTACCACCTCTTTGAACATGACCTAAAACAGTGATTCTGGTATCCAAACCTAATCTATCAACCAAAACCTCTTTAACTTCATCAGAAGAAATTGGTTTCAACTCAGAAGTAATGGCCCCTTCAGCAACAATAACAATGGTCTTTCTCTTACCTTTGGCTCTGTGTTTACCAACAATATCACACATTTGATCTTTCCAATCTTTAGAAGAAGCTGGTTTTTCCGGAATAAGAATATAATCTGCACTAGTGGCAATACCAGCCATCAATGCTAACCAACCACAATGTCTACCCATAACTTCAACAACAAAAGCACGTGAATGGGAACTGGCAGTGGCATCAATATAATCAACTGCTCGACAAATTCTTTCCAAAGCAGAATACCCACCAATAGTGGAATCAGTCATGGCCATATCATTATCAATGGAACCAACCATACCACAAATGTATAAATATTTGTGTTTTTCGTATTGTTCAGTAGTAATATCACCATTTTCTTTCAATTCTTTAATCAAAGAAGGCCATTCATGCCTAAAAGATCAGCCCCTGTCAAAGAACCATCACCACCACAAACAATCAAACCATCAATACCGGCTTGAATCAAATGTTTACAACCCAATAATCTACCCCAACGTTCTTTGAATTCCATACATCTAGCAGTACCAATGTTGGTACCCCTCAGAAAGAAAACCACGAACATCTTGCCAATTGGTTTCTTTGATATATTCAGGACCACCTCTAACCAAACCTGTATAACCTTCTTTAATAACAAAGGCCTTACAGTTACGGAAAATAGTGGCTCTAACAACCGCTCTAACGGCAGCATTCATACCTTGAGAATCACCACCAGAGGTCATAACAGCGATATTTCTTCTAACTTCTTTAATTTCTTCAACTGTCCTGGATTGTGATCCGGATGTAGACATTAAATTTGAAGTTGCATCGAATTTTGGATGGGCCTTTTGCAATGGTGGTACAAGGGTCAATGGTTCTGCACAAGCAGTAAAACCAACAATATACCCTAAAGGATCAACGCAGTAAACTTCATTAGGATACAATTCATTTGGAGTGATTTGTAAAGTATATTTATAGGTGGATAAAGTTTCAATCAAATTAACCAAATTGTCAACCTTAAACACATTGGCGGTATCTAAAGATCTCCAATCAATGACATTCAATTTTGAAATTATATCGTCTTGTCTCTCATGAATTTGCTTTGTAGTTAATCCTAATTTAGGATCCAATTTTATCTTGACAATCATTTTATTGTCTTCATTTGATAAGTATGTTAAATCATCAATCCCTGAGTGTAAGGACAACCCAAGGATATTTGTGTAGAAGTTAATTGCATGGGTTAATGATTCTTTGGTCCCAGCAACCAACGAATGCGTGGATGTACCATTAACAATTGAAATCATTGATGATAGTTGTGAATTTTTGTATATGTGTGGAAGAAAAGCAAAAAAAAAAAAAATTGACCACAGGTAATCTGGATAAACTATTGAACATTTTTATAAGTGGAGGATTTTTTTCTCTCGTAGTACCAACCACCACCTGACGGAGTAATCTTAGTCGAAATTGAATATTTTTTTTTTTTTCCCAGTGCGTACAATATCCTGATGCATCTTACCGGGTTATTGTGATCCTGTTCTTCATCCAGTGATGTAAGAAACATTCGATCAGATGATATCATTGGGGATTACCTGTGACATTTTACCGGGTTGCAAAGGTTAGTTGTTCCCTGAAATGTAAACTAGTAGTTATGGTACACGCTCATTCATCACGAACCATCTCTCATTATCACTAACAATCTCACCTCTCATCCACTCCCACGGTTTCACCTCTCATCCTTCCTTTCATTTTTTTTTTTTTTTCGCGCTAGCGAAAATTTTTAATCAACAAAGCAAGCACAACCACAACAATTATCACCAACCACCCACCAATCACAACAATTATCACCAACATGGTATGTAATTTGACCTGTTTATCACTCTAACCGACTGATTTTTATACTAACATACCCCAGTCGACAATCACAACAAAGGTGACTACAAGTGACATCTCCGGGTTGTCATTAATCGCAGCTCATTCCCATATATCTGGTCTTGGGTTGGATGATAATTTACAACCTAAAGAAAATGCACAAGGTATGGTTGGCCAAATGAAAGCACGTAAAGCCGCAGGTGTTATTTTGAAAATGGTACAAGCGGGCAAGATTGCTGGTAGAGCAGTGTTAATCGCGGGACCACCATCAACTGGTAAAACCGCCATTGCCATGGGTTTATCGCAGAGTTTGGGCAGTGAAGTCCCATTCACTGCTTTAGCAGCCTCAGAGATCTACTCCTTAGAATTATCCAAAACCGAAGCGTTAATCCAGGCATTTAGAAAATCCATTGGTATAAGAATCAAAGAAGAAGCAGAAATTATTGAAGGGGAGGTTGTTGAAATCCAAGTGGACAGAACCATTACTGGTGGTCACAAACAAGGTAAATTAACAATAAAAACCACTGATATGGAAACAATTTATGAATTGGGTAATAAAATGATTGAAGGGTTGACTAAAGAAAAGTATTAGCCGGTGATGTCATTTCCATTGACAAAGCTTCTGGGAAAATCACCAAATTGGGAAGATCATTCACCAGAGCTAGAGATTATGATGCCATGGGTCCTCAAACCAAATTTGTACAATGCCCAGAAGGGGAATTACAAAAGAGAAAAGAAGTTGTACATACAATTTCCTTACATGAAATCGATGTTATCAACTCTAGACAACAAGGTTTTTTGGCATTATTCTCGGGTGATACTGGTGAAATAAGACCAGAGGTCCGTGATCAAATCAACACAAAAGTAGCTGAATGGAAAGAAGAAGGGAAAGCGGAAATTGTTCCTGGAGTGTTATTTATTGATGAAGTACATATGTTGGATATCGAATGTTTTTCATTTATCAATAGAGCCTTGGAAGATGAGTTTTCTCCAATTGTAATCATGGCCACCAATAGAGGTATTTCCCGAATCAGAGGTACCGAATACAAATCCCCCCATGGAATGCCAATGGATTTGTTGGATAGATCAATCACCATTCACACCACTTCATATAGTGCTGACGAAATCAGAACCATCTTATCCATACGAGCCAATGAAGAGGAAGTAGAATTATCTGGAGACGCATTGGCATTGTTGACCAAGATTGGCCAAGAAACCAGTTTGAGATATGCTGCCAATTTGATCTCAGTTTCTCAACAAATTGCCTTAAAAAGAAAAACAAGAATGTTGAATTACAAGATATTAAACGAGCATACATGTTGTTCTTGGATTCCGATAGATCTGTACAGTATTTAGAAGAAAACGCATCCCAGTATATTGATGATTCCGGTAATGTTACAATTGGTACAGAAGACGACAAAATGGAAACCGATTAGACTATATAGATGTCTATATATATATATAGGACTAACCACTTCCTTTGGTGTTTAAAATCAATGCAATAATCATACCGTACAACCCTAAAACTTCAGCAAAAATTAAAATCAACACAATCCCAACAAATAATCTAGGCTGGTGCATAAACTGTCTTACCCTTCATCACCAACAATCCCAATTGCATAACCTGATGCAAGACAGGCAAACCCCACGGCCAATCCGCAGGCCAAATGCATACAGCCATTGAACAACGAATAATCTCTGTTGGTGACAAACCACCAGCAATCAACACGGATACAACCAATCCATAAACCGATAAAATACCTGACATAACCACTGGATTAATGACTTCATAATTAATTCTGGTTTAAATGTACCAATACCAGCAATACCTATACCTGATTTTGCTGTTCCAATGGCTGCACCAGCACATGATAACATCATTGCTGCTGCGCAACCAGCAAATCCCAAAAATGGAGCAAATGCTGGATAATATTCTTCTCCCAATACTTCTGACATAATTGCTATTGATAGTGTAGAAATACCTGGTGGTGATATTAATTCCTTTTTTTTTTTTTCTTGAGAAATTTTGATAAATTAATTCAACGAGTCAACAAATTATCTCTCTCATCCACACGACCTTGTTTATCTACGACATGGATTTCAAAAACGGGTATGAAAAGATAGCATTATCGAAACAAGAGTATAGTCATGTTTTTGAAAATGTATTACAGGCCGCAATGGATAAACTCAATCTCCATCTCCCTGCTTCGGAAAACGATCCCTTGAAGAACGAAGTGTCAGCGATGCTTGAAGAATTTTTGGTTAATAGTTTTGATAGTTCAAAATATTCCATACTAGCGGATGGAAGAGATTTGGATGATACTTATTCAGGACATTCTTTTACTACGAACACTTGAAAATGTTGAACAGATTGATGCTGAAACAACATCAAAGTTGAGAAGTATTCTACAAGAATTCGAGACCGAGACAGTTGAAGTGACTAGAATGAGACGCGAAGTTCCTATAAGAGCAAGTGATGTTTACAAGGATGATTACAAAGTCGATGATGAAGTATCTGAAATAATCAATCAAATTGAAAACGACACACAAGATAACCACATGGATGACATGCAGATTGATCAAGACAGTTCATCAAAGTTTAATAAACACTTACAATGGCTCGACAATACCAACAAACTTTTACCAACCTTGAGAACTCAATTTAAAAAGTACAACAAAACACTGCAGCTTTTAGAAGATATTTACCAACAACGCTCCCTTTGAACTGACTCTAACATTCCCTCCACTAATGATCATTAGTTTCAGTGAGA
>WWPN01000040.1:0-18967 GCA_013177575.1 Candida sojae | reverse complement strand
TAGATAAACGTACTCACCTTTCACTGATCTCTGCTTAGGGTGTGGACAAAACTTGATAAACTTTCTTAATATTATATTCAAATTTATTACTATACTATCTATTCGGTTTTATTTAGTTGTTGTGTATTAAACGTTCCAAACTTGAATTATATGATTTGAGAGTTTTCAGTTTAATGGTCTACCTACATTTAAGTAATGAATTTCATAATGCAGCAAACTACCACAAGATATTCTACAATTAATACATCATCTGTTGGAAGTTATTCCATCGTTTACTGCTAAAGAAATTCCTGTTATTGTAAAGTAATACGTGTATACCGTTTCCAAGAGTTTACTCATTAAACTTGCTAATGCTTCACATTATTGGCACTGAAAATTTACTTCTACTTTCTTTTCTTTATAGTTTATATCGTTTAACACTGTTCGGGATAGTCTTAACCTTATAGTAATCTTTTAATTAAAATTTTCTACACTTGATAGATACTTATCACTTTCCTTCTAGAAATATAGAAGTAATTCCAAATATCTACTGGAGTTGGTTTATATTCAGAATAGTTTGTGTTCAATTTATTCTATACCAGAAGTTCTAAATATAACATCAAGTAGCCTATGGAACTACTAGTAAGATATTTATAGTGGCTATTGCACCAATTATTTTGTTGTAATATATTGACTTCCACAATGAATAACATCAGTTATGGCACAATTACGAAATTATGTTTTAATCCTATGAATTACTATCAGAGACTGGAAATTTTATGTGGAAACACTTTCTTCATTACATCTGTTAGTCGAAACATATACTAAATAGTAAATACTACGTTCACTTGATTCTAGATAACCATTTGGAAAGTACTTCATATATAGAGTTCTACCATGTACCAAACTTATTGTAAAGTCTAGCAGTATGTCTATAATATTCAAAACAGTACTGTTTCAGGCACAATCTGAAGTTCTAACGGTAGCAATAATTCCAAGAAAAGCCAGAGTCATCTAATTTGTGGAAAGCGGTATATATTGCAGTAAATAGAAGTGGAAATCTATTGTAAAAATGTTCAATATTTGTCCCAACCAATGATGTAGGAAGCATATCAAGAAATCTAAATTATTGAAATCACCTGTGACCGTAAGAATGAGTGCTTTGATAAAAAGAGCGACAAATTGATTTGAATTGAAAACTATGATTATAATAGTGTCCAGGATTGTTTGAATCTAAGCCTCAATTATGAAATCTGTTGTATTTGACATGAATTTGGGTTTGCAAATAGCACGAGAAATTGGTTGGCATAATGTGTCCAGTTACCTGCAATAGTTGTTGTGACAGTATATGTAATGTGGCAGCAAAGTCCAGGAATGTAGCCGAAACTTCTAGATAATATGCCCAGATTTTGCTGGAAATCTGTTGATTTGAAAGTCGTATCTGTTCAGATCATAGTTCTTTGCTTCACAATGGTAGTTTTATTGTAGCGGAAAATAGGCTATTCTTATCAAGAAATTTTTGGTAGTGATAAATTCGGTAGAAAAAGTATAACCTAGAATGCGAATTTTTTGATTTACAAACTTTGAAGCTGTAGAAAAGAAAGTCGCGACATTTATTTTGTCCGCTTGTTTTTATACTACCAGAACCTATTTGACCAGATTACCACCAATTCCGTAAGATATGCCCATTGGGCTGTGTTAATTCATCTTAACTGGGTTGATAATACCCTATTGCGTCTTATTTTAGAATGATTTACTAAATTTCTGAAAGGTAGCAATACAATGGTCACCAGTGGCAGGTAAAGGATTCATCGTTATTTAATCCCTGTAGTGTTTTAAATCAGTTGGCCCACAGACTAGCTACCTGTCATATTAAGATTCTAACCTCAAATTACTGCTGACATTCAAGTATGAGGATTATTCCGGCATCCAGAGGCCAAAATTAATGAACCAAGAGGAAGTTCATCAACAATGGGTTGGAATTAAACATTTGAGAGGCTTGCAACCTTGGATCAAGGGATATACATGGTCTTGCTAATGTATTAAATGCTATATAACATGACGATGAGATGAGAAGTGTTGGTCATTAGATGCCAACATTGAGAAAGTTGATGCTGCCATGAATGTAGTCTTTCGACAAGGGGTGCAGAAATACTTGAAATGTTAGTTAATCAATGAAATATTATATATCTTTGGAATGCGAGGCTAGAACATTAGTAATGTAACCAAGCTGCTCGATATATGGGTCTGTATCTGTGATCTGGCCTGTTAAGCCTGCAACACCGAATTTCGGTCACACCCCCTAGTGTAACTTACCTAGTTTTCTTATACACAATACGTAGTTCCCCAATATTGCTATATAAATGCCCCAATTTCAAAGACATTTGCTTTAGAATGTTTAACTGGTCGTTGAGTTGCCTATTGTAGTATGTGGATTCTTGTCTGCACAACTAAATTCATTGTCGCAAAAGTCGTGCTCAGTGCACAATTTGACATTTAGTGCTACAACACATAACAGCCACTATTCAATGGTCCCAATGTTGTACAATTATGGTTCAAATATGTTGATTTATATTTAATTTATTTGGTGTTACTAATTAGAAAATGTCTATGTAATAAATGGGCATGTACTAATTTAGTATTTGTTGCGTATATTTAGTCTAGATTCGCTGCAAATTTTATATGAAATATGTAATTGTATACACGAAATAAAGGACAACTCTTAAAATATAGATATTGATGCACATGATACATATAAAGTATTATTCTAAAACGGATCTTCAAAGCTACTCAGGTGATATTTGATCAGCAACATGGTACAAAGTGTGGCAAATCAAAAAGCAAAAGCATACCAAAAACACGTCAACTTGTGGCATAACAAAATAAATTCTATTGCACAACAAAATATGCATAACAGAAAACATACTAGCATAACAATAATCAGCATATCAAAAAAGTAGCATATCAAATAAATAGCATATCAGAATATTGGCATAACAGAAAATTGGCATAACAAGTAAAGCATCAAATAACAGCATATCAAATAAACAGCATATCAAACAAATAGCATAAAGAAAAGTTTACAAAAAAGTTGCATAACAGAATATTAGCATAACAAAGTTTGGCAACAAATTGGGCATAACAAAGCATTAGCATATTAAATAAGCATAACAAATATTGCACGTGACAATGCTTTTTGATATGCCTTGCTGTAACTGGTCATAGTAAATAACTTAATTGCCTAAGAAACTCTAAGTATAATAATCATACTGCTGTATGTACCAGATGTTGCCCATTTAAAGGTCTATCTTCGAGCGTGAAGCGAAGACAGTTGCTGTAAAATTCAGACATTATGTTGTTCACCTCCGGCATTGTATGTCACACCGCACGACACAAAGAATTTGAAGTTTTTAAAGGCAGTAAAAGTGGTACAAGGTTCCATACAAAAGATGTCGTATGGCGTATAAAGTGTACATATTACCATCATATAACCTGTTATTGAGTTTGATACTATTAGGATGAGTGTAAAAATTCGAGGATTAATGGTCTTTCAATGGACATTTAGAGTAATTGGGGATCCGGTAGATTTGCATTGACGTTCTTCCAAAGTTAAGACAAACTCTTAAAGTATCTTTTTGAATATGCTAGAGTATATGGAGAGTTTTACTGTTGTGAACATGGATGAAAAAACTTAGAGCCGACAACTTCTGAAAGGTACTTTTTCCGAAGAGGTCGCACGGATTTTATAATGTCGCATGCGCCTGTTGCTTTCCATGTCGTATTTTTCAGAGCCATCATGCTATCGAAGTTGCAAACGACATTTATGCCTGAAGAACTGTTCAACAAAAGATATACAATAACAAGTACTGCATTCCCATGTGTATTGTAAGAGGTAAAAAAAATAGTGTAAGAATAGGAAGAATATTAATTTGAATAATTGAAAGAGCTGTCAAATCAGAAAGAAGAGATGTTTTTGGGAAATGATAGCAAGTATGACGTTTTACAAACACCAGATACGTAAGTAATATGATATACACAGCTAACAATTTAGTGTAATATAGACATACCCTATTGGTATGACTAAGTTGATTTAATTATACACTAACAGAAACAGATTTGCCAAATTAAACTCACAATTTATGATATGCATAAAGCTATGATTAACAACAATGCAGCCACAGCCATAACCCAACGAGCCTCGAAACCAACTGAGAATTGATTGCTATATACAAACATACTAACTAGAGTTACTAGAAGAGGTAGTGAAAAGTGTAATAAGTGGGAGGGGGAAGGGACTCAGGGTCGCAGGGCAGTCGCCACTTCTGGTTTAGGTGACAAAGTGTTCGGCATGGAACTCTGTACACAGGGTAGAGGGTGTAGAATAGGTACCACAGAAGACAAATGCTATCTCAGAACATCGCATAAAGGGTCCATCAACCATAACAAAAGTTATTTACGGCATAACATAAAATATTCGACCGGGCATATCAAGAAAACTATTTGGCCGAGCATACCAGGAAAATATTAACTGAGGATAACAAAAAATATTCCTAAGCATATCAGATAACACGTCCCCATATCAAAAACTAATGCTAATGTATAAGCATAACGAAATAAAGCTTAGTCAAAATGACACAAAATAACAACACGTGATCCAATGGGCAGACCGAAAATGAAATTGGTACACCATGCGAGCTATTAACTTAGAACAAAATAACCACCAAACACTTTCATTTGATGGTCTCTGGCTGCAATAATAATCCAGTATGAAATACAAGAAAAGTCTATTGCTCGTTTATTTGTTTTATATGGTTTAGATAACTAATGCCATACAATAATTCCAAATAACCACAAACAGAATTTCGAAACCAACACACTTTTCTTCCATACTCTATAAAGGAAATATATACAAGAAAATATTTTTCATTGCAATTAGTTTCTTCCTGGTATTGTCGCCCAAACTTGCCAACTACCAACAAAGAATCTGTAAAAATACAATACATCTTGGTGTAGGTTTCAAACAAACTTGAGTTGATTTCACGAAGCCGAATGATTCATCAACAATAATGTCATCCTTTACTGTCACAACACGAACAGAAATCACGTGAGCTTGTTATGATAAATGGCCAATCTTAATTGATATTCTTATTCTATATTTACGATATACTTGTGGTACTGAACTTAAGAACTTAGTTGCATGAGAAGTATTATAATAAATGTTTATAATAAGTATTCAATAAAGATAGATAATTCATTAATATAAAAAGAGTAATAAAAAGGTATATATAAAAATTAATAGCAATGTACAGAAATAAACCATTAAAATATACAAATTATACAACCTAACTAAGAATTAGAGGTATTTATAGTGAAGAATTTGCCTGAGATGGGCAAATGTAATGATGCAGGTTATGCTAAAGGATTATGAGCTAAAATATATGAATAACTTGCACACGACAAATGATGTGTAGAAATAGATATTTGAGGTGAGAAATACGAGTTTATTAGACATGCGTTTAATTTTTATCTGTGGTATCTTATACAGCAAATCTGAAACATAGATGTGAAGACAAATAAAGATAAGGTCGTATATACAGCGACCATCCGTAGTAATATAAACAATAACTAAAGAATACTTATATTCAGATAATAAAACCTAAAAAAAAAGAGATATATTCAATCTCACCAATTACCTAGATTTGATAACCGAACAATTACTTAGATTCATCACTGACATTCAATGGAGTTAATCTCAAGTATGGCTTGATAGCTCTGAACTTTGGGAATAAAGTTTTAGCTTCGTCATCTGGAATAGAAACTGGAACAACAACATCATCACCTGGGACCCAGTTGATTGGAGTAGCAATTCTGTACTTATCACCGGTTTGCAAGGAATCAACGACTCTCAAAACTTCAGCAGTGTTTCTACCAGTAGAAGCTGGGTAGGTTAAGATTAACCTGATAGTTTTCTTTGGGTCGATGATAAAACAGATCTAACGGTCAATGGTAAACCTTTGTTGTCAACGTTAGTAACATCTTGTGGTCAAGCATGTCATACAAGACAGAGACTTTTCTATCAAAATCAGAAATAATTGGGAACTTGACTCTAGTGCCACTAATATCCTCCATATCGTCAATCCATTTAGAATTGGCTTCAACTGGATCAACGGATAAACCAACTAACGTGACACCTCTTTTGGTGAATTCTGGTTCCAATTTTGCGAAGGCTGGAAGTTCACTAGATGGATGTTAGTATTAAAATTTTTTTTTAAAAATAAAAACGGAGAACGAAATTCCAACAAATCAATTTCCATCTTACGAAGGACATCTACTGGAATCAACATCTCAATTAAATATTTTGGAAGTCCCTGTATGTGATTTGTTGATACAACTGTAGATGGACAGGTACATACGTTGAACATATAGGTGTCTCTGCGCTTGGATGCGAGAAAGAATAGCCCAGTTGTCCCCAATGTAATCATGAAAGGAGATCGGACCGTTGGTAGTTTGGGCTTCAAAGTCTGGAGCAGTTGAACCTAATCTTAATGTTGGCATTGTAGTGTGGGTAGTGTGGGTAGTGTATGGAGAGAAAAAGAAAGAAAAGGAAAATACAAATTTTCTGTCGAGAGTGTGCGAACTTTTGAATATTTATGTTCAGTGCTCGACGCCACAGTTTGGACAAATCACGTGATATATCAACTAATTCGACAAATTTTTGCAATTTTGTTCACTGTAATTTCTCCAAGAAACGTTCAGGAAATTACCGTGGGCCGACAAAAGTCTTTAGTGAAAACTTTTCTATTGAGCGCAGATACGGCCCTTTTGCTGTTTATTCATACAACCTTTAATAAATTTGTCGCACTAGTGCGATAAAATCATTACATACTACGTGACGCTATTTGCTCCATACCTCATGCCATACATTTTTAGTATGAACGTTCAATGCGCACTGATAGGAAACTTATTGTCCGCTTTAGTATGAATATTTCTCTACAAATAGTACGAATAATATTGTCGCACTTGTATGAATATTTTTGTCCACGGAAGAAAAATAAAACAAAAGACAGTATTTTAGGGCTTCTCAAAATTTTTAATAGCATTTTTCTCGGAAAGCAACTTTTATTTGCTTCCACACTTTTACGATCTGGTATATTAGTCTTTTCTTTTGATGAATTTTTTTCTTCTGATATACGTACAGTACAAACAATAACTATATAAACCATATAAAGAACGAGCCATCGGATAGAAGATCTGCCATATCTACCTCTTCAGCAGAAACGTCACCATTTCATGTATAAATTTTTTTTTGAAAAATTTTGCAAAAACTTAAGCAAAAATTAGAAATTCGGAAAAATTCTATCATTTCACTTGTTGATGGTGTTTTGATACATACACCACTTGCTTGGTTTATTTTTATATGGTCTGAAATAAACTTAGTGTATGTGAAATTAATGCTGGATCACTTGCAGCACAAGCATATCCCGTGTTCTAGAGATTCTTTGATATAAATTTATAGAATTAACAAACTCAATTTATGCTTTTGTATACGGTAACCTACATCACAGTCATCTCCTCAAATCGTTATACCACAAGATTTGATCTATACACTACCTATACTTGTAACAAAATTTCTGCGCTCAACTGAAAAAAATAAATTACTTTTGAAAACTTTTCGCTGGACACTTTTGACAACCTATTGTACCACATGAAAATCTGTTTAGGTCGTGTTTCTGACTACAATTTTACACCTAACACGACCTGAAGGTCGTGTTCCTCTCTACAGTTCTTCTGCTCCCACGACCTTGAGATCCTAATTTTTAAACCACTGAAATTTTTTTTTTTAATTCAACAAAAATCCTACTCTCCTCTCCTCACCACTATCTATCCATCATGCCATTACAACTTACAATCTCCGACGAGTCTAAGGAACGTGTTATCAAATTATTAGATTATTCCAAAACCATTGCTCATTATGGATTTATTCATTTGTGTTATACCTCGGTTGGTCTGCTACTCCAAATAAACCATCAGTCTTGAGTTTATTATCACCATTTCCATCTGCTTAGGTAAATTACTTGTAAATATATATCGGCGGAAAAAAATTTTCATTTTTTCCCCAACTTTACTTTTTAATCTTATTCAGGTCACACTCACCTTTCACTCTCATTGCCATCTTCGAACTCCCTCGTACCCCTGTCATAATTCCTTCATACTCACTGTCCGTCACCTTACCTTCACCTACACCTACACCTACATCTATACCTCCCTCCCTGGTGTCACTCCTTTACCTCTCCTCACTCCTTCCACTCGCCTCGTTATGCCCGTCGATGATCTTCTCGCGGGTCTCACCTCGGGCTTTGCCACTACCATCATCACCCACCCACTCGATGTAATCAAAATCCGACTCCAACTATCCCAGGATTCCTTCACCACCACGCTTCGTAATCTCCATGGACAATACTACCGAGGCATCATGCCCAATCTCATTGGCAATATCTCCGCCTGGGGGATTTACTTTGCTCTCTACGGAGAATTCAAACGATATATTAACACCTCAACACCATCAGTAAACTTCTTCACAGCATCAATTCTCTCGGGAGTTTCTACATCAATTTTAACCAACCCGATCTGGGTTCTTAAAACCCGAATACTTGGAACCAATGAATACAAATCCATGCTTGATGGTATTCAACAAATGTTACACCAAGAAGGAGTTCTGAGTTTCTGAAAGGTACAATCCCTAGTTTATTTCAGGTATTTCAGGCAAGTTTACAAATCACCATTTATGACAACATAAAACGACATTTCAATATCCATGATGATCTTACCACGATATATGCATCATCAACATCAAAAATAATCAGTACATTAATCATGTACCCAACGCAGGTTGTACGAGCAAGATTACAAAATTCCCATGCCAAAACTACAATCACAACCGTGATTCGAGAGTTATATTCAACTGGTCGACATTCTATAGAGGATTAAGTGCTAATATCCTAAGAGTGGTACCAGCTACGTGTATTACGTTTGTAGTCTACGAAAAAGTAAAACGTCAATTAACACATATCTGAGGTTTACCTTAGATATCCATCACTATTTACAAGTAACTAACAGATCTCAAACTCTCTATATCACCTACAGCTCACTGTGACCTAGTTCTTCATTACAGAATCAACACACCCAAAGACCAACACATCCTCAATCCTATCAACACCCGCGATCAACATCGCTAACCGGTCGATACCACAACCCCATCCACCCGTAGGTGGCAACCCTAATCCCATCGCATTTAAATAATTCATATCTGGTATCAACATCTCTTGATCATGATAATCACGCTTCATTTGTTGTTGCAAGGCAAACTTCTGTCTCTGCACCACCGGATCATTCTCCTCCTCATAGGCATTGGCCATTTCTCGACCATTAATAAACAACTCAAATCTCGAAGAGACCCCATCGATTGATTTTGCCAACGGTGACATCACTTCTGGCTGATTATAAATGATCACCGGTGTATTTTTCTTATGTTCATTACAAAGTGATTCCAAGTAAATCTCAGATAGATTATTCAACAATTTCACAGGGTTGGGCTGGTCTGGAATCTCTAACAGTAATTCTTTATAATACTCCACTAACCCTTCAAGTGTTAACTCTGGCACCGCTTTACCTGTACGCAACGCCAAAGTAGGCAAAAACTCATACTGAACAAACGATTCACCACTAAACCCAACTTCATTAAATACATACCCGAACAACTCTTCTGTCATTTGCATCAATTCCTCTAAACTAGTATAGGCTTGATAGAATTCACAACTGGTAAATTCCGGATTATGGGTCATATCAATCCCTTCATTTCTAAAATTACTACCTATCTCAAACACTTTATCAAACCCGGAAATAAGTTTTTTCAACCACAATTCAGGAGCAACACGAAGATGTACTGGCTGTGATTTAAAATTTGTGACAAATGGTGTGGCATTGGCCCCTGTACCTTGACCACTCAATATTGGGGTCGATACTTAAAAACTCTTTGTCTAACAAAAACTTCCTTATTGCTTGAATGACCTTGGATTTAATCACTATGGGGTTCTTGGATTCTGGATTTACCAAATAATTAAGTACACGGTTGTTGTTAATCAACCCTCGATCAACAAGTCTATTCGGCATTTCAACCAAATTCGGGGTTAGCATCTCCATTGGTCGGTTAAGCTTCAATGTCAATTCCCAGTTTTGGTTCGTCCTACCAACCCCGACATGCAATATAATCACCAACTTTAAAGAACCCATGAATTCGATCAAATTCTTCTCTATCCATTCCCATTAGTCTATTTGTTGCCATGATTTGCACATTAACATCATCTTGAATTATATCAATAAAATACATTCTCTCCCGGCTTTACGAATAGACAACACCCTTCCTCAAGGAGGTAGCTCTTGTCAGGAAAATCATCAACCGGGTCATATAATTGTCGAAATTCCTTAACCCGAATTCGTTCATTTGGTGATAGTTTATCTCGAACAGTAGATATTGATGGATAATACCCCCCTGAAGAGATAATTGCCTTTCTATGCTCATACGTTAAATCAGGTTTAACCAGTAGCAACCTGGTGAAACATCTCTGCCATCGAATCATCTTAAAGTGGTAGTGGTAGTGGTGGTGGTGGTGGTGGTGGTATGAATTCTCCAGAAAAAAAAAAATTCACCGGATCTATGTACAGGATTATCTCGGTTGGTTGGTTTTCTTTTATTTATTTTTTATTTAGGATATTTATTTATTTTTTATTTAGGATATTTATTCGTCAAGCTATCATACATTTACTATACATACACGGAGAGCAAAGCCCGCCGTTGTCTCTCAGATCATCTGCTGTCTCCAGTCTCCAGTCCCCATCTCCCGCTCGTTTCACTCTCGGATCACACACGGCCGACCAATCTATCAGCAATCTCCTAGTTCTACTCCAGTGGATCTTCTTTGGCATTCTTCTACCCAACTCAGTCTCAAAATCATACAAATGTCTAATTGAAGTAAAATTCAAATGTGAAGATTTAACCCCAATACCGCAGCAGTATTCATTATCTTCTTATCATCTGGGAAATCCATCGAGTATCTCAACTCTGCCAAATCATCCACATGATCTTCAATAAACTGCACTGCCTTAATAGCAAATCTATCACCTCTGGCTCTATCAATTGGTGATGGCAAACCACCTTGTTGAACATGACCTGGAATAGCAGTCTTGGTATCAAATTCTCCATGACTTTCAGAATTAATAATATCTGCCAATACACGGAGTCAATACTTTAGATGCATTACTGGACTTGATAATCAATTTCCCAGATTTGGTCATTTCTCTTTCAATTGAGAACGATTCTCTCAAGGAATTGATATCACTTTCAATTGAGCCAAGTTAATACCTTCTTCTGGAACATAAGAAGCTTGAGCACCACTGATCAATGCAGCATAGGTAGCAATATAACCAGAATTACCCCTTGGACTTCAACCACAAACGCGGTACCTCTAGTAGCTGAAGCAGATTGTTTAACAATATCACAATAGTCCATCAAAGAATTCAAACAAGTGTCTGAACCCAAAGAATATTCAGTACCTGGCACATTATTGGAAATAGTAGCTGGAATCAAAACCATTGGGATTCTAAATGCCGGATACATGGCTCTAGATTTTTCCAATTGTTCTAACGAAACAAATGCTTCAAATCCACCAACAATAATCAACCCATCAAATTGATACTTTTCAAAATAATGTGCAATCATACCAATATCAGTATCATCTGGTGTTTGTCTATTAGTACCAATTTCGGAACCACCAATACTGTTCCAGCCTTCAATATCAATCCAATTCATCAGTTTAACCGATTCATGTCTGGCCAAACCAGCAAAACCATTATGAATAGCATATGGAGTATGACCACGTGACATACAATAAGTGGCCATGGCATAAACAGCAGAATTCATACCCTGCTGGAGCACCGATATTAACAATGGCGATTTTCTTACGTTTTTCCACCGGCAATGTTGGTTTCTCATGTACTGCTGAATTCATGGCCATAAAGTTAGCCAAATGTTCTTTGAATTCATGATCTCTTAATGACATGGCTTTTCAAAATCTTGAGCTTCAATAGCTGCAGCAACAGATTTGGTAATCTTTACTGCTTCAACTAATGGTTTACAACAAATCTTATTTTCATCAATGGCAATCAATGGAGATGGAACATCTGGGGTTAATTCCAAAATAGCCTTAACGGCTTCCACCTTGTAAAGTAGCCAACATTCTATCATAAGCAACAGCAGTACCACCTCTTTGAACATGACCTAAAACAGTGATTCTGGTATCCAAACCTAATCTATCAACCAAAACCTCTTTAACTTCATCAGAAGAAATTGGTTTCAACTCAGAAGTAATGGCCCCTTCAGCAACAATAACAATGGTCTTTCTACCTTTGGCTCTGTGTTTACCAACAATATCACACATTTGATCTTTCCAATCTTTAGAAGAAGCTGGTTTTTCCGGAATAAGAATATAATCCGCACTAGTGGCAATACCAGCCATCAATGCTAACCAACCACAATGTCTACCCATAACTTCAACAACAAAAGCACGTGAATGGGAACTGGCAGTGGCATCAATATAATCAACTGCTCGACAAATTCTTTCCAAAGCAGAATACCCACCAATAGTGGAATCAGTCATGGCCATATCATTATCAATGGAACCAACCATACCACAAATGTATAAATATTTGTGTTTTTCGTATTGTTCAGTAGTAATATCACCATTTTCTTTCAATTCTTTAATCAAAGAAGGCCATTCATGCCTAAAAAGATCAGCCCCTGTCAAAGAACCATCACCACCACAAACAATCAAACCATCAATACCGGCTTGAATCAAATGTTTACAACCCAATAATCTACCCCAACGTTCTTTGAATTCCATACATCTAGCAGTACCAATGTTGGTACCCCCCTCAGAAAGAAAACCACGAACATCTTGCCAATTGGTTTCTTTGATATATTCAGGACCACCTCTAACCAAACCTGTATAACCTTCTTTAATAACAAAGGCCTTACAGTTACGGAAAATAGTGGCTCTAACAACCGCTCTAACGGCAGCATTCATACCTTGAGAATCACCACCAGAGGTCATAACAGCGATATTTCTTCTAACTTCTTTAATTTCTTCAACTGTCCTGGATTGTGATCCGGATGTAGACATTAAATTTGAAGTTGCATCGAATTTTGGATGGGCCTTTTGCAATGGTGGTACAAGGGTCAATGGTTCTGCACAAGCAGTAAAACCAACAATATACCCTAAAGGATCAACGCAGTAAACTTCATTAGGATACAATTCATTTGGAGTGATTTGTAAAGTATATTTATAGGTGGATAAAGTTTCAATCAAATTAACCAAATTGTCAACCTTAAACACATTGGCGGTATCTAAAGATCTCCAATCAATGACATTCAATTTTGAAATTATATCGTCTTGTCTCTCATGAATTTGCTTTGTAGTTAATCCTAATTTAGGATCCAATTTTATCTTGACAATCATTTTATTGTCTTCATTTGATAAGTATGTTAAATCATCAATCCCTGAGTGTAAGGACAACCCAAGGATATTTGTGTAGAAGTTAATTGCATGGGTTAATGATTCTTTGGTCCCAGCAACCAACGAATGCGTGGATGTACCATTAACAATTGAAATCATTGATGATAGTTGTGAATTTTTGTATATGTGTGGAAGAAAAGCAAAAAAAAAAATTGACCACAGGTAATCTGGATAAACTATTGAACATTTTTATAAGTGGAGGATTTTTTTTCTCTCTCGTAGTACCAACCACCACCTGACGGAGTAATCTTAGTCGAAATTGAATATTTTTTTTTTTCCCAGTGCGTACAATATCCTGATGCATCTTACCGGGTTATTGTGATCCTGTTCATCATCCAGTGATGTAAGAAACATTCGATCAGATGATATCATTGGGGATTACCTGTGACATTTTACCGGGTTGCAAAGGTTAGTTGTTCCTGAAATGTAAACAAGTAGTTATGGTACACGCTCATTCATCACGAACCATCTCTCATTATCACTAACAATCTCACCTCTCATCCACTCCCACTTTCACCTCTCATCCTTCCTTTCATTTTTTTTTTTTTCGCTAGCGAAAATTTTTAATCAACAAAGCAAGCACAACCACAACAATTATCACCAACCACCCACCAATCACAACAATTATCACCAACATGGTATGTAATTTGACCTGTTTATCACTCTAACCGACTGATTTTTATACTAACATACCCCAGTCGACAATCACAACAAAGGTAACTACAAGTGACATCTCCGGGTTGTCATTAATCGCAGCTCATTCCCATATATCTGGTCTTGGGTTGGATGATAATTTACAACCTAAAGAAAATGCACAAGTGTTAATGGCAGCTTGGTGCAAACCGCCATTGCCATGGGTTTATCGCAGAGTTTGGGCAGTGAAGTCCCATTCACTGCTTTAGCAGCCTCAGAGATCTACTCCTTAGAATTATCCAAAACCGAAGCGTTAATCCAGGCATTTAGAAAATCCATTGGTATAAGAATCAAAGAAGAAGCAGAAATTATTGAAGGGGAGGTTGTTGAAATCCAAGTGGACAGAACCATTACTGGTGGTCACAAACAAGGTAAATTAACAATAAAAACCACTGATATGGAAACAATTTATGAATTGGGAAATAAAATGATTGAAGGGTTGACTAAAGAAAAAGTATTAGCCGGTGATGTCATTTCCATTGACAAAGCTTCTGGGAAAATCACCAAATTGGGAAGATCATTCACCAGAGCTAGAGATTATGATGCCATGGGTCCTCAAACCAAATTTGTACAATGCCCAGAAGGGGAATTACAAAAGAGAAAAGAAGTTGTACATACAATTTCCTTACATGAAATCGATGTTATCAACTCTAGACAACAAGGTTTTTTGGCATTATTCTCGGGTGATACTGGTGAAATAAGACCAGAGGTCCGTGATCAAATCAACACAAAAGTAGCTGAATGGAAAGAAGAAGGGAAAGCGGAAATTGTTCCTGGAGTGTTATTTATTGATGAAGTACATATGTTGGATATCGAATGTTTTTCATTTATCAATAGAGCCTTGGAAGATGAGTTTTCCAATTGTAATCATGGCCACCAATAGAGGTATTTCCCGAATCAGAGGTACCGAATACAAATCCCCATGGAATGCCAATGGATTTGTTGGATAGATCAATCACCATTCACACCACTTCATATAGTGCTGACGAAATCAGAACCATCTTATCCATACGAGCCAATGAAGAGGAAGTAGAATTATCTGGAGACGCATTGGCATTGTTGACCAAGATTGGCCAAGAAACCAGTTTGAGATATGCTGCCAATTTGATCTCAGTTTCTCAACAAATTGCCTTAAAGAAGAAAAACAAGAATGTTGAATTACAAGATATTAAACGAGCATACATGTTGTTCTTGGATTCCGATAGATCTGTACAGTATTTAGAGAAAACGCATCCCAGTATATTGATGATTCCGGTAATGTTACAATTGGTACAGAAGACGACAAAATGGAAACCGATTAGACTATATAGATGTCTATATATATATATAGGACTAACCACTTCCTTTGGTGTTTAAAATCAATGCAATAATCATACCGTACAACCCTAAAACTTCAGCAAAAATTAAAATCAACACAATCCCAACAAATAATCTAGGCTGGTGCATAAACTGTCTTACCCCTTCATCACCAACAATCCCAATTGCATAACCTGATGCAAGACAGGCAAACCCCACGGCCAATCCGCAGGCCAAATGCATACAGCCATTGAACAACGAATAATTCTCTGTTGGTGACAAACCACCAGCAATCAACACGGATACAACCAATCCATAAACCGATAAAATACCTGACATAACCACTGGGATTAATGACTTCATAATTAATTCTGGTTTAAATGTACCAATACCAGCAATACCTATACCTGATTTTGCTGTTCCAATGGCTGCACCAGCACATGATAACATCATTGCTGCTGCGCAACCAGCAAATCCCAAAAATGGAGCAAATGCTGGATAATATTCTTCTCCCAATACTTCTGACATAATTGCTATTGATAGTGTAGAAATACCTGGTGGTGATATTAATTCCTTTTTCTTTTTTCTTGAGAAATTTTGATAAATTAATTCAACGAGAGTCAACAAATTATCTCTCTCATCCACACGACCTTGTTTATCTACGACATGGATTTCAAAAACGGGTATGAAAAGATAGCATTATCGAAACAAGAGTATAGTCATGTTTTTGAAAATGTATTACAGGCCGCAATGGATAAACTAATCTCCATCTCCCTGCTTCGGAAAACGATCCCTTGAAGAACGAAGTGTCAGCGATGCTTGAAGAATTTTTGGTTAATAGTTTTGATAGTTCAAAATATTCCATACTAGCGGATGGAAGAGATTTGGATGATACTTCTATTCAGGACATCTTTTACTACGAACACTTGAAAATGTTGAACAGATTGATGCTGAAACAACATCAAAGTTGAGAAGTATTCTACAAGAATTCGAGACCGAGACAGTTGAAGTGACTAGAATGAGACGCGAAGTTCCTATAAGAGCAAGTGATGTTTACAAGGATGTGATTACAAAGTCGATGATGAAGTATCTGAAATAATCAATCAAATTGAAAACGACACACAAGATAACCACATGGATGACATGCAGATTGATCAAGACAGTTCATCAAAGTTTAACAAACACTTACAATGGCTCGACAATACCAACAAACTTTTACCAACCTTGAGAACTCAATTTGAAAAGTACAACAAAACACTGCAGCTTTTAGAAGATATTTACCAACAACGCTCCCTTGAAACTGACTCTAACATTCCCTCCACTAATGATCATTAGTTTCAGTGAGATTTGTTGTGAGTTTGGTTCGTTTAAGATTTTTTTTGTGCACCAAGTACTAATCGGGTAAAAATGTAAACACGTTGAAACAAAATTTTCTGTAACTTATCAACCGAGTTTATACCTTGACATAAAATAAACATTTATCTTCCCCTTCTTCTTTGTCTTTGTCTTATTCTTTTTTCTCCAACAATGCCTATCACTGATATAAAGCGAGGTATTTAAATTCACTAGAGGATACCAACCATAAAGCACAGCCGATTTCCAAGTCCTATTCCCCCAAAAGGTTACAAATAAACATGAAGATTTAGATGAATTAGCTCTAGCTTTAAACATCACTCCAAGTGGAAAACCCTCAACCAAAACCTCTTTACTACGTTCCAAATTTGAATCACCTTCAGCAACAGTCTCGTCTTTTAAATCCAGCGACTCAAGTATTGGATCACCGAAGAAGAACCACTTTGAAATAACTGATGAATCACCAAGTTGGGCAAATAAAACTATAAAGATGTGTTAAAGAAATCACCAATTAAACTTTCAACCCCATTGAGGCCATTATCCCAACCAATGGAGGCCCCATCGAGTAAACGTCCATTTTTATGTTCACCAAGCAACAATACTTCTAAGGATTCCCCAGGATATGAATATTTATGCCGAGTTGAAGCAATAAAAGCATGGTTGGAACAAGTTTTAGAGGAAGAAATTGAACAATCATCATCAGAGTTAATCACATATATCAGAAACGGGATTTATCTTGCAAAATTGGCAAATGTGATCTTGCCTAATGAAAGAAACGTTTTTATGAATGATACCAAATTACAATTTAAACACACTGAAAATATCAATAGGTTTTTCCAATTGTTGGATTTCTTAAATATGCCTGATTTATTTCGATTTGAATTGACAGACTTGTACGATGCAAAGAATGTTCCCAAAGTATGGTTTTGTTTACATGCCTTGAGTTATATCTTGAATAAACAAGATTCTGTTTACCCCAAGATAGAAACTTTGTAGGCAATGTTGAATTTAAGGATGACGATATTAGAACTGCTAATAGAGCATTAGTAAGTGCCCATTGCCTTCTCCGGAGCCCATGGCGGCGATTTAGATGAATCTGATGGAGGGACATACATGAAGAAAGTTACTTCACCAGTGAAGAAGATTATATCCCCAGTAAACAACCAAAACCTACTAAAACTGCTGCTTCTTCTGCAACGGCTTTTGATACTGATGAGGATCCATTTACAGATACAAAACCAGCAAAACCTATCGTGACTTCAGACCCAGTGTTTAAAATTAGACTGCCAGTGATATTAGACACATCACATCAAAATTCAGATTATTATACCCCAGAACTTGAACAACACATGACAAATATTATCAAATTCCAACTTAGCCAGAGGAGCTGTATTCAGGTATGCCATGTTTGTTGATAAAATCTTGCTCAAATCTTACGAAGAAGAATTCACCCATTTATTTTCCATTATTCGTGGTAATCTTGCAAGGGCAAAAACTATTCATAAACATAGAGACGATTTAAGGGATTACACGTTTGAGATCACAGAATTACAATCCATTATTAGAAAGAAATTTGTCACCAACAATAAACCTGACTTTAGCAAAGTCAAGATGACTGAATTCCAAAGTTTGATAAGAGGTAAATTACAAAGAAACCAAACTCAAGGTACTTTCAAAGCATTGAAAAACTCTTTGTCAAATGTCATATCATTGCAATCTTTAATTAGAATGAACAATGTTTTTTCCAAAAGTGGCAGAATTATATCTCATAAACAAGAAATATTACCTTCATTGGTTCAACTTCAATCGATCGCCCGTCGCCAATTATACCATAGATCTGCTTTATGCAAAGACATTGATTCTAATTCTATTATTGCTTTGCAATCAATCATACGAAGAAATGCAGTAATTGGAGATCTTATAGTCAAACTTTCCCAACTTCGTGCCAAAAAACGCAAATTCATCGAATTGCAAAGTATCGTCAGAGGTGGGATTACTAGAACAAGATTGTGCAAAAA
>WWPN01000039.1:600000-921205 GCA_013177575.1 Candida sojae | reverse complement strand
ATCCTTACAATACGTCAGAGAACACTCTATTTAATTGTATTTCGAAAGATCCCTACCGCATCCTCCACATCCCTACCGCATCCCCTCCAATTTCGAATGTTCCTCACACCAATACTCCTCTACATCTCAGTCACGTGTTTGCACCTTACAATACGTCAGAGAACACTCTATTTAATTGTATTTCCGAAAGATCCCTACCGCATCCTCCACATCCCTACCGCATCCTCCAATTTCGAATCCTCACACCAATACTCCTACATCTCAGTCACGTGTTTTGCATCCTTACAATACGTCAGAGAACACTCTATTTAATTGTATTTCCGAAAGATCCCTACCGCATCCTCCACATCCCTACCGCATCCTCCAATTTCGAATGTTCCTCACACCAATACTCCTCCTACAACTCAGTCACGTGTTCGCACCTTACAATACGTCAGACACAAGAGTTTATTCATGAGATCCCTACCGCATCCTCCACATCCCTACCGCATCCCCTCCAATTTCGAATGTTCCTCACACCAATACTCCTCCTACATCTCAGTCACGTGTTCCTCCACCTCGGTCACGTGTCTTCACTCTCTACTGAGGCTCGGGTCCAGTCACATGTTCCTGCCTTCTCTCTACTCAGTCACGTGTCCAGTCACTTGTTCCTGCCTTCTCTCTATCTCTACTCTTCTCACTCCGTTCGTTCTTCTCTCTATCTCACGCTCAATCTTCTCACTCCGTTCGAAGATTTCAAACATTCTCCAAATTTTTGTTCAAATTTTCGTTCAAATTTCTCTCCAAATTTCTCTCCAAATTTTCTCATATACATTTATGACAATATATAAGAATGAGAAAAAAAATAATACATACTATCCTTCTCTGGCGTTCAATACTACATTGGCTCTAAAGCCATGATCAAGTTGACCTCCAGTTATCTTCTCTTGGTTTATCCTCCTGATTAATCCAATAACCCCTCTCTATGCCAATTCTGTTCACTCATGTTAACTCTGCGCGACCTCCAAGTTTCTAATTTTTTTTTTTTTTTCTTTTCCATTTATTTATTCGCGACATTTTTTTTTTTTTTCTTTTTTTCCATCTCATCTCATTACCCACCACATGTCAGATTTCATACTTACCATCGATAGTGACGAAGAAGTCTCAGTTTCCGATGTTGAAACTAATCAAGAAGAAAGAGAATTAAACCCGGATTTTCATTTTGCCATTGAAGGGGAAACCACAGAAACCCTAGATGACTTTCAAGAAGAAACTAAAGTCAAAGAAGTTGACTTGGATGAGATTATCAAAAACAAAAGGGATCTACAAGAAGACGAAGAAGAAGATAATGATGATGAATTAGCCCTTGACGGGTTTGGTATGGGTCATCAAGAAGAAGAAGATGAGGACGATGAAGGAGAGAAAGAAGAACAACCACAAGAAAAGGACGAACCAGAACCAGCAGATGTTCCTGATACTGCAGAAGCCATTGCTGAATTTTACGAAGAATCCGCTCCACAACAAGCCCATACCACATTCCAATCATTACAATTATCCCGTCCCGTTTTGAGAGGTATCGCCAACCTTAATTTCACCAAACCTACCCCAATTCAATCCGCAAGTATCCCTATTGCCTTGCTTGGGAAAGATATTGTTGCCGGTGCCCAAACCGGTAGTGGTAAAACCGGTGCTTATATGATCCCAATCATTGAAAGATTGTTATACAAACCATCGACATCTACAAAAGTCATCATCTTAACCCCAACCAGAGAATTGGCACTTCAAGTTCACGATTTCGGTAAAAAGCTTTCCCAATACGTCAACAACTTAAACCTTGGTTTGGCCGTGGGTGGGTTGAATTTAAGACAACAAGAAGAACAATTGAAATCCCGTCCTGATATTGTCATTGCCACTCCAGGTAGACTTATTGATCATATCCGTAACTCCCCATCATTCAGTGTTGAAGATATCCAGGTGTTGGTCATTGATGAAGCCGATAGAATGTTGGATGAAGGGTTCCACGATGAGTTAACTGAAATCTTGTCATTGATCCCAAAACACAAGAGACAAACATTGTTGTTTTCTGCCACGATGAATACCAAGATCCAAGACTTGATCCAGTTGTCTTTGCAAAAACCGGTTAGAATCATGATTGATCCACCCAAGGCAGTGGCTTCCAAGTTATTGCAACAGTTTGTGCGTATCAGAAAGAGAGACCAGTTGAAACCAGCATTGTTATACCAGCTATTAAAAGGTAACCAAACCAGAGTGGTGGTGTTTGTTTCCAGAAAGGAAACAGCACATAAGTTAAGAATCATCATGGGGCTTTTGGGCTTAAAAGTTTCTGAGTTACATGGGGCATTATCACAAGAACAACGTTTACAAAATGTGAAAAACTTCAAATCATTGGACGTTCCAGTATTGATCTGTACCGATTTAGCAGCCAGAGGGTTGGATATTCCAAAAATCGAATTCGTCATCAATTACGATATGCCCAAAACATTCGAAATATATTTGCATAGAGTTGGTAGAACCGCAAGAGCTGGAAGAGACGGTATTTCCATTTCATTTGTCGGTGAATCAAGCCAGGAAAGAGCCATTGTTAAATCCGCCATCAAAAACGGTAAAGGTGTAGCCAGAACTGTTGACTGGAACCAAGCTGAAGAAACCAACAAAATTATAGAATCCAAGGACGAGGTCATTGAAGAAGTCTTACAAGAAGAAAAAGAAGCCAAAGAAATGCTTCGTGCTGAGATGGAATTGAATAAAGCTAGTAATTTAATTAAACACGAACAACAAATTCATTCCCGTCCAAAAAGAACATGGTTTAAAGGAGCTGTCATGGAACAATTAACCAAACAGGGTAAGAAAGTCAATTCCAAAAAGAGAAAAGCCATTGAAGTCAAAAAAGATGAAGGTAGAAGTTATAAGAAAACCAAAACAGATCGTATGAAGATCAAGAATAAGAAAAAAAGTAAATAGAAAAATATCGCGAATACAAAGATAGAACAGAAAAAAAAAAAAATAATTTTTAATTCCTTCTCTGTTCAACAAAAACTCTCTGTGTCGGTTAATTTGCCAACGATGCAGTACACCTCGTTACTATCTCACTCAGGTGATATCAACAACCCATCAAAACTATTATTCCAGATCATCATACTACAATGTTTCTATTATTTATCAGCATTAATCATATTCTACCTCGTAGCTAGTCTCAATGGGTACGATTTCAAAGTCGATTGGATATTTCTGTGGGAATTGGTGGAGATAAACAACGCCATGGGTCTTACGTTGTTTATAATGTGGTTGTTTGTTGCATTATTATCAGTATTCTTCCTTACAATCATCGTAGGTCGATCCAAATTGGCATGGGATTTTGGTATCACTGTACAAGTGATAAATATTCTTGTCAACTGGGTATACACAGGAAGTTTCCCCACCGGATTACTATGGTGGTTCTTACAATTGCTTAGTTGTTTTATAATAGCTACCTTGGGTACATTACTGACAAGATGGTTTGAATTAAGAACAACCTTTTTCAATAGTATGTTAGATAATGATATAGAAATGCAAAACATATAGCGAAGCGAAGCGAACCGAAGCGAAAAATAAAAAATTTCACTTGAAAAAAAAAAATTCATTACCTTCATTCCTTCATCTCTACCAATGACTAAACGATCAATCAACCATACCGAGTCTACTCAGTCAATCAACCATAGGGAGTCTACTCCATCAATAGAAGAACAAATCATCCTCATGTCTTCCACCAAGGTACATCTCATACGACATCAAATACAAATCCTACTAAACCAAGGACAATACGACCTTGCATTACAATATGTAAATAAAACAAATTACCGAAGCCGAAACTCAAAACGACAAAGTACTAGAAAAAAAAAAAAAAAACTCAACAGATTTTTTCTTTTCTTTGAAAACTGTGGCTCTATTAATTATGAAGATTGCTATTATTGGTGCTGGTCCGTCGGGGATTATTACATTGGATAGTCTCTTGAAAGAAGGTCTCAGAGAGGTTACTGTGTTTGAAAAACGTAATGATGTTGGTGGATGCTGGCAGTGTCTTCCTCCAGAAACTAACAACTTTGACGAGTTAGCCCTGGGGAAAATCCCTGTGGATGGTGTTCCTGATGAACTTCCAGCACGTATCCCTCATAGTACGACACAAAGGTTTATGGATACAGCTACTTACTCATATTTGGAAACAAATGTCCATGAAACCGCAATGCAATTTGATATTCCATTCCCCAAGGGTAAGATATCCACACGTGGTGGTACTCCATTTAGACACTACACTGAAATCAACCAATACTTGAAGGACATTGCTGTTATGGATCATATTGTTCTCAACACTTCAGTGGAAATCTTGGAAAAAGTCAACAACAAATGGCGACTCGTGCTTAGACAGTTTGGCAATGCCGAAGACTATGTATATGAGAAATTCTTTGACCGAGTAATTGTAGCTAGTGGTCATTTTGATGTTCCTTTTATTCCCCAGATTCCTGGTTTGTCAGAATTCCTGAACCTTGATGACACCGTGGTGATCCATTCCAAACAGTTTAGATCAAGAGACCAATTTGCTGGAAAAACCACAGTCGTGGTTGGTGCATCCATTTCTGCTATGGATGGTGTGAGAGATATCCTTCCTGTGGCAAAGAAAACCATCTCCTCTAGAAAATCCACTAGTGAACCTCATTATTTATTTGGTAGTGTGGCCTTTGAACACCCACAGGTAGATCATCATGGTCAGATCACAAAGATCATCGACCACACCGTATACTTTGATGATGGAACTAATGTCGAAGCCGATGCCATTCTCTTGGGAACCGGGTTTCTCTACCATTACCCATTTCTCAAATCCATTCCTGAACTATATGAATTGATCTTTTCGGTGGATGACCAAACGCTTGCATTTGTTGGCCATAACCAACCGGGATTGACCTTTAAAATGTTCCAATGGCAAGCTATTGTCATCGCCAAGGTGTTTTCCGGTACTGGTAAAATCCCATCTACAATTAGAAACAACACCACCATCTGTCCCGAATTTGAGGTGTACTACAATCTGTTACGTGATGCGTCACAACAAACATTACCGCCATGGGACCCAGAATGGTTACGTGCCCTTTATGCTGGACTGGATATTAGAATACAACATTGGTTACAGAATCAATAGCTATCTATTTATAATAAAACTCTTCTTTAACAACATCTAACAAATCGTACAACAACTCTTCCTCATCGTCAATCTCATCTTCATCATCACTATCGTCAATTTCATTCAAATCCAACAACTGAGTCTTGGCTCTGATTTCAATTAACGTTTCAATTTGTCGCAAAGTTTCTTGAGAAGCAACACCTTTACCAAGCAACATGGTCAACCCATCGAATGCAGTACCCGAATCAGAAAAACAACTAAAAAGAACTTTTTCCTTACCAAGTAGATTGATCTTATAGAGATTGGTATGAATCGAAATCAAACTCTTCTTCTCTCCAGTGGAATCACTACCAACATTTATCACCTTAATATTTTCAATATCTGCAACTGGCACCTTAATCTTGTGTTCCTCACATTCAATAAACTGACGGTTTGGAGTTAAACGCACAGTGAATTGATTACCAGCACCAGTGCTACTTAATGTAACCAAACACCCTTCCATTAACTTCAAAATACGTTGCTCTCTAACAAACTCATGTACTTCTTTGTCCAATTCCTTATTAAACTCAAACAACCGACTAGCCCATTTCTCTTTCAAGGACTCTTCAATCTTGGTGATTTGGAAATGTCTAATATCCCCAATCGCTCCTCCTTCAGACACAATGGCTTCATCGATTCTCTTACCACTCTTCTCAATCTCTTCAATATTACAGTACAACAATTGGAAGATTTTGGCAATATCAACTTTATTATCCAACTGAGCCCGGGTCTCTTGCCATAAAATCAACCCGTTGTTCATTGTATAATAAACCATCAAATCCCAACTCAACACCGACGAGTAAATCTTAGGAAATTCATCTTTCTTCTTAAAAATATCAAGCCACAAATCAGTACACTTGGAAATAAATTGATACAATGGAAACGTTCTCGTGTGATCACTCATCATCAACTCTTCATGAAATCTCTTTTTAAAAGTAAAATTTGGATCCTTCAAGAAAATCTTCAAGTCCATGGCCAATAAAATACTAAAATTCTCAATAACAAATTGACGTGGATTATCAGTAAAACCAGCTCGCACATACTCTTCAGTTGTAGCTGGGGTACCATACTCATTCAATGACGTTTCCAAATAAATAAACAAGTTGTTCAACATGGTTTGATGTGACTTGATCGACAAATCAAACTCCATACTCTCTAAATACTGATTCAACTTAAAATATGCAACCTTCAAGTTTTCAATAGCTTCCAAAATCGTCTTATCATCCGTCTCCAACAAATTCCCCACGGTACTAAAGAACGTCACGTGTTTTAATCTCCCAGCCAAAGTGATGATCCCACTATATTCAAACTTTAAACTCTTGTTAATCAAATCAGTCACCAACTTAATAGAGTTGAAGGTGATCTTGTTATCCTGTAGAAACAACTTGGTAGTGATTATATCAATAACATCAAGGTACTCGATCAAACTTTCAAATAACGGCAAGTATCTCTCAATACAATCTTCTTTGTTACGGAATATAGTGCCGGAAATATCAATAACCAGGATTTTCAAGATAGCCTTGTAAGTCTCAGAAGACATGTTGGTACTCACAATACTAAACAATGTCTGAAACAATGTGTGATCCAAAATATGAATGAAATCGTCTGATAGCGCGTCGCTGCCAATAATACAATCTAAAAGTTTGGCCAACACAACAATAGAGTTGACTTTTTCTTGCTTATCTTTACCCAAGATGTTGGTTTTAAGGATAGTGGCATATGACAAAGATGTTTGTTCATCCAACTTGGTCTTCGTAATGTTGTCTATTCATAATGTTAGTAATTCATTCACAAAAATTAGTTCCCTTTCAATACACACTTTTACTCAACAACTCATTTAATTTATGATTAATACTTCTTGAAGATTCAGACATGGTTGCCTTTACTCTAAAAGAAAAGTTTATGAAAGAAAATTTTTTTTTCCAGAAATTTAGCCGGTAAAAACTAGCCACTTGTTCTTCAGACAGGTATTTTTATTTTTTTTATTTTTTTTTTCTTGTTGAAGGGTTTTTTTTTAAAACACAAAAATGGTCCAATTTCATATCTAAAAATCGTAACATTCTCGCTTAAGTTTACTTAAATTACTTACATTAAAATGACCAATGATAAGATAATAGCAATCAATGCAAATAATGCGTAAGTATCATTACCATATCTTTTCAATCAATCATCAGCAAGCAGTATTTCCATCACTTGGAACTTTGCTAACTTGTGTTTGTCACGTGTATTCGTGTACATGCGCTCAAAAGTTCACATATTTCCATTTTCTCAAAAATTTTTCTTTTTTTTTTTCCCGCTTAATTTTCGTTTTATTTTTTATTTTTTTTTTTTTTTTGGACGCATAATCAATTAGACATAGATATTTTTCTTCCATAATACACCCACTTTATCCACAACTCCAACTTGCTTTACTCAACAATTGATTTCAGTATGAGTTTTCTTAGGAGGGATAAATCAAAGGCCAATTTGACAAGTGAGACTTCATCTACAGGTTTAGATGAACCTCCGGTTTCACCAACCACCCATTTTCCATCAGTATTACCTTCATTTGATGGTCATCCACATCTACATGGGATCGTTCGTTCAGATCATACTTACCATGATCCGGACTCTCCCCGCTCATCAGTTATTTCATTACCTCAACTTATGCACAATTCTCCCACAAACAATATCAAAGAAAATTACAAGGGGTTTCATGCCAATAAACGTCCCAAGGGTATTGCCAACGTGCCTCCTCTAGCTCAACCCATCAAACCAAGATTCAAAAGAAAGAGCAACTCCTTGTTGAATAAAATTATGAGTTCTGGCAAACGAGACGAAGATGGTAAAGAAATAACAAGTAATTCACGATCTAGTTCACTAGCTCCGGAAGAGAAAAGAACAAGCACCAGTCTGGTCTCCACATCTAGTTCAAGACATAAATTTAGATTTTCATCCTTCGATAGTAATCTATCCTCCACTTCAACTTCGCCACCACAAGATAGGAAAGTACTGGTTTCCGATGCTAACGAAACCATATCGGAAAATGTATCAAGCGTACCGACAATATCTCTTGATCTTAATCTTGATGAAATCCAAGACATTGTTAAACCACAACAACAAGATTCAAGAAAGCCATCAACGGTAAAAACAAACAACAGTGTCACAAATATGAAAAATTGGCAAGCACCTGATAGTTGGGATGTAAAAACTGCTGTTAAAATCGAAGACCATTCTGTTCAACCAGCACACCAGCCAGTAATAAACAAGATAGAAGAAATTGAAACTGATGATACCGAACAAGAAGTCGGGGCTAAGCGTCAACCAATGCTTTACGGGACCCATCAAGTTCCACAAGTTGCCAATTCATCAGATACAAAATTGAGTCATATAATTCGTGTGTTTAAAGAAGACAACACGTTCACCACCGTCTTGTGTCCACTAGAAACAACTACCAGTGAGCTTTTGGCAATAGTGCAAAAAAAATTTTTCCTTGAATCGACTGCGAATTTCCAGATATCGGTGTACATTGGTGATTGTATAAAAGTGTTGGAAGATTTTGAGAAACCACTAAAGATTCAAATGGGATTGTTGCTATTAAGTGGGTACACCGAAGATGATAATTTGCGGATGCTTGGTAGAGAGGATTTGTCGTTTGTTTGTAAATTTGTCGTGGAAAATATCTTTTTGAGAAGTCTTACCCATGATGAAGAAGTCTTATTATCAAGAAATTATGTGGATGTCAACATATCCTCATTGAATTTAAAAAATATTCCCATTATATTCCACCAACACACGTATGAGATTGAAAAATTAAACGTATCAAACAACCCATCCATTTATCTTCCATTGGATTTCATTCAGAACTGTACAAATTTAGCGTATGTGGACTTTTCACACAATGGGTGTTCGATATTCCCCATGAATTTATTAGAGGCACCACAGTTGACTCATGTCAATTTGGAAATGAACTTTTTGGATGACATCCCTACCAACATTGATACCATGACCAACTTGACCCACTTGAAATTAAACTCAAACCAATTATCCGCGCTTCCTGAATCATTCGGTAGTTTATTGAACTTGAAAGTGCTTAATCTTTCCTCAAACTATTTTCAAACATATCCCGAAGCAGTTAACAAATTGGTTCACTTGATTGATTTGGATTTATCCTACAATGACTTGGCCGATATTCCTGATTCTATTACTAATTTGCAAAACTTACAAAAATTAAACTTGTGTACAAACATGATATCAGGTACGTTACCTTCCTACTTGTCACAGTTGGTTTCATTAAAACGTTTAGATATCAGATACAATTATATCTCTAATGTTGGTGTGCTCGGTAAAATACAAAGCCTAGAAGTTGCCTATGCATCCAAGAATAGGATATCCACCTTTAATGACCAAATGAAATGCTTGAGGTTACTACACTTTGATAGAAACCCCATCACCGAGCTCAAGTTTAACAACGATATGGAAATGTTGACTGTGTTGGATTTGTCCCGTGCCAAAATCACAGGTATCCCACCTGAATTCATTGATAGAATCCTCAATATTGAAAAATTGGTTCTTGATAAGAATCATTTGGTCACTTTACCAAATGAACTTTGCAGATTGTCTAAGTTATCATCATTGTCCATGTATTCTAATAATTTGCAAAGTTTACCAAGTGGCATTGGTGAACTTAAGTTGCTAAAAGTCTTGGACTTGCATAGCAATAACTTGAAAACGTTACCAGTCCAAATTTGGGAATTACGTTCCTTATCACTGTTGAACGTTGCTTCCAATATTTTAACATCATTCCCAAAAGCTCCTTTTTCCGTGGTGAAAAAATTGTCATCATCGAGTGACTTACGTGGCGAACTTACACAAACGTCATCCCTAGCTGATAGCTTACAGACATTGATTTTATCGGACAATAGACTTAGTACCGATTGTTTTGATGAAATTTCCTTTTTGATTGCCTTGAAGACATTGAATCTTTGTTATAACGATTTGATGGAAATACCACAGGGTAGTATCCGTCGCTTAACCAAGCTTAATGAATTGTACTTATCTGGTAACGACTTGTCGAATTTACCAGGTGAAGATTTGGAAGTTCTCAAAGCATTGAAATTGTTGTACATAAATAACAATAAATTGGTCACTCTTCCAGCCGAGTTGAGTAAACTTACAAACTTGCAACATCTCGATGTGAGTTCGAATCAATTAAAATATAATATCGCCAATTGGCCTTATGATTGGAATTGGCATTGGAACAAAAACTTGAGATACTTGAATTTTTCGGGCAACAAAAGATTTGAAATCAAACAGAGTCATATCAAAAACCCAGAGACCGGTGAAGATTTTGATAGTTTGTTGGTTTTGAAACAGTTGAAAGTCTTGGGATTAATTGATGTTACGTTGACAACCACCAACGTTCCTGAACAGTCGGTTGATTTGAGATTACGTACCACGGCATCGGAATTTGATAATTTTGGTTATGGTGTGAGCGATTCATTAGGTATGAGGGAACACGTTTCAACTCGTGACTTGTTTGTCCAGAAATTCAGAGGCAATGAAAATGAGTTGTTGCTCTGCTCCTTTGATGGTAAACATGGTGCACTTAATCAGGGCCACCGAATCTCATTGATATCCAAGAATATATTTGTTGATAATTTCACAAAGGAATTGAATGGAATCAAAAATGATGATGAAATTGAGAATGCCATGAGAAAGGCGTTCTTGTCATTCAATAAAGAAATCAACGGTATTTTAAGTGCTAAAAAGAACAACTCATTCACACCATTGCCAAAGATGTCCAAAGAGTCACTTGATTTAAACTTGGCCGATGATGGCAATGCCGGTTGTTCAGTTTCGGTGATTTATATTAAGGACAAGACGTTGTATTCGGCAAATATTGGTGATATTGAAGCTTTGCTTTGTAGAAATAATGGTGACCAATTTCTCCTCACCAACAAGCACCATCCTACTGTACGTGAAGAATTTGAAAGAATTCGTGCTTCAGGAGGTTACGTTTCTGGACAAGGTGAGTTGGACAATGAGTTGGCAGTTTCTCGTGGGGTTGGATTCTTTAACTTTTTACCACATACTAACTGTGCTCCATCGATTAACAAGTTTAAAATCACCGTGGAAGATGACCTTATCATTTTAGCCAGTAAAGAATTATGGGATTGTATTTCCTATGAATCTGCTGTTGACATTATCCGTAAGGATAAGAACGACCCTATGGTAGCTGCCCAAAAATTACGTGATTTTGCCATCTGTTATGGCTCGTCAGATAAGATTGCAGTTATTGTTTTGACATTTGGAAACAGACAAAAAGAAGTGGCAACCATGTTCTCAAACTTTGGTTTTGATCGCAGAAGAAGAGACAAGCAACAACAAATTGCTGGAGGTGATTCCAATCTTCGTAAATTGGAACAAGAAATCGAACCACCAATTGGTACGTTGGCTTTGGTTTTCACAGATATCAAGAACTCAACATTGTTATGGGATTCATATCCTGCACCCATGAGATCGGCAATTAAGATCCATAACAATATAATGCGTCGTCAATTACGTATTTCCGGAGGCTATGAAGTCAAAACGGAAGGTGATGCCTTTATGGTGGCCTTCCCATCGCCCACTGCCGCATTATTGTGGTGTTTCCAGGTGCAACAGAACTTGGTGAATGCTGACTGGCCCTCTGAAATTCTTGATACCGATCAATGTTGTACCGTCACCGATGCGGAGAACAATGAAATCTTCAGAGGGTTGTCGGTTCGTATGGGGATCCACTGGGGTTCACCTGTGTGCGAACCTGATGTTATCACTGGACGTATGGACTATTTTGGACCTATGGTTAATCGTGCATCGCGTATTAGTTCCGTTGCCGACGGGGGCCAGATTGCTGTCAGTTCCGACTTCTTGGATCAAATGAAAACTTTGACTACCAAACACAATAATATAAAGAACAATGTGGAATCATTGAGTGAAGCATACGATGGAAACCTTGCTGTGGGAACTTTGATTGAAAGAGAGTTGAAAACATTAGAAGACCTCGGATGTAATTACTATGACATTGGGGAACGCAAATTGAAGGGTTTGGAAACTCCCGAACCAATCACGTTAGTGTACACTAACAAATTGAAATTGAGATTTGAAATTTTCAAAAAAAGATTTGATGAAACCCATAGTACAAGAATTGTTGGAACCTTGCCGGTTGAAATTATATATGGGTTGAGAACTGTTTCCTTGCGTTTGGAAAATGTGTGTTCAGCCATCAATAGTGGTGGTAAATGTTCTCAAGAAAACTTTGAAACCCACTCATCGGGTTTTATTTCTCAGAAATTGAGTTCCACATTTAAAGATGCTGATTTGATATCATTATTGAATCATATTACCACAAGAATTGAAAGTTGTACTGCAACATTGGGATTGCGTCAACAGATGAGCATCTACAAGGGAAACAATGGGTTTATTGATGCCATGGACTCGTGTTCCTTAGATGAACTTGTGATTGAGATTAGTGATATATTAAAGACATTTAGTGAGTTAAGTAGATAAATAGATATGTTTATTTTGTAATCTTATAGTAAAGCGTTATTATATATAACCGCGTAGTTGTAATACTTTCCGAGCAATCATTGGTCTCGAAAAAAGTGAAAAGATCAACAATGCAAAGTGAACAATCGAAAAAAAAAAAAAAAAAAAAAAATGAAGCCTTCAAGTTCTTGATTTTGTTTTCACCAACCCATTGGTTTCCCTGGTTTCATTTTCATTCTATCAAAAATCCTTTCCAATGGCTACGTCACTGTTTACCCCATCAATTGACTCTACTCCAAAAATTAGAGAAGCAAATTTTGGCGAGATACTCGGTATTAGAGCCAATCTTCCCCCACTGGATATGGGACCTGCAGATTTAGTTCATAGATCAGTTTACGCTGGATCTAAATCTGCATTATATAACCAAGATGATTTTATTGCCGAAAACCACAAGAAAGACGATGATGGATACGTTGGATTCTACCACTATGTCAACGGCATGAAACTAGATAACGTTGAATCATATATTCTCGAGTTGATCAAAACAGGGGCACCTTACCGACGTGATATCATTGTAACATATTGCTCCTTTAACATATTCAACAGCACTGACTTTAGAATCAAATATGTCGTACACCACAAGGATTTACTGATTGATAGAACATACCAAATTGGTGGTCGGGTAATTAAGGCAGTGCCTACAAATTACAAATTGGAATTGGAAGCATCACAAATTGTACGATTGTTTTATCAATTAGATAATCCAGAATGCCAAACTGTTGGTGTTGCTAACTTCTCGGATTTCATCCAGACCAAGGAAGATGTGGCTGAATCGATCAATACCTTGATTCAGTTCCTTCCTAAGGGATACTTTACAGGCACTTCTGCCATATATGGTGCCATAACTTCTTGCGGAGATGACAGAAAAACAAATTACTATAGAAACAGGTTAGTCGATGCAATTATTAGACTTGACAAACTTGGAGGTTCCGACGAGGTCGGAGAACAGATCAAGTTAATGTATGGTTCTGAATTCAACTATGTTATTCTCAAATTGCTTAAGGAGGAACTTGAATATGTTCAGTTGATTAGCGCATCTCTTGATGACTTGTACACAACGCAACTGGCTTTGATACTAGTGGAACAGGTTAAATTCTTGATTGCTCGAGACAAATTCCAAGTGGCATTGGAAATTGCCAAAAAGACGATCTTGATATTGCCATTGGATTATGACTGCTGGTTTCATCTTGCCTTGTGTTACATATTGGTCAAAGATTTTGAAAATGCTTTATTAGTAATCAATACATTGCCAATTATCATAAACAAGCACAAACCTAACAAAGAATTACCCGACTTGTTTGTTGACACGTTTATTGAAAGACTTGAACTGGACGAAGTAATATCTGAAAGATGCCTCCGTGAGTATTTTCCCAACCCCAAGAGCAAAGAAGGAACACTACTCGGTTCTATCGAAAAAATGTGGCAGGATTTCTTTATTTTCAATCCTTTGGTGAGACATCCCTTTGTTGGACAACATTTTCTCCAATCCCCATTGGTCAACAGTTCTGCAATTGAAATTGCTTCTGTGGATACAATTTTGATTAAAACTTGTGGACCAAATTCTGCCAAAAACACTTTTGCCTCTCAATCTGCAGGCACTTCCAGTTCATCCATATTGGATTTTGCAAGGAAATCCACCTGGGGTAGAACCTATGATTTATTATCGCTTATGGTTGCCCTTGTTGGATGGGAGCAAGTGATTTCCATTAAGGGGCGCATTTTCAAACTGAACGTGGAGGAATTAGATGGAAAGGATTATGTGGTAGACCATGGGATCAAAGAACGGTTGGTGACATGCGAAACATGGCTCGAACAATTGTTTATCACCATCTATGAAGACCTCCGGTCCTTAATGATCACTATAGCAAATAACAAGAACCAAGAAAGAAGTGCTCTTGAATGGGAAATTATTGGTTTATTGGGCTGGCCTGTGAAGCATAACTTGCGTGACTCCATCAGTTCGTTAGTCACAAGTGTGATGGGTAAAAACCTTCAAGGGGAATTTGATTATTTTGGGATAGTTCAGTTGTTGGAAATATATGAAGAGTTTATCCTTGATAGTCCGAACTACCATGATACTTATAATGGAAAATTCTTAAGCAACAAGCTAATCCTCAAGGTGTCCAGTGATAAGATATACGATAGTCTAATTAAATCATTAGAAGAGGAATACTTTAAGCTAGACTTTGTGCTTCTTGCAATTATGAAATTGGTGAGCTGGAGCACTCGATGGTATCAGTACTCGCCATGCTATCTTGTCACTACCATTATTCAAAAGTTAATTACAAAATACGATCTGGTTTATCTAATGACAAGAGTGAAAGTTATCTACGAACTGAACAAGAGACAAAAAATTGTTAAATCTTTATTTGGCAAAAAAAAGAAGGAATTGCCATATGAATTTACAGAAGACGACACTATTTGCAAGTATATGGAACAATTAATCAACTGGGTTGATAGATTCTATTGATTCTTTTTGTTCAAAACCTTCTTTCTTTGTTTGATCATGTAGGTGTAAAGCATGTAGAATCCAGGTATATAGACGACTAAAATAATCTTCAATACCCAACCGTAATAGAACCCTGCTTCATTCAATGATAAAATAATCAGGTATACTTCCGATGCAACACCAGTAGGATATAAGACGTAGAAAGTGGTGTATCTCAACCAAGTCAAGAAATAAGGAACTTGGCCAGACAAGTTGCTGGCGTAGTATGAGTATCTAATAATTTCAGTGATAGACCAACTCAAACATAATGTGATATAACACCAATGGAAGTTGGCAGGGGAATTTGGCAAATATTGGTGAATACCCCAAACAAGTAATAAACGAGACAAAACTTGTGTGAATGTGGTAAACAATGGAGACCTAACCAATCCAACCAAAGAATTGATTATTTCAAAAATGGCGAAAGTTTGAATGATTGTAGTGGTTTTGTTGGTTTTCTCAAAAACATATGGCTGACCAACGGTGGTGGCCAAGAAAACAGTGTTGAACAAAACAATTGACCATAAAGATGCAGAAATTGAATTATACGCAATTAAGTATTTGTTTGGTTGAGCCATGTTTATGGGTGAAGGGGAGTACAGTGTGAACAAAGAGAAGTCAAAGAATCTGAAAATTTTTCTGTGTATGTGTATATTTTTTTTTTTTCTTTCTTTGGTTTGCTCTCGGCTTATGTCTGTTTTTTCTTTCGCAATGTTTTTGATCTTTGAGCAATCATATAACTATAGAGGTATAGGAACCCAGGTATATACAATACCATAGCGTATTTCAAAAAATAATAATAGTAAGGCAATCTTTGTCTGACATAGTCGTACGAATTGTACACGGTCAAACTTTCACAGACCAACCCCACTGGATACAACACAAGGAAGGCACTGTATCGAAGCCAAACCAACCAATATGGTGGGGTTTTAACTCCAATTAACTTGATGAGGTATAACCCGTATCGGATAACTTCTGTGATTGACCATGCCAACGTTAAACCTGAGAAAACAACAATATCATAGTTGGCCAAACTTTCTGGAATAACCACACATATTCCAACCATGATAATCAATCGAGCAAATGATTGTAACAATAATGTAGGTATTGGAGTTGGCACTAAACCGGAAACGGAATGTAAAATCTCTAAAGATGAATTGAAAACTTGCGTGAACATCATGAATTTGTGGGGTATATTCTCAACTTTGAAATACCCAACTGATAAATCGCGAATGCATTGAACCAAGATATATCCCCAAACAAAAGTAGATACTCCGTTGTATAATATAAGATAGCTTTTCATACTTGCTTGGGTGAAAAAAAAAAAAAAAAGAGATAGACATGAAACTTACTATTCAAATAGGGAATGTCCCAGTACTTTTATACCAAACTTGGTTAAAATTCCACGTGAAAAACAAACAAACAAAAAAAAATTACACAAGAATATTTATTGTATAGTTGTATGACTTATTTATCCTACTCTTGCTTATACTTATCTAAAATAGCCTTCAATGTTTCTTCATCACCAGCAATTAATTCATTATCCCAATCAACAACCAATGGAGCACTAAACACTTCAGCTGCCTTGGTGCTTATGGAAGATGACTTTGATTCCTGTAATTTATTGAATGTGTCATAAATCATGTCATACTCAGAAGGTGAAAAGATCTTGTTGTTCCATTCAGCACCTTTAATAGTAACAGGATTGCCTTTCCTATTGTATAATTCCACGTCCTTATCGTGTAAAAATGGAAAGCGATCGTGTATCACAGTCTTGGCCACGGCATTTTTCAAATACTTACTAGTGATCAATTTGTATTGATCATAAGTTGGCATCTTATCTTTCATCAAATCAATTTGGAACTCATGTTTTGGTTTTTCTGGTTGGGTTTCATAAGCTTTTTCCAAAATATCATACAATTTGTTGGAAAGTGGGATTGTTTGATTGTGGAAGATAGAAATTGTAGACGGAGAGTTCTGTAAGCTTCTGAAGAGAGACATCTTTGATTAGTGCAAGACTGATTGGTAAAACAAAAAAAAAGAGAGAGAAGAATTGAGTTATGGAATTCAATTGCTATAAATCAATTCCGCTTTTTATAGCAACAATTTAAAAGAATGTTCTTTTGGATTCTTACTCCTTCTTTTTCTCCATATTGGACGTTTCTGCTCCCTGAATATGTCTTACGCAATAATGTCGTCTGCGACAAGTCTCGTGATATCGCGATTCGATTTTTATCAAGTTATAACTCACTTTTTCCACAGTAGATTTTTTATTTTTGGCTTTTTTTTTTTTTCATTGTTATAACTCAATTTCTTTCTATCCAATACCAACATGTGTCGTTTTATGATTTATAAAGGAAGAGAGGAGATGGTCCTTTCAGATTTACTTACCAAACCTGCACATTCAATCATCAACCAATCTTTTGACTCAAGATTACGATTAGATATGAGAAACCCCGTTAATGGTGACGGGTTTGGTGTGGGGTATTATTCGGAAAATCACCACCCATGTATTTTTAAAGCCATTACTCCGGCATGGAACAATGTCAACTTGAATAATCTTGCTGGATGTACAGAATCAAATCTTGTATTTGCCCATGTTCGAGCCTCAACGCAAGGGGTGTTATCAGAAACAAATTGTCATCCTTTTTCTTATGGCAGAATTATGTTTATGCACAATGGTGGTGTATCATCATTTAGTTCCATCAAAAAAAGACTTATAAACCATCTTGAAGATAAGATATTTTTTTCTATTCAGGGTTCTACAGATTCAGAGTGTTGTTTTGCATTATTCATAGATACACTTTATAAAATGGGTTACGATGCCGAAGATTTATCTGTTAAGTTCACACATTCCATTCTCAGGAAAGCATTGCTTACAACTATTGATTTAATTAAAACTTGGCAGTGTGAAGTTACTGAAGAACCATCACTTTTGAATTTTGCTGCAACCGATGGTGAATCAGTGGTTGTTAGCCGATACATCACATCCAAGACCGATGAAGCTGCATCTTTGCATTTCAGTACGGGGTCCAAATTTTTTGAGTATGCTCCAGGATTATTCAAGATGGAAAGATTGAATAGATCCCAAGATGTTATATTTGTATCCAGCGAACCATTGACTTTTGAAAGAGGTGACTGGTTATGTGTGCCGACAAATACCATCATTACCATAACCAATAGAAACACAGTGCTAATGCACCCAATAGAAGATGAGTTCTATGACGGTGGAGAAAATCAAAGATCAGCTGGCTTGGCCATGAGCAAAGGATTAATCGGTGGTGTCCCAACAAAGGAAGTAGAAGTGGACTCAACTGTTGCTGAAGTGCCACCATTAGATAGAGAAGGTAGAGTTGCGATCAATGTATAAAACGTATACGCGCATATGTACTACATTAAATAATTATAATGTTTTTTAGTTTTTTTTTTTTTGTTGCAATTAAATTAAAATTAATAATAATCGTTGTAAAATATCGTCTAACCTTTACTAGCAGATCTCGTTAGTTTTGTGTCTTGTTTATCTTCATCTTCATCTTCAGAACTACTCGAGTCATCACTAAATTCGTCATTATCTTCGTCGTCATTGTCACCAACTTTCTTCAATGAACCAGTGGAATCATACAAGGAGTTGGTCTTTCTGTAGGACATCCCATCATCGTTTGGGTCTATATACTCGTCGTCCTCTTCATCATCTTCACTGGATGTTTCAAGCTCATCTTCGTGTTCGTGATTAGGTGTTATCGAAGGGTTGGTCAACTGCTGTGACATATAATTGGAAAAGTGATCATCATCATCAGACTCGGATTCATCGCTGTCCAATAAATCCTTCTTCTTTGGTTCTTCAAAAACTAAACCTGTCTTGACTTCTTCTATGATTTCTCCCAACCCTTCATCAAAAGTAGTATTTTCGTCTTCTTCCTCTTCGTCGTCATCTTCATCACCGCCTCCCAAGATAGCATTATACTTTTCTCTGGTGTCATATAATACATTATTTACATAATCCTCCCATACTTCACTTTCAACTTTAATATCAATCAACTCACTAAGACTGTTAGATGGGTACAATTGTACAAATTTGACAACTTCCTCAGCAATCAACGTTAAATGACCCATGAATCCCAATCTCAATCCATTGTGGGACACTTCATAATCGGTACACAACTTCTGCCCTTCAATGATTTTGTTGGTAATATCTCCCAGATGAAACAAGTCGATAGCCAAGAACTTATTGAATCCAATCTCCATTGACCCATTCAATACTTGTTGAACAATATCAAATACCACATTATGCAAGAAATTATTCCATGGGAAACGGAAAAACATCGACAAGATGTTAGAAATAATTTGGGTGTCAAATAACGCAACCTTCAAGAGATCACCAACAACTGGATTGGCTCTAATTTGCTCTTCCGTCAAGTTGGCGTTTGCATGTGGTTCTTCATCATCAATACTATCGTCTCCATTAAATTCGTCAATCGTATCATTGGCATTACCACTTGAGTCTAGGTTTGAGCTGGAATTGTTTTCATCAGGAAGAATAATTGTTTCGTTGTATTTGAAGCTGATTGGATCAAATTCCCGCATTTTGTTTCTCAATTCATCTCTTTCGCTAACAACTTCTGCACCTCTATTCTCGTTAAGCAATGCCATATTGGAACAATGTAACAACTCAGCAATCAATTCACAAATCTTAAACCTTTCAAAACCTAATGGTTCAATATCCCCAAACGGTGTTTTCAACTTGCATTCAGGGTCCTCCTTGATTAACAATTTGTTAAACTCTTCAATTTTTTCTCCAAATACGCTCAACAAATGTCCCAAGTATATTGGATCTCTACCAGTAGGAGGATGATTCTCCAATCGTATGTGCAAAATTTGTAAAATATCATAATCCGAATTGTTCTTTCTTATAATTTCTATTATGATCCCAACACCATTAGCCAAGGCATAGCCTCCCTTCAACATAATATTACATAAACGTGTCATTTGCTCATGAGATACCAACTCTCTTGTCAATTCATTTGGACCAATCGTGGAGTTATCAGTAGTGGAGTTTGCTGAAATTGTGATTAAAGCCTTCAAAAAATCTGCAGTAGAACTTTGCTTTACCAACAGTAATTCATAGTCATCTTTCCCATCATCTGATATATCCAATGCATCAATTAAATGTGTAACCAAGTTTTGGTTTTGTAAAAAATCTATTATACCAGTTGAATTATCTGGCTTATCCGTGGAAATTAATTTAAGTAAGAAATCCATCAACGGTGGATTTGATAAATGATTAATAAATTTTTCAACCAAGTTTGGTTGATTCTCAATCAAATAAGTTATCATGTCATCACATTTCATATCTAATAAATGCTCCATAATCTTCATGAAATATGTCGACAAGTTGATACTCAATGGTTCTTTGTTATCAAGAATATCCCACAATCTGTTTAAATTTCCGGTCGATACCATCACTGCATCAGTCAATGACCACACATCCGCACTCAATATTTCAGCAGCAATGGTGGCTCTCTTGGTCGCTTTTTCTTCCTCTGTTTCTACAGATTCGTCATCATCATTAGCCGACTTGGAAACGTTATCTTCTTCCTCATCATCATCTTCTTCCTTCTCAAACCTTAACGATCCCTTTTCATTGGTCGTGTGGTCTTTTTGTTTCTCTGGTTGTTTTTCCTCATTTACATCAACACCTTCAGATTCTTCAACTACCCCCTCTGTTATTATCAAATCAACAAGCATACCCAAGACTCTATCTTCTCTTAAAAATCCCATCAACATTGGGTTGTTTGATAATAACTCTTGCAACAAGTCATTCTCCGATAGCAACTTGAATAAAATCTTAAATTGACCACCTTCTTCTATTTTCCCCGATTCTTGATCTCTGTTGTAGTCCTCTAATAAAGTTGATATGTTTGAAAGGGATGTAAATCCATTGCTAAACTTCCAAAACGATCCCGACATTATGTGACAAATGCAATAAGAATTAATACAATAAATAAAATAAAAAAATGAAAATGTTTTGAACAAAAAATAAAAATAGTAATTACCAAGAAATGGAAAAGTAAAAGCTAGCTAACAACTTGTAAATCAATGCAATTGTATTAAATCTAGATAATTATAGTAGACTCAGTGATTGTGACTTTGAATCGTAGTTAATGAGATAACTTTTATTCTCCTATTTGCTTTCTTTGGCGGCTCTCTCCCAATCAATGGATTCAAAATAAAAATGAAGAAACAAAAACGGGAAACAATGAAAAATCAAAGATAACTTGTATGTGTTACTCCTTGTAGCTATTGATTATTCAAATCCGAATGACAAAGAATTCAATAACAAGGATTTTGAAAGTAACTTTCAATTACTAAAATAGAAAGAAATTGTTTTCACCTTGGATTTTTTTTTTTATTTTATTTTTTTTTCTCTTCTGTTAAATTAACAAAATCTTCTTCATTTCCCTCACTCTGTTGTAACGTCTTTTGTTGGCCTCAATTAAGGCAAAAAAAATTTGTTGACAAAAAAAAAAAAAAAAAATTGAAATCGCGGTCCTGCAGAGAATCTACCAAAAGAAAAAAAAACTTGTGAAAAAAAAAAAACAGAAAAAAAAAGAAAAATCCTTCACGAATTATCCAATAATAATACACGGATCGTGGTTCCCCCTTATTAACATGTTGTTCAGATCAATAATAGGCCTTACTGCCAGACCAACAAATGTCCTAAATACTTGCAGATTGCTTTCCACTGCTGTTCCTGCAGCTGCTACTACTTCACCAGTATCTGCCTTAAAGTTCACATCAAATGGTTCAAGAGATTTATATGCCATTATGAAGTTGCACAACTTGCCTTATTTAGTTACCAAGGGTGATAAAGTATATTTACCATATAAATTGAAGAATGCTGCAGTTGGTGATGTTTTAAACATAACAGAGGTTACTACTTTGGGTTCTCCTTCATATACATTGAATGCTAAAGAAGGTATCTCTCCGGAATTGTTTGACTTGAAAGCCAGTGTAGTGGAAATAACTAGAGAACCATTGTATCAAGTTGTCAGAACAAAGCAAAGATGCAGAAGAACAAAGACATTTAATGTTGAACCATTTCAAACTGTTCTCATGATAAACGAATTAAAATTGAAGTAGGATTACTTAAATTTCATCTTGTACATAATCTTTTACTGTTATACATAATCATTTCAGCAAGTTTGGTATTTGCAAAGTTAAACTCGCAGCCAGGAACGTTGACAAATGGGTCATTTAATAATTCCTCGGCAGTTGGCCGCAATTTCGGATCAACCGTAAAACATCTATTGATAAATCTCTCTGCCACAGGACTAACCAAATGGTCAATGTCGTCGGGAATGGGAGGCGCAAGTTTTTCTTTTCCTGTTTTGTAGATAACACTAATGGCCGCCTCATTTGACCATGGTCTCTTACCAGCAAACATTTCTAGAACAACACATCCAAGGGACCAGATGTCAATCTTGGCACTATAACCTTCAGCCATACTATCAATAACTTCTGGTGCCATCCAGAAAATTGTTCCCTGCATGGACATATTGGCATTATTGGCGTATATATCATTCGACCGCTTGGAAATACCAAAATCGGATATTTTACATGTGCCGTCAACTTCAAGCAATAAATTATCAGCCTTCAAATCACGGTGAATGATATTATTCAGGTGTAGGTATTCTAAACCAAGGAGTACTTGCTTAGTAATAAACCGTATCAATGACTCTTCGAATTTACCATATGATTTCAAACACAGTGCAATTGATCCACCAGCGACGTATTCAAGAAATAAACTATAGATATTCTTCTGTTGTTCACATCCTAGGTATTGAACTATATTAACATGGTTCAAATCCTTCATCGTTTCAATCTCCTTGTTCAATGCATCAATTGCCTCCTTGTTATTCCGCAAGTACGTGACTTGCTTGACAGCCAACATTTCGCCTGTGGTTACATTAAAACCCAAGTACACGTCACCAAATGAACCTCTTCCAATTAATTCACCTTTAATCCATGCATACTCTTCAAAAAGTCCATTCTTATTACGAAGCTTGCTAACAAAACCTTGTTCAATCTCCTGAGATGTTACTTCCACTACCTTTTGACCCCACATTTTAGTATTAGATCGAGTTAATTTGGCACTATTTTCATGCGACAAATTAGCAAATGTATTTGGAGGGGATGCCTGTTTCATTTGTAATACTTTACGGCGAGCTTCATTTGCAACACCTCTAATTGTCTTCATTCTATGAACCCTTAATGAAGGTTGTAAAATATCATCGAGATTTTCTTGATTTTCGCCTTTTTGGGCAATCACAGGCGATTTATTCGCATTAGAAAATGTCCTGGAAATTGTTGGTCTTCGTTGAAATTGCATCTGAGATTGTTGTGATTGCATTTGTGATTGATGTGACTGGTAATTCTGTTGCTTTTGCTCTTCCCGTTCCTGTTCCTGTTCTTGTTTTTGCTCCTGTTGCTTTTGTATTTTCTGTGCCTGCATGGATAATTGATGCTGTACTAACGGTGAAGCAGGCGAATCGTCAATTATCGGCTTGTCAAGATTGGTATATGGGAAATATTTTTCAAGGTTATTATAAACCACTTCTACTGGAGGACGGATATTCATTCTCGAAGGCTTCTTGTTTATTGGCTTGACAAAAAAGTCTTCGTCATCATCATCAACATCAGAATCTGAATCTGGAGCAGGTATTGGTGACGATTGTCGTTTAATAGGCTTAACAAAGAAGTCGTCCTCAGAGGCTTCTTCTTTGCTACTGGCAGTTGAAGACTGATCTTTCTCTATCGGCTGTTTCTTTGTCATTGGTTTCACAAAGAAAGCATCTTCGCTGTCACATTGCGACTCATGACTACTTTTCTTGCTACCCAAACTACTATTGGATGTAAAACTGTTCGATGTGATGCTTTTAGTCGAAACGGACCGTGATCTGTTTTTGAGGATTGAATCTTGTCGCTGGATCTGAACCTTACGATCACCAGGAGGTGGTGGCGCCGCTCTCTTTGCAATAATAGAATTGGTTCGACTGATGCTGTCCAGGACACTTCTTGTATTAGTTCTGTTGTCCTGGTTTTTGACCCCATGATCATCCTTCAATGCCAGAATAGTAGATGCTGAGATGGGTGACTTTTTTGAATCAGACATGGATGATGAATATATATTGGCAATTATCTTCGGTGCCTTAGCTTCATACGGAGATTTCCTTCTCTTATCAAAATCAATCTCGTGTCCTTCTTTTCGAAGTACTCTAAACGAAGATCCTGCCGGCGAGGGCGACTTAGATATATTATTGACCCCAGAAGTATCAATCTGCAAATGAGGAACAGTACTAGTTTTCTTGTTGGTAGTGACAAATGGAAACTTTAAGGGAAATTCCTTCTGCTTCAATTTGCTGTCAATTTGTATTGCCTCCTGTGGGTTCATTTTCGACGGGTCCTCTGAAATACTACCTAAGTCTTTAAAATTCCAATAATCCACTTTCTTGTCGTTGACATTCTGTAATAAATACTGAGGTGTTGCAGGGTATGTTTTGTTGCCATCGGTTATGAATGACTTTGAATCCGATGATGTTGTTGAGAATGTTGATGTATCTTGCGGAGACTTTAAATCTTGTCGAATCACAAATTTCAATAACCCATCCAATCTAATAATTTTCGGTAACAAATGATCAGGAATAGCCTCACCTTCCAGATGATGGAACTCGGTTAAATGTAGTGTGATCAATCCAATATTAATCAACCCAAGTGCTTTGATTATTTGACTCTTTGCATTTGATATATCTGTAATTATAACTGGAACAAACAGCACATTGTCTTGACTGACTAGAACAGTTGTTGGCGTGCTACTCTCCTGTGTTGGCGTTGACCGGTTGCTTCGATGTTGTGTAGGGAAATATTTCTTTTCCAATAGTAATTCCTCCGAAAGCGATCTGGCAGATTTAGGTGATTGTGTACTATCCAGTGATACTTTTCTTTCCGCAAAATCTGGATTTAATTCCAATGGCGGCGGCGGGTCCAATGACGGAAAGTATGATGAATTTCTTTGCTTTGCATTTTTAGAAATTTTATCTCCACCATATTTTCGTAACGTACTAAGAATACCGCTGCTTTTCTTATCTGACTTTGGTAGATTTTTTAGACGATTGTCATCAAAGGAACTATACCGTTTTTTGACATCTTTCGTTTCGGTTGATGTGCTGCGAGTATGTTTCTTGAAAAACAGATGATGCGAAGGTGAGGCCAATTGGTCTTTCGATTTAGTGTCAATATAGGACATGGGTCTTTGAAGCGAGGACGAAGAATTTGAGGACGAGATCGACGATGTGGATTTATGTTTTGGGTACATGGGCGTGGATTTCCTATTCTCATACTTCACTACCAGTGGTGATATTTCCCCTCCAGAAGATTTCCGAGGCTGATGTACTTCCTGTAAAGACTCTAGACGTAATAATTCAATGAATCGATCAACTGAATTCAAATCATCGTCAAGTTGCAAAAACTTTGAAAATTGTTTCCAAATCATCGACTCCTTATCAAAATTTTCCAACTCCAAAAATCTATTACCTGAAATCTCGTTCTTTCTAAATGTTTCCTTCCAGGAGTTATTGAACTGGTGTTTATCTAGCCATTTAATGACATTGGAAATGTGCCACTTGTTTGAAGCATTTACCAATGGAGATTGGGTATTCATGGCATATCTTACGAATCTTTTATCTTTGTTTGCCTGTTCCGAACCGTTAGATATAATTGAAGCATCCGATCCCAGTCTTCTATGCTCTTGTGATCCGTATTGAAACTGAGATCGAGACTGAGGCTGACCTTGTTGTTGTTGTTGTTGTTGTTGTTGTTGAGACGAAGTTTGGGATTGAAATTGCAGATTTGATAAAGAGTGCGGTTGTGAGTTCTGTTGCAGTATTGGTTGAAAATGTACATCTGATGATCTGTCTGGAAACTTTGGTTTCTCCAAATCCAATGAACTTTTGCTATAGTCATAACTTCCAATAATTGATCCGATTGCATTTGAGCTCAAACTTGCAGTTTCAGATTTCGCTGGGGATGGTGCTCCAGATTCGACAATTGTGGAATCACCTCCCACTGCCTCAGGAGATTCTAACACTGGGCTTACCACGGGTTTCTTTGAGAATGGGAAAACATCTGATTGTATTGGCGAAATGAGAAATTCTTGGAGTGAATTCTCCTGATCAGAAAAACTAAAGTTTGCGTTGCTACTCTTCAGTGATTTCCTCGATCCGGAATCTTGGAAATGATCTGGGATACTTGAATGCGATCTTGCAAAAGATAATAATGGTTGGGGATACGGGATTGAGTTATACATTGCACTATCCGACGCTACCCTTGGCTGCTGTAGGGTCTCGGTACTTTGCAGTTTGAAGGATTGCGAAGGTAGTTTAATTCTTTGCGCATCATAACTGACAGATCGCCGATTATTCTGTTTTTCTACTCCTTCTTTCGAAGGACTCGATGGAATATATGGAAACAGCACTGTGAACGGTTCGAAATCTGGTTGTGATGACACCCTTTTTCCAGGTACAATTTTTGACATAAAAAATTCCAGTACTTTACTTCTTTTTTTTTCTGGTTAGTTTTGTTTTCGTGATTGCATCAACCCTTCTCTCTTGGGGATTCAATTTTTTTTTTTTCTGCTATTAATAGACTTTATTTTGGTTAGATACAAGAACGGTTAAAAAAAAAACATTGTGAATCTTGGTCCAGTGATTTAGGTAAACAATCAAGTAACCATCCTAAATGGAATACCAAGATCTACTACACACAATCGTTAAAGATTTCCACATACTTAAGGAATATAAAGCTCACCAAGATGCATCAGAGTATGAAACCCTACTACGGTCAGTTTTAATCAAACTAGTTAAAGTCATTGGCATTGATCACCCCATCCATGAGTTATATCTCACAACAAATAATGATGACATTGGAAATTTAGAACTTAAGTGTTACGGTGATATGGATAACCGGGCCATTAATGGAAATAATATTCTACAGTATCTTGAATCCACGCGTGTTTCTACTTTGCAGGCATTGGTCAATATACTTGATTGTCGTGCAACCAAGATTAAAGGACCGTACGCTGCCATATTTACAGGTATTTCCCTGATGTTTGAAAAGCTACTACTACAGCGTGATGAAGCTGAGCACATGTTAGTTGATTATGTGTGGAAGTGCCTTTCCTATGAGACAAGTTTTTACCAAGGCATTGTGGATAATATTTTAGGTCCAGATGATACTGAGAAATTGGTGAATTACTTTGAGTCACATTTGTCTGAAGAAGACTCAATGTTCAGTTATAATCATAGCACTGATATTCCATTGGATTTTAGTATAAATAGTGAAACATTTATGAAGATATACCGTACGTGTTTGGGAGTTTTCACTTCAAAAAAATCAAATAGTAAACTGGTTGCGTCGGCTGTTGTTTGCATTTACAAAAATCAAGAAAAGATAGATTATTTTGAGATTCATGATGCGATAGATCCATTGATCGAGTTTTGTAAATCGATTCTCCCAAGCCTGTTTCAAGCCATAAACAATCGCGTTTTAGCCCAGGTATTGCAAGTTCTCAATGATGATCCGAAAGAATTATATTCCCATATTGATGAGATTGTAAACGATTTAATAGCATTGGGGATTGAGGGGATAGATATTGAATTTCTTTCTTTGGTGAAACATTATATCAATTGTATGCATAATGAGTTTCCAGTACTTGCCGATAGCCAGGACCATGAATTTCTTTTGCTGCTCACTCGTTTGGTGAATCAGATGTTGGAATTCCGTGACAATGATGAGGATGTCACTGATATCAAGGAAGTAGTTGCCGGTTTTGCGTCATTGAATAAGCTATTACTGAAGGATAACTATTTACATGGGTCCACTTTGCTAATGCGAGTGAGCACGAATGATTATTACAAGAAATTGCAAATTGAAAGAATAACTTTTGACGGCTGGAGAGAAAAACTAAACCGAGTGTTGATATTGGATCAAATTAGTTTGGGGCATGATGGAACAAGACGTCGGTATTTACAAACGTGGTATAGTGAAACATTTAGAATTCAAGAAAGAACGCTTCTCGTCGGTGATTTTTATCAAAACAAATTATGTCGCAAAATATTTCAATGCTGGGAATTTAAGCTTAATTCTGTCAGGTTCCTGAAGGAGAAAGCAGATGAGCTAACTGTGAAAAAGGTTTTCAAAAAATGGCGTGATTCATATCATACCATTCTTGAAAACTATCAAAAGGCTATTTCTATTGACGACACGAAATTATTGACAAGGCACTTTAACTGGATGAAGGGCATAGAGAACCTGAATAAGCTCAGCAGTGAACTAGCATTGACGCTTTATAATGTGTTTGAAGAAATGCGAGACTTACGAATAATACAAAGATATTTCCAATCTTGGTTTTCAAAAATTGCCCAAAGAGCAGGTGCTTTAAATAAGAGGATAAACAAGTTTAGAGATATTAGCTGTATTCATATATTAAAGCATTACTTTTCAATTTGGCGATACAAGTTTGATATGGCTGTGCAAGCTAGTGATTTTCGTCATCAAAGTAATACAATGTTGATACTGCATGTGTTCATTAACGTTTGGCAGAAACGTGTTCATCTAAATGAAAGAGCTTACACCGTTGAAGAAAAGTTGATCTTGAATTTAAAGAAAACTTTGTTTTCCAAATGGAGAAATTCAGTGCAGTGGGATACCAAGGCAAAGGGATTTCACCACCGTTATTTGATGTTTGGGGCGTTCAACAAGTGGAAGCTAAAACTGAAGTCGGTTCACAAACAGAAATCTCTCCAGCGCATTATTGTTTCTCGATATTTTAATAATTGGCTCTTGAAATTAAAATTTAATGCATTATTGGAAAGCAAGAACAATCAACTTATGCAGGTTGTGTTTAGTGGTTGGAAGCAAAAGCAACTTCAACTACATGAATTGTCATACAAATCCAGTGTAATTTGTGACTCCAAACTTGTGGAAGCGGTCCTCGATAAATGGAATGCTGAATTCTTGAATGTACAACATTTGGAAAGAAGAGCAGATAATTACTTTAAGCGTCGATTCTTCATCAACAAGTGGATCAAAAAGTTTGATGTATATGAAGATAGTCTTGTGGCGAATTTACCTGATGATATCGCTGTTAAACTAACGTATACTGTATGGAAGGAAAAATTTTACCGCAGACGCGAAGATAGATTACAACTGAGAATTAATCAATTTGATCTAACATATTCGAACACTCTTAGAAAGTCACGAATATTCAATATATGGTGCTCCAGACTACAATCAGTAAAAGAATTGGATAAAGTAGTGTTAACTCCACAAGCACACCACATAAAGTCCAAATTTGAGCTTTGGGTATTGAAAACTGAATATTCCGGACACATGTTGGATACTGCTTTGAAGTGGGAAGATACAAATACAACATCAAAATTCCTACGTATTTGGTTTGAAAAATTTCAAGAAATTCATTTGTTGGAAGATGCGGCAGAAGATTTTGAAGTGGAGTCTAATTTCATGTTAGCCAGGGATATCCTTAGAAAATGGTCAATGCATTATACTAAGAACACTAAACGACACCAGCAGCTATGTGAAGATCATATTGCAAAAAAGGAACATGAGAAATTTAGGTCAATATTTGAACTTTGGGTGTATAAAACAAAAGAAATCGAGGCAAACACTAGTATATATTCGAATGGATCGCCACTAGCGAAACGAGCACAAACCAGAGCACAGGTCACTACCCCGCAAAAACGATTTTCACCCGTTAGAGGATCGTCAACTCCAGTTTCTAAAGGTCCGAGCCCAACAAAGCTCCAGGAAACAACGCAGAGACTTAAGGATCAGAAGATAAGTGCATTAAGGGAACGATTGGGAAGAGCGAGAGGTACATCACCGCCTAACAAGCCAACCCCTTTTAGATTGGATTTTAAAAAGAATGTGTCGACAACATTTGCGCCTGTACTCGGCCCACCTCTGCCGCCACATTTTAATGTTGAAGATATTGCCACTGCTAAACATTCTGGTCGAATAAAGCCGATGGTATTTCCGGTTGATGGTATATCGCATTATTCGCCCATGGACAAAACTAAGTTAAGAGCAAGAAATCTGACCTAAATAGTAGTAGTATGTATTCATATTCCTTCTCCTATTCATTTAATATAGCATTTTCTATATTGTCAATTTGATCATTGACATCGTTGCGTATTTCATCCGGATTCAACTCCTCCGCAACAATGACGGTGGAGCTTTCTTTGTATAATACTTTGGGATTAACATTGATATTCTTATAAACATGCAAGTAATCACTAATAACAACTGTTGATCGCAAAATGCTGTGCAACGTTGTTAGCTCGCCAGTAGCCAACTCGGCTAATATTGTTTTAGCAATATTCAGTATTACAGTACTGTCTTTTCTTTGAGCGTTCAACAACTGAATAAAAATATCAAGCGAGATTCTTTCAAATGCTTTAGCGGTATATAATAGTTCCCAACCTTTCAATTCATGATGTGTAATAACGATGTCATAATCATTAAAGTCAAATCCCTCCTCTATTTTATCATATGTCGCCACCAGAGAGTTGGTCAATTCACCAAAGCGTGTAATACCGGTCATACATGCTGGAACATCCATGTGGATTGATAATGGAGTACCCTTATAGTTTTCCAAAACATAGTTGTTTGTAAACGTCAAGGCATCTCCTCCAGGATAGTTAAAGCTCGATATATAACCCATTTGCAAAGACAAGACCGAACTGACAACTATAGTTGCCACAATGATCATACCTAACAACTTGTTGGCAAAACTCAAGCCCCATTTTTGGAAAATATTGGTTAAACCATTTGCCGCTTGTAAGGTAATAATTGGTACTGTGTAGATAATAAACCTCCATTCCTTATGGGGCTGAAAGGACATGACCGCAATAAATAAGACTGAGGAGATAAATAGAATGAGTAATGAATATCTAGCCGGATGGGAAATTGCATTCTTGTCACCAAATTTTGTTCCATCATCAGCAGGATCACCCACCAACCCTGGAACGGTCAACATTAATATAACAGGGGGTCTGAATAATTGAATAAGATATTTCTGAAAGTATGCTCCCCATGGTTCAACTCCCCATTCACTTGATTTACCATTGACAATATTAAAAATAAAGGATTCCACTTCGGGTACCAAAAATCTTCCCCAGAAATATGAGTCGATACAACCAGAGGCAAAGGCACCCATGATGGTCCCCATTATTAAATACACCAAGTTAACAAAAATATTAGATTGTCCAAATACTACCGCAGAAACAATAGCAATAATAACGGCAAATACACCAACTTCCAATCTAAAAATAATACCAGTAAATGCCAACCATGCAAGTCCTGAAATATCACCAACAATTATCTTGCTAAGTGAATAATTTACCAATGGCAAGGCAATAAAATTCGGCAAAGTACGAGAAGAGTAGTACATTAAATGGAATTGAGATAATAAAAGAATCAGGTACCAGAAACCAATCATTCCCTTTACTTTACTTTTTCTGTCACGGAATGTCACCTTGTTTAAGCTGTCTCTTAACCTAATCAACATCAATGCATTGATCAACCCAAGTAAGGCACGAACTAGTTTCTGTAAATCATACCCACTAATATCAAATCCAAGTGATGAACATAATAAAACAAATGGCTTTGTAAGTCCAGCAAGTACTAGACTCCCAATAAATGTTCTTGGTACAACTCCTGGGAATTGTTTGTGATCATAATTATCAATTGCTTCAATTGGAAAAACCCCGAACTTTAAAATATCATGGATGGCTTGGATGTTAAAGGATTCCTCTACTTTCGTATAAGGACACAAGACCAAATGAAAAGAAATCAAGGCAATCAATGCTGCATCTAAAATCTTGTTATAACGATACATTGTTTATAGTATATAATGTACAAGAAGTAAACGCTTTTGAAAGATTCCAAAATCTCGGCAAACAGTATCAAAAGTAGCGAACTGAAAAATTTCTGGTGCCGTGGGCCTATGTACTGTACCCATATTTTTTTTTTTTTTTTTCTCTTGCATTTTCTTCGTCTCTTCTTTTACTTGCAACCGTATCGATACGACAGTTATTGGCATTGCAGATAATATGGATGAAATCCCCGAACTTGTTGAAGAACTTTCCTTTGATGGAAATATAAAGACACAGAAGGTTACTGTTGCTCCATTTGTTCCTTACTCCCTGACACCCACAGTATTGGAAAAGAAAATCCCGATTACGATCATAACAGGATATCTTGGGTCAGGAAAATCGACTTTATTGACCAATATTGGCAAAACAACAAATAAGAGATTAGCCATTATCCTCAATGAATTTGGAGATTCGTCTACTATAGAGAAATCTGTGACTATACAGGACGAAAACGATAGTGTTCAAGAATGGTTGGATATTGGGAATGGGTGTCTTTGTTGTACAATTAAGGACAACGGGGTGATAGCAATCGAGAATTTGATTGAGAATTCTAAGGATAAGATTGACTATATATTACTAGAAACAACAGGTATAGCTGACCCAGCGCCAATTGCCAAAATGTTTTGGTTGGATGATGGTTTGGCATCCAATATTTACATTGATGGGGTTATTACTGTCGTGGATGCAGAGCATATAGTCAAATGTCTAGATGATGCTGGTGGACACTGGCATAAGGAAAATTCAAGAGAAGAATTGGAACTAGAAGAAGGTATAACGACTGCTCATTTGCAGCTTGCATTGGCTGATGTAATTTTATTAAATAAAAGAGATAAAGTGGGTGATACTCAACCTATTATTGATAGAATTCGGAAAATCAATCAGAATTCTCCGATTTACCCTACAAGTTTTGGAGATATTGACATCAGCAAGATTCTTGATCTTCATGCATTTGATGTCAATGCAAAATTGCCCTCAACAGAATCTACATTCCATGATGATAGAATCAGTACAATTTCGGTTGATTTTCCTTTCTTTGATGATGTTCTGGGTTTTGAAAACGTTGAAAAGTTTCTACAACAAGTACTTTGGAATGACACTGTTAATGGTAAGCTCGTCGAAATCCACCGTTTAAAAGGGTTATTAGTTTACAAGGATGATGTTAGGGTGGTTCAAGGTGTTAGAGATACGTATGAAATTATAGAGAATGGTAGATTGTTGGATGGTGTAACTTGCAATAAACTAGTCTTTATCGGTAAGGATTTAAACCATGATGATTTGGTTACTGAATTAAATACGTTTTTGTAAATGCACGACCGTTTTCTTTTTCTATTGGGTATGGACAAAATTTTTCAGTGAGAGTATCTTGAGAATGAAATTTTTTTTTTTTTTGCCTATTGCTTTCAGAATCTAGACTAGTTTCTCCACATAAAAACAAGGGATACCAATGACAGAGACGAAAGACGTCAAGCCTAAAAAAGGGTGGTCCAATCCAGCATTAAGAATAATGGGTATACCTAAAATTTCGTTACCGTCAAGAAATTGGATGATTTTTTGGACAGTCTTAACGACAGTTGGTGGAGCATATGCTTATGACAGATATGAACAAAAGCAAATCCGAAAGAAATGGATGGATGCAGTTAAGCATTATGGTGAAGTCACATATGGCGCGGATAAAATACCCCGTAAGGTGACAGTTTATATTGCCCCAGCACCAAATGATTTTTTGGATGATTCTTTGCAATTATTTAGAAAATGTATTAAACCAGTTTTAAATGCTGGTGTTCTTGATTTTGAAATATTCAGTGAGAGTAGACAAGGAGATATTAGATCAACTGTTGCAGAGAAGATTCGTGAATTAAGAAGAAAAAACATCCTTGTTGAAGAAACAAAAGCAAATGGAAAAAACCAAGAAACAAATGAAGAACCTGAGTATAAGAGCCGAGGCGATTTGTATAAAACCAAGGATGTACTTGGATTGTACAGACTCTTTCCAGGAAGTATAGAACTTGAATCAGAAGATTCGGTAGAAGATGTTTCCCCAGGTGGTATAATCTGTATTGGTCGTGGGGCTTACAAAGAGTATATGACTGGTGTTCACGAAGGATTGTTGGGTCCTCTTGAAAAACCAGACAATGTTAAGGAAGAGGAGGAAAAGATTGAATTAGAAAAGCAAAAGAAAAAGGAAGAAAATCCTGATGATGATGAGGATGATGTCAATGCTAATTTGAAGCCTGTTCCTTTGAAGTATATTAAACCAGAAGACTATACCAATGCTCCATTGGCACCAGAACTCGATATGACTACTGTGATCAAAGATAACAAAGGGGTGCCTGTTTTCTTTGAGCAACCAGTTTACGTTTATCCGTTACCGAATATCGTTGGGTTCACAAACATCCCAAGGAAATTATACAATTGGTTTACTCAACGTTTCCTCGTCGACGACTTTGGCGAAAGAACCGCAACCATTGTTGATAATAAGACCAGGCCATTTCTTTTTAAGGATGTCTTAATGGCGAAAGAAGAAGAATTCAACTGGCCAAGAAAATGGGTTACTACAGGTAAAGAACGTGGTTCTGAATGGGTTCAAGAGTTGGAATGCGATGAAAGAGTCACTTCAAGAATGAAGGTTTTTGAGTAGTATGTGTAATTAATTATTTTCTTGTCCATAATGTGTAATTATAAGTAAAGTCTCCTTCTTGTATATCATCTTCGAGAATGATTTCTTCGCCAATGAACTTTTGTAGTTCTGACTTTGGTTGTTTGGTCCAGCTCTCTAAAGCAAACTTTAAGAAGGTGTCCATTTCCACCGATTCGGGGTTTGGATGTTCTATTTCAGTAATCAACAATTGAGACACCAATGGGTTGTTGATTAATTCGTTGTAAATTTCGGCACCTCCAATAATAAATATTCGATCAATATTTGAAATCAACGATAAGGACGATTCAACAGAATTGGCGTGAATAATATTGGAATCAATGATTTCATTCTCATATGATCTTGATAAGATGATATTCAATCTATCAGGAAGTGGTCTGAATTTAGTAGGAATTGACTCCCAGGTTTTTCTGCCCATAATCACAGCGTTACGAGAATTTTCGGTCGTTGTTTTGGACGTGACGTCCTTGAAATATCTTATTTCTTTACCAAGTCTCCATGGCATCTTCCCATTATTTCCAATACCAAGGGATGGCTTCAAAGCAGCAACAATAATTGATATAATTGGTTTTGGTTGCATGATTGGTTAGAATGACTTTCAGTTATCAATGAATTAATACAGAAAAATAGAAAGAAGAAAAGAAAAATCTTTTGTTCACTTACCACGAGATCTTACATAATATACGCGTTTGTATTGACACACACACGTTATTTTTGTGATAAATTATTTTTTTTTTCCTCACTTACTGTTCAAAAACATGTTCAGGGATTGTATGTGTAATTTAGATTTTCAAAACATGTTTTCTTCAAAAAAAAATGGCAGAGAGAAAAAAAAAAAAGAGGGACGGCCAGTGGTCTCATAAAGTAATTGTATTCAAATTCAATTTTCTGAATCGATAAAGTACAAATCCATTAATATTTATCGTCCTTCAATTTTTTTTTCTTTTCTTTAATTTTTGACTTTAAGGCTATATTATCCGATTCGATAATGACAGTAACAGCAAAAACAACAACAACAACAGAAGATTTATTTAAGAAATTGTCAGAGTTCCCCTAAGACGTGGTTGCTATTATTCTTAGCTTCTTGCCCAAATGTATGCTTCCATACTTGTTGGATTTTTTACCAATAAGACGAGCTGTAGCTGCATGTATCCTATCTGATGTTAAAATTTGCTCCTTTCCTTCCAGACACTTCAAATGTTATTATTCACCTGATTCGTGTGGTGAGTGTGCCATTGGTCCAATATCAATAAAATTGTCAAACTTGAAGACGGGTATTCGGCAATGGAAAATATATCCAAAATCAGTTCATCTTACTTCATTAAATACCTTAAAGTCTATCAAAGACACGTATCCCTTATTAATTGCTAAGGCGCAATTTATTAATGGAGCCTTTGATTTCCAGGAGTCTGCAGACCACAAAATTTTGGTTGATAGTGGGGCGAAGTTTGAGTATTTAACATTGAACAACTTTGATGATTATTTAACTGAAAATCCTGAAACATTACCTTCAAGTATTAAGCATCTTGAATTGATTGGTACCAATGTCAAGTCGTTTAAGATTAAAAGGGTTGAGGAGTTTACATGTGCATGATTCTCAGCCTCTTAATGTGGCCTTGATAGCTACCCTTCCTGACAACATGAAGGCATTGGAATGTCAAATACATACGCATTCAGAGTTTACTTTGCCAAGTGGATTGCGCACATTATCTATTGATGGATACAGTAATCCTTCTGGTTTTAGGTTAGGAAAATTAGAGTAGTTAACTAGTTTAGACTTGCTATCAAGACACATGAACAAAATTGATGAGTTGGGATTAATTGCCAATAGCTTGCAAACTTTGCTTTTAACGATATGTGTGAATTTGATAGATTATCAGGGATTGAGATCGTTTAACAATTTGCAAATGTTTGTTATCCTTGATGGTTATTATCCAGTAAAATTGTTTAATGGAACAAATTTTCCAAATATGACTAATTTCATGTATACTGGACGTATTGCTCTGTTTCCTGGTTCACAGGGAAGGGAATTTAGGCAAAAAAGGGAATATTTAGGGCAAATGTCAAACTTGGTATTGACACTTCCTTCCAATCTTGAAATTCTAATCTTGAACGATGCCGGAGATATGACTATTAATTTTGCACAATCCAAACTTCCAAAGTCTCTAAAAGCTTTAAACTCATTTAATGTTTTATTCAGGGATGAATTAATCCAGTTTCCTCCATCATTGGAGCAAATTGGAATTGAATGTAAAACATTTCAGATAGATAAGGACTTTCTTATCCCAGAACAGGCTGTTTCGTTTGCAATTAAAGCCGAGAGAATTTCTATTAGAAACCTTGATTTCTTATATGTTCTACCACTGAAGTTGGAGAAGATTATTTTCAATGCGTCAAAAAAAGCACAAATACCGAAATTAACAAAAAAAATAACGTGGCCAGATTCAATGAGACTGTTAGAGTTGCGCCGTTTTGATATTACTCTGGAAATGTTGGAGAAATTGAATTTGAGTAATTCTAAGATTAGTAATATCGAGTTTTATAGAGGTATATTGGGAAAGTTGGATTTGAGATTATTTCCTGTCAATATTGATAGATTATTTTTAGAGAGAATGTGAATTACTGAGTTACATGCATCATTTGAGAGCTTGAAAAACCTTCAACATTTGTCTTTGAAAAGAAACTATTTTGGATGCGTTAAATCTATCAAAATTCCGAAATTACATTGCCTTAATTTGAATCATTGTGATTTGCGATTTCTTTCACCATTCATTGAGTTCATGGTTCGTAACACAAAAGATAAACCTGTTGCATCGGATTCAGAGCTGGAATTCCTTGTTACCGCGATGGATAATTAGCATTTGAATTCAAAAGATATCAAAAAGCTGTTGAAGATGAAGAGGAACATGGATCTTACTATAAACTCATTTGATGTTGGGTTACAGAATATTGCAAGTAATTCTAGTCGTTTTATGTGTGAAGGAGTTCGTGACGATGTTTCGGATCTGGAAACAGAATACTCTGATTTCGAAGAAGATTATGACAACGATGTTCTGGAAAGTATATTCAATTATAAGGGTGGTTTAAGTGATAGTGAATGTTGTTGTCATAATCATTTTATAACACTTGAAGATGAAGGTGAAGATGATGATGATGATGATGATGATGAATTTGGTGCAAATTGACGACGTCTTATTGGTCAACATATTTTTATGGAAAGTGATGATGATGACGATGATGACGACGAATTTCCTTGGTTTGAATTAGCTCCTGATGTGGATGATGATCTTAGTATTCTTACAGCATTGATTGGAATGAAGGCAGTTAGAGGCCATGGTCTTCCGCCGCATATGGCACGCCAAGCTGTTGATAATGGTTTTCTTAGAGAATTGGTAATACTGGCATTTGGTAACACATCAGGTGAACTGGATGATGATGAGATTGAGTAGAGTAATCACAGTGTATTTATAATTAGTTTTCATATATAATGTTCTTATTTTTCTACAACCGTTTTTTTTTATTTTTGGGTGGAAGGACACGAAAAACTGCCACTTGTAATACAAACCTACACTTTTTTCAAAAAAATTTTGGAGTTTTGTGTCATGATTAATTTGTTGTTGTTGTTGTGCGCGAAAAAAAAAAAAATTGAAATTGTGGTGGGATCTCAGGAAAAAATTTGAATCCTCTCCATGAAATGATACACCTGAATAAAAAACTAAGGATAATTGATGCATTTTAGTATGATATTCACACAAAAAAATCGTCAATGTGATTGGTTTCATCAATTTAGATGAAATTGATATATACATGTCATATATTTGAATATACTTGCTTAATAATTTAAATGACTGCAAAATTTTGGTTTTTAGACACACAGATAATTAAGTACAGTGCTTATCAGCGATATCGGGAAAACCAACGGTACCAAAAAAAATTATATATGTATACAAATTAATTAATAATTGTATAAACTATTCTCCTTGATGCTATTAGTAATAATAATATCACATCTGGTGTTTAAACTTGCTAACTGATATTTGCTTAGATATGGTTCTTTTTTTTTTTAATTTCGTAAAATTTCTGTAAGAATTTGTAAGGAAAAAAAAAAAGAAAGCGAATTATGAACATTTTTTTGAATGACCCTATACAAATTAATTCAACTATCAAACAACGAAAGGAACGAATTAGCAAACAGAATAACTAAGAAATTGTAATACATTTAGTAATAAACAACACTATAAAATATAAAAACACTAATATAAAAAAGTAAACATCAATAAAGAAAGAAAGAGAATTTAAAAATACACACTAGAATTAAATACCAACATTCAACCTATTTCTTAGCAGCAGCTTCCTTCTTTGAAGGTGCTTTCTTGGTGGCAGCTTTCTTAGCTGGTTTAGTTACCTTACCTGCTTTAGCTTTGGTAGTTGTAGCTTTGGTTTTGGTAGTGGTAGTCTTGGCTTTCTTTGGAGCAGCGGCTTTCTTTTCGGTCTTTTCAGTCTTTTCGGATTTTTCTGCTTTCTTAGCCTTTGGTTTGGCAGCAGCTTTAGATTCTTTAGCAGCTGGTTTGGCAACTTTAGCAGCTGGTTTTTCTTTCTTAGCCAATTTGACTGGACCTGATGGACCTTTTGGTTGAAGGAAATCACCTGAAGCAACAGCTTTTCTCAAGGCAGTGTTGAATAAAGAATCAAAGTTGGAAGTTTTAACATCGTAATTTGATTGAACATATTTCTTAAGAGCTTGACGACTAGAACATGAATATGTTAGTAAATCTTAATTCAGCCAATAGGAGATGGACAACTTACGCCCTCCAAAAAAATCTTTGGTATGTGTAAAAAAAAAAAATAAAACAGTTGTCACAACAAAACTAAACAAAATAAACATACGATGAACCATTTCTTTCTTTCAAAGTGACAATGGCAGATTTGATCATGTCTACAATGATGAAAAGTTAGTAAAATCAAGACAATTAAATCAAATCAAAGGAAGGACGTTGTGTCTGGAAAAGCCCGTCGATTTGTTTGCTTACCCCCTCTTCCTCCCTTTGGATAATTGTAATAAACTTGTACATACCTTTGTAAGTAAGTTTAGCAGGAGTTGAAGCTGGAGCAGCAGCTTTAGTAGTTTTAGCAGTAGCCATTTGTAATAATTATAAGATAATCTAAAGAATTGGATGAACCTGAAGAGGAAAAGAAAGATAAACAAAAAATAAAAAAAATTGAAGAAGCAAAAAAAAAATTGTGGGAATTCAAGTTTTACATATTTTGTTCGCACCAAAAAAAAAAAAAAATTAGGCTGAAAATCAAAACAAAAACAAAAACAAAGAAGACAAAAGATAATCTTCTCTCTCTCTCTTTCTCTCTCTCTTGTTCTCAATATTACTCTCTCTTGTTCTCCTCTCTCTTCTCTGGCTCTTCCTCTCTCATTTGCCCACTATTTCTTGTATACTAAGAAAAAAAAATTATATATACAAATACCAAACCTTACAAATAAAATCAAATTAAAAAAAAAAGAATTTACTGCCATTACAAAGTTCCAACTAAAGATGAATAGTTTCCCCACTATTGGTTTCTACACTTCTTTTAGGACGTATTGACTTGATAGTATTCCGATCATATCTTGCAACTTACACTTTGTCTTCTGGTCTTTTTTTTAATTCTCGCTTGAGGTGCACGTCTCCACATCTAGGGATTAATTCGGAAACACGATCGCGAATAATTACGATTACGACAAATTTTGGCTAACCATACACTACTTTATGATTTCTGGTTTTTGTACTACCGCAAAGTCTTCTCAGGTTCTCTGCAGTCGTGTTCTTTCCATGGACATCAAACCACCGACAATATCGTCAAAAATTACGTGTTTTATTTTTTCTTTCTTTCTATAAACAACATCATCTCTCATTACTAAGGACATACCTCATGTTCATTCCATTGATGGTTTTCATCTAATTGATAGATATACCTTCTATCTTTATCCAAGTCGCAATAGTCAACGTATTCAACAAATAGCCCAATGACAGCGAAATTTTTCATTCCATAATCTTCATGTTTCCCATCTACCCCTCTATGGATAGAACTGATTAGTTTTGCATTATTGCCATTCAAGTCTTCCTTAGGTGGTGGTTTAATAAATGATTTCTTTAATCCTTTAGATAAGCCATCCCATTGCCTCTGTATTTCATCTTTCCATTGATCACTTGACGGTGACACATATGATATTGTCAAGTTATCAAAACTATCATTTCTTGGGATAAACGATTCGGTCGAGCTTGTCAACAACGGTTTATGATCTTCATCGATTATTTGAGCCCTTCCTCGTAATCTGAATTGTTTCTTCAAATGTCCAAAGTAAAAAACCACTTCAAACTTATCATTTTGTAATATTTCTTGATATTTCTGCATACGTTTGTCAGTTGTGAATGTAATCACACTGGTTTCTATATTGTCAAACAACCATCCCCGGAATACCACTGTTCTATTACTAGGATAACCTGTTTTGGTGTCAATGGTGGCTAATTGGAACGTCGTGAATGGCGGATTATTATTCGTTTTATGTAATTCATCTTTTATACATTGCTGTAACGCGTACTGCCACATCTTGGAGGGGGATGGAAGGCGGCGGAGTATTGGTAAAGGACGAATAATGTTAAAAAAACAACGCAGAAAGAAAGAAGTGATGAAAATAGATGTGTAAAAAAAAATTTATTATGTTTGAAGGTTTTTTTTTTTTTATAGGTATGTGTTTTTGAGTGAGATCACTTGAGTGTGCTCCTTATATGTTAATTAATGTTGTGTTCGCAATTGAAACAGGGAAAATTTTTTTTTCTTCTTTCTTTCCCGTTCCATTTTCTCGGGTGGATTCAAATTTAATATGTGCAGAAGACCTGTTTCCCAATACGATGCTTCCATCATTCTTTGCCTTATTTCATTTTTTTTTTGGTATTGGCAGGGTGCTGACTTGCTACCACGATACCACCACATCACGACACATCCGTCGATCGCATTTAAAAGTCCGAGAACTCCCGCGGAGAAAACAAAATTTATTTTTGCAGCCCACGTGTTTCCTATTCTCTCTTTGTCCTATAAATTAATTGCCCTTCACCCCACAGCCCTACAATATCTTAAATGTTTGATTTATTCCGTAAATCCAACGCTGAGTCATTTCTTTTTGAAACAGTTGACTCTACGAGTATGATAACCTAACATCCAATTGTATAGTTTCTAATTGCTCTTGAGCCCAAATAGTCACTGCTTTTTTTTTTCTACAGTGCAGTACATGTTACTGTCGCACACTTCCTCAGCAATGAGAGAGGAATACTGGGTAATCGAAGTAAGTGCACCATCGGTGTGACCTGCACGTATCCATCCAATATGGGAGACGTGTCACGGATGAACACCACAGACATACCTCACTGAAATTAGTAACCCATAAGTGAGATTGGCGCAGTCACACGACCATCTAACCAATATCGAGCTCACTTACGTGCTTACATTTAAGAGGATTATTGTGTGACATATTTTTATATAAAATTATATATTCTTTAGGCTGAATATAGGGAATACAATTGACAACAAGAAGAGACTATTAAGAAGGTTCCTTGCACGTGGACACATGCCCTAAAGGAAGCCTTAGTTGACGCTAATTACTAGAACTGAGTATTAGGCATTATTGATATTGGAGTATGCCTTGGAGAGAAACCATATCCTTTATTATTAATTAATTGAACTGCTATGTTAATGTCTTATATTAGTTAGCTGCATATCAGTTACGCATTGTAGGTGTCAAATAGTGCGCAATATTGAGCATACTACTGTGACACCATTATGTAATCAACAGATAATGAGCCCTTGGCTATTGTTTCTCTGATTTTTTTATGCTACATCTTGTTAGGAGTGTTGGTATTATCTGAGCTGCATTGTATAAATCAGGGTTGCACACATTTTTACAACTTCAAACTTACAATCTAAACTAGGGCTAATAACCATTGTCATTGACATTGAACTGGATATAAAACATCATATATTTCAAAACACATACACGCAACTAATAATAACTCATATTTTCCAATATCCGTAATAACTTTCCTATGGAGTTTTACCTTTCTAAGCTTTGGATGTTAGATTCAATTCTGGTTCCACACCTATTATTTCAAATTTTGCATTAATTGACATCGTATCTTATATAGTACTTCAACATCCCGTCAGTTTACTTGATATTCACTAAAAAAAAAGAATAAAATAAAAATCAAGTATTCCTATACCTATACCAAATATTCTACTTAGTATCTCTCGTATTTCTTTACAATACATTCATACTCTGTTTAGTTGAAAGTTTCATTCTTGAATATTATCACGGAATTCACTCTTAACATACTGAATAGTCCAAGTTGTGATCACTAATCCATTGGAATTCTCCTTCAATTTCAACTGAGATTTGGAATCATTGAAAACATCAAATACCAAAGCATAGTTTAGTGATTTGCCTATGAAGACAATAGTAATATTAATTGTTGTAGAGATACCTACTTTGAATTTGGAAATTTATCAACAGATAATACATTCATATTCATGGCGAAAACTAAAGAGGCATAATATTACCAGTGGCTCTATTTATAAGCAAATGTTTCAAATTATTGATGCTTTCACCCACGGCAATATTCACTTAAAATGATTCTTTACTCAAAACTCTTTGTTGCCTGTCGGATTTAGGAGACATATGAGTAGCAGTTTTGCTAAAAAATTTCAGTTCAACTTTAGAATTATTTATGAATACTCAGGGTAATTATCACTAATGACAAGCATAATTCTTTAAAAATTTGAAACATTAAATTTGGCGGGTAGCCTTCATGGGCCAGGTTTAGTCTATTCCTTCAAAGTCATCTTTGGAATTTGTTGCGGGAAGAGGTCTACCAGTGAGTTCAAAAAGGAATTACAAATCTAGAAGAATTGTTAATTCTAGAATATTTTGGTTTTACAGCACTATCATTAATTCCTCTTTGTTAATAACATGATAGCATCTTTGAAAAAGGTACACAAAATATCCAACAAAGCTGGAAAATTCTCCAAAGAAGTGTAGTTGGTTGCAAACTGCACGACCCAAAAAAATAACTACAAAACTTAATCATCTCTAAGGAATACCACTATCGAGAATTGAAAAAAAAAAAAAGAAAAATAAAAAAAATCCTATCCCAAGAATATAGAAGTAAACATCCCACGTACAAATATCTATAATCATGACACATATAAATAAGATAATAACAAAATATCCCATATATGACACGGTTCAGATTATAACAGATTCAGAAATATCATCCATCACAACGACAACTTCACAATTTAGATCCAATGATCTCTATAATATATTGACAAATGCACAACCTAAACCAAGATACCTAGAAGCATATCCATTTAATTCAAACCCTGAGATTAGTGATAAGTTAATGTATGATAATGGGATAGTCACATTATTATTAACCAAGGATTCATTTACTCGTATACCAAATTTAAAAAGTAAATATGGATCAAATAAAATCAAACAATCTAAAGTATTTGATGGTGTAAATGATAGAACTAAAATTAAATTAATAGAATTAGAATTGGAATTAATTCCTGTATTGAAATTTATAATTGATAAGTTATTTAATGATGTTGAAATTATAGCATATTATAATGAATTAGTGGATGAAGCGATAGGGATTTTTTCAATTGAAAAGAATTCTACAAAATTACCAAACAATTTATTAAATGTTAATTTAGATAATGATGAATTTTATGAATTGATTACTTTATGTTGTAATTTTGAGAACATAATACATGACAATGATGCATTTACAAGTATTACCATAGAGAGCGAGTTAGAAATCAGAAACAGATATACTTTAAAAAACGTCTCGTCTCAGAATTTAACAAATTTGGATTGGGAAATACTAAGTTTGCACAATGAAAAACATCATATACTACTTTACAAAAGTGATCCTAAAAATATCATTGTGTACGAGGTAGATAGAAAATAAAACTTTTACAAATAAATTGAATAATAGATTTACAAATAAATAAATAAATAATTATAACATCACATCACATCATATACAGGGTGGATTGGGGGTTGTTCTATATACATGAACAATTTCATTGACAAAAATGAAACTAATTATTAAATACAAGCTTCTCTCTCTATGAGAGATCTTTGAATATCTCATCAATGGGTATACTTTCAAATAAACTTCCCATATCAAATTGGAGATTAGGAGTAAACACATTGGAAGCACCATCAGGTAAAAAACTTCCAGACACAGCAGCCGCAAGATTTGAGTTCTGTTGAGATAAAGTTGGAATTCCTATAGCACCATCATAATTAAAATTTGGTGTTGCATAATTCAAAGCATTATTACCCTCCTGGTTTTTCATATTAATCATCAGAATCCACATTGAATCAATATCAGTATTGGTTTTGTATTCAGTGGGGTCATCCTCGGAACTACTAGTGGATCCAGCTGATCCCATTCTTGCTGGTCTCAATGGAACAGGAACTTGTCGCAGTTGTGGTTGGTTAACATGATTATTCATCTTTGCTTTGGATTTATTCTATTTCCTCTCTTGTTTTTGCAATTTCTTGTGTTCTCTAACACGTTCTAAAGAGCTTTGCAATATATGTTCCAACTCACTAATCATTTCGGTATTGTAACCTTCAACGTTATATCTTGGCGAATATTTGGCATAAAATTCTTCATTCAAAAGAGACGTAATGAACTTTTGAGCTTTGCAAATTCTCCAAGCATAATAATACCTCTGACTCAATCTTGTCAATTTCCTTCTAAAAACTTCATGACATTCTTCAAGCAAATCAGTACACTTTAACAACTTTTCAAAATAAATCTTGTAAGCTTCATCTTCCGTATTGTTAGGATTATTCATCCTCGTGGTATGATCATATCGAATCTTTAACATCCTAATTCTATGTTTGATTCTCAAATAAACAGCTTGCAAAACAATCAACGACTTATGGGCAATCAACTCATAGCTTGGAACAGCAATGAAATCCACATTTGCTTTGAAAATACTAACTTCTTCATTGACAGATTTACTGAAATATGGCATTACATCATAAATAATGGTAACAAAGATCTTCTTCAAGTAGTAAAAAGACAATTCAGTGTTTTTCTTGCTTTCATAATAATTAAACAAATGAGTATAAATTGATACCAACAAAAAGTTTCCAGTAAAATAAATCTTCATCTTTAATGTCCGTGGCATTAAATCTTTCAGCATGGTTAATGGTGGATTTTCTGCTGTGAGTTCAAATGCTTTATCCTTGAAATGCTTCTCCAATAAACCCAATTTTTTAGTCAAATCAACCAACTTTACTTCACCTTTTACTTGCAAAATCATATTAAGTAATTCAGTCAATGGCATATAACTAATTTCTAAATTAGGGTAGCAACCACAGGCCGTTTTTTCCATTTCTATATCAACGACATTCTCATTGCCTGGACGATAAAATGGAATCTTTGTATCGAAAGAATTAGGGGAAACACACAACATGGTCCCATTACTCATAGCACTATTCAAATCTTGAATAACAATCATGTACCAAATCTTACGACATAAATTGTTTATCTTCTCATCTCTACAAGATTCGGGGTACAAATCGGGTTCTCTGTGTAACCCTAATGAGTAAGCCATTTGGACTAACATTCCATTAAATATTTGAGAATCTCCACCATCCATTCCATCACCATCTTCTGGTGCATATTGATGATATAACCTAGTCAACAATGCTAATTGCATCAATGTTAAATTGCAATTTCTCATGAGATTGAACTGATCTAAACATTCTTGGGCAACATTAATAACATCAATATTGATGACATTATTTAACAAATATTTGGTCTCTTGAGCCTTTGGTGATGGGTCTTGAGTTTCGAAATTTATTTCATTAACTGCCAAATCATATGAAAACAAGGAAATATAACTCAATCTAAGAATGATTAATAATATTCCCAAGTTAGCAAAATCTAATTTTTTCTCAACGTTGACATCAACTCTCACTTCAGAATGGTCTTCATAGCCAATTAATTTTTGTAAATCTTCTTTTAAAATAACTTCATCAACTATTGGAAATGCCGGGTACAACTCTGTGAAAAATCTCTTATACAAAGTCCAAATGATCTTTTGATTAGGCAAAACCAATCTGATTTTCTCAATCAATTCTAATTCATGGTCAAGCCCACCTTCATAAAATGCCAACCCTAAACAGAGTGCTTTTTTATGCAATGATGAGGATCTTGAATCACTGTTTGGTTGGATCTTGTTCTCATTCTCAGTATCTATCTTGACAACTCCATCTAACTGCGGACTGGTGTTTGCGGTGGTATTAGTAGGTGTGACCGAATCCTTTTGAACAGTTTCTCTATATGGTTTCAAATTATTCTCTCCTTCATCATCATGAGCTTTTTCTTTAAAATATTGTTCAATCTGAGGTGCTTTGTCGCCAACTTTTAACATCTCTGCCTTGACTTTTTCTTTAACAACATTCAAACTGGGCCAAAGATTGACCAATGCGTTATCAATTTTGGTCAAGCAAATCCAACTCAATGGACCATAATTTCTTTTCTGAATTGGTTCTTTATCAACGGTACCATAATAACCAGCATAAAAGTTGATCGTTTCGGACTCAGATTCTATTGGATTGACACCAAGTAAAGACCTTGAATTAATTAATGTGTTGGTAAGAGCACCAGGTTGTGTAAATTCCGAATTTGAAACATGGCTCCCGGGACTATGGTTGCTACTGGGCGTTGCAACTGAATTACCGTTAATATTGTTAGAAAGTTTCCGCTTTTGCAGTAAAGAATATTCCAATGATTGTAATTTCTCTTTCAAAAATGCCAATTCAGACTGTACTGATGATTGTGGTTTAGACATAGACGAGGAAGGAAACAATGTACCTGCACCGTTACCATTAATATGCCCATTAGGTACAACATGATTATGTGTATCCTCAAGTATAGCTGAACAACTTGTATTATTCATAATATCTGATATCTGTAGCGATGAAGATGATGAAGATGTGAGTGTGTTATGACTAAACATCGAAGGGGTAGTAGCAAGGTTGGGAACTAAACCAGTCAACGCATCACTTTGATCAAATGGCGAATGGTCAATTGAAACATGTTTCTGTCGTTTGATGTTGTTATTATTGGTTGGATCATCTACTGAATAAACACAAGGAAATTTTTTATATTTAACACATGCAGAACAAGGATTACCTAAATCACATTTAACTTTTCTCTTTTTACAAAAGTCACAAACCTTTGAGGCTCGTTGTCTCTTCTGAGTCATGACGATTTATGCACCGCAGCACTTGTAACAAAAATGAATAGTAACGAAATGGGGGAAATGTTTGACTAAAATTAAAGTTGGTTAAATAAAACGGCTAACGATTCAATAGGGTTGTAAATATTTTTATTCTTATTTTTATTTTCTAGGACGTAATCTCCTTTTTCAATGATTGTCACGATTTTTGTTTTGGGTGGACTTAATGAAATGGCAACCGCTGGGATAGTACAGGAGAAAAAGAAAAAAAAAAAAATTAAAGGAAAATCAAATTGAGTTGCAATTGTGTGTAGTAGTAGTGGTAGTAGTAGTATAATTGCAATTAGAATATACAGTATAAATTAGTTTGATAAATTATAAAATCTCAATGACTAAGATATTTGGAATTTCAAATAGAAAAATATTTTTCTATTTAGACAAAATATTTAATAATTAAAAAAAAAAAAAAAAATGAAATTTCAAATCTGATGGCAAATTACATTCGTATTTATATCCCAATGATTATTTGATTACTTTCATGGCATTAACAAGTTACAAAATACAAGGGATATATGTATGTGCTAAACAATAAAGAGGTTACTCAACAATTTTCAAATACATGTAAACAATTGGATCTCGGCTTCTTTGTATCAATCCGATATGATCCTGATAGCCTGGCCCTAACTTTACGATAATGATCATTCTCTTCAAATTTTAGCTAAACTCGGAAGAATAACCTCCTTGGAAAATGTACGCTTTTTTTTCTTTGGTAGAAGATACAAGCAACACAAAAACTATCAATACAATTCTGTATATTCGCTCATTCAAATTACATATTTCCACTTGAGATGCATTTCTGCCCTGCACGACTTTGGCTATGTCATTTAAAAATAAACCTTTTATTGTTTACGAATTGTCTCTTGACCTGTCTAATGATACACATGTCTCCTTCTTCTTCTTCTTTTTTTTTTTGTGACTGTGAAATTGAGGTGTTAGCCAGGTGGCCCCTTGTTCAAATAATTGCATAGGATGTGTAACTTTGAGGAGTAAAATAGTGTATTTGCTGAAGTACAATATGTTCCAGAACAACGGCTCAAATTCTCAATTGTTTATCACCCATGAGTCATTCCTCATATACCTCAAAACAAAAAAAAAAACAATAACCACTACCATGTCTACACATCCAAACAACAATTGATAAATAAGTCGAATTAGTCATCAGTTGATACTGTATATACACCTGGATCAATATGTACATACTAAGAATTATTTCATTCATAATCCAACGATTCTTATTGTTAATCCACATATTAGTAATTCTCTCTTTTCTTTTCCCAAACCGTTTCTCTCTAAAACTTGTTTTCAAGCGTTATCTACCCCATATTCACAACAAGAAAAAAAATAGAAAAATGCCGTTCCATTGTGGTCATTTTTCATCTTGCACACTGATCATCAACTAACCAACACCTTAAAAAAAAACCATTTAATCCCAAGGTACACGGAGCTAATGGCTGAAATTGGCGTGTGAAAATAACAATAAAAAAAAGAGAGATATCAAGAGATAACCAATTCGGTAGTGTACCTCCTATTCCTAAATTTCCCGATATATTTATAAAGGAAGATAGATAGATTAGATTGTGAAATTATTCTACACAAGTATTAAAGAAATCCTTCTTTATCTCATTGAAAAGGTGGGTCATTTATTTTGATCAAATTAGAACGAAAACTATAAAATTCCTTCTAAATTTAACCCAAATCACAGTTACATCTTCGTTTCTATTGTTCCATATTTTTTGGAAAGACTCAAACTTTTTTTCTTTCTTTCTTTTTTTCTTTCTTTCTCAATCTCAGTTTCTATTTGTCCGCAGCAAGTTTGTTTCGGTTTATTTTATTCACAGTTTATGTCCATTTATCGGACTTTCCCAATTGAGAATGATATAACAATCAAAAAAGAATATGAAAATATTGTGTAGATGATGATTCTAGTCCTTGTGACCAATGAAAAATTCCCCTCTAAGAATTATTCCGCATGTATGCAGTGTTCTTTCTTCAGTACAGTAGTTCAATTACATGCACACACTGTATGTACCTTTCGTCAGAAACTTTTGATGGCTTCAAGAATTGTATAAATGAGTATTTTTTTATTTACGCGATTACGTAAGCGGATAGTGTATAACATGATTATGTAAGCGGGAATTGGTCAATTTGGTCACAGTACACTACTTACTATATTTTGTTCTTTTATTTGCGCTTAGAATCGTTCAATAAGACAAACACACAAAAGAAAAAAAAAGACTAAGAAGATTGGTTAAATCAGTGACAACATTATCTTTTAGGAAGAAGAACATTAATTACGAAGAAATCTAATATCAAATATCTGCACGTTTATTCAACAGCCTCGCCATATTATTATTACATGTATCAATGATATCCAAGGAATACAAATTACAATTAATTGCTGAATCTTTGAATGAGTTAGGCTACTCTGACATTGCTAATCAGTTGATTGCCTCCGCAAATTCAGGAAGCGTTCAACCAGAATTGGTTCAGTGGTTTTATGAGTGTTTGCACAATAAACAATACAATGAATTGGATGACTATTTAACTGATCTCATTAAGGGCAAGGAAGACGCCAATGAATTTATCCATTTATTGAATTTTTCACCAATTGGAGATTCAACATCTTTGTTGAACTTGATACTTTATTTCATTAGACGAATCAACTATCTTGAAATTATCAGTACTTCCCAAAATAGTTCAGTTGATGAGAAATTAAACTATATATCTGAGAAAATGATGCCTGTATTAGACCAAATTAATAATACTACCCAATTTGATACCATTTTCAGTAGCAGAATATTACACAAGTTATCACGAGAACAGGAGTCGACATTATTGTTGAATGATTCAATTCCATTTGAAAAATATTTATTAGATGATGAATTTGATGATTTACTGGCTTTTGTGGACTCGTTGTTCAAGAATATCTTTAGAAACGAACCTTATAATGATATACCTGATTTGACAACCATATTGCAACAAGCTTCCAAATATGAACAATTACAATCACCATATTATCTACCACCAAGAACCAAACAAGAAAAAAAGAAATTATCGTCCAGTAATCTTGTTCCTCCCCCAAGTAAGAAATACCAAAAAAATTTTGAACCAGGAAAATTGTTGCATACTTTGACCTACCATAATGATGAAGTTTGGTTCATTAAGTTTTCACCATCTGGTAAATACATGGTGACAGGATCATCGGATGGTAGGCTAGTATTATACGATGTGATTAATAATTTCCAATTGATTAAAATTCTAGAGCCAACTTTAGCAGCAGATAATGCTGCATTTGTTGCCTTTTCTGCTAAACCTCCTTCATCAGCAAGCAAGAACAAAGCAGTGATCTATTGTTGTTGGGATCCAAAGGAGAATTATATTGTCAGTTGTTGTTTAGACACTGTAATAAGAGTCTGGTCGGTTGGGGAGATTCATAAAAGAAGAATTACCCGAAGTGGAAGCAGCATTTCTGAGTCGGCATTGGGCGAATTTAAATTGCTTAGTTGCTTTACATTGGCCCCTGATATCAAAACCTGGACTTGTGAATTTTTACCAGAGAATAAAAAAATTACCAGTGATACAATCATCTCCGAAACACCTCAGTTTATTGTAGGCTCACCAGATAAAGTACTTAAAATATTTGATTGTAACGGGTCTGAATTGTTTGATTTTTATGGTAACATTGAAGAAGACGATGACGATGATGATGATGGTGATGATAACAATGATGATGATGATGGTGATGATACAGAACATGGTGCACACGGAAACAAAACAGGAGTGCATGTTGAGGATCGTAAACGAGATGATGTTTCTATGAAGGATGCCGACGAAACTCCTAGTGCAGCAGATAAGCTGAAAGCCAATAGTTCGACAAATAACACACAGCATAATAACAATCTTGAAAGTAACTTTAATAGAATTAATGATTTGGCAATTGCAAATAATGGAAAGTTATTAATTACATTAAATGATCATCAAGTTCATTTTTATACAATTCCAGAGGTTCTCAATGATGAAGCAACTACTAGAAGAATTTCCAATATTCAATTTAGAGGAAGATTAACATCTTGTTCGACTTCAAGTAGTGGGAAATATTTATTAATTAATAGTGCTCCTGAGGAGTTACAAGTTTGGGATATTTCTCCATTGAAGACATTAAATAAGCCTATATTATATAAGAAATTTTATGGTCATTCTCAAAGTTCATTTATTGTTAGATCTACTTTTGGATATCTTAATGAGAATGTCGGGGATAATATTGATAATAATGATGAAGCATATGGAGAAGAAGAATTGGTTTTAACAGGTAGTGATGAAGGATATATATATTTTTGGAAATTACATACTGGTCAATTAATTACAAGAATTAAAGGTCATGTTGGTTTATGTAATGGAGTTGATTGGAATAAAAATGGTAGTATAATCAAAGGTAAAGATTTAGGTAAGATTTGGGGAAGTGTTGGTGATGATAAATTAGTTAAAATTTGGACTGCTTAAATTAGTAAATTTTCTATTTTCAAATAAAATGTAAGTAATTAACAAAACAGAAAAAATTAAGTTTACTGTATTTATTTATTTTAAACTTCTAAACAGTAAGAAACATAAACACATATAATATTTTAGACAAAAGGAGATAATTTTTATTTTTATTTTTTTTTTACCTACAATTCATCGTGTTCAACATCTTCTTCATTAGCTTCTTCAACATCTTCTTCTTCAGCAATTTCTTCAGCTTCTTCTTCTTCTTCTCCTCCTTCTTGATCTTTAGCAGCTTCTTTAGATTCATCTAATTTAGCTTTTAATTCAACCCCATCAACACCTAATGCACCTTTTTCTTTGATAAATGAAATCAAACTGTCCAATTCTCTGGCACCTTCGAAAACAATTGGTTCTCTCAAACCAGTTTTCTCATCAATCTTACCATTAGCTGGGAACATCAACAAAGTTGGGTAACCTTCAATATTGTATGGAACATCAACGTCATTGTTAGTGTGATCAATATCAGCAACAATAACATTAGCATCATCCTTGTTAGAACCAAAAATTTCAGCCAATTCTTCCCAAGTTGGAGCCAATTTTTTACAGTGACCACACCATGGAGCATAGTATTTAACAAAAACATCCTTGTCGGTTTGTTCCATAATATCTTTATAATTGTGAGCAACTAATTTAACAACTGGGTTAGTCTTCTTTTCTTCTTCAGTTGGCAATGGTTCAGATTTGATGATTGGGGTCAATTTACCTTCAAAGTAATCATCAACAAATTTCTCAATAACATCAGTTGAAGGACCTTCTGGGTATTCAGTTTGGTTAACACCATATTTCTTGTTGTCACTAATGTGATGGATAGCAAACAATGGAATAATTTCAGGGTCCATGTTAATAACTTCAGCGTGTCTACCAAACAAACTGGCATCCAAACCAACAATATTCAATTTACCTCTGTATTTCTTACCCAATTGACTCAATGCATCTTCAACCTCAGCTCTTTGTTCAGCATTGTTGTAGAAATAGTAGGCAATTGGTAATGGAGAAGCCATATAAGTCATATAAGTTTGTTGGTTAATTTCACCAAAGTATGGAACGGCTTCAACACCAATGAATTCAATCAAAGAATCAACATCCAAAGTGTTTTTGTTATCAAATTTGGAAGCATCTTCGTATTGATTTGGTTGAACAACCAAATAACTTGGTTTCTTACCGGCGATATCGGCATTCTTGAATGTTTTGCTCAAATCTTTGATTATACTCTTATCTTCAACAGAAATGAAAAGGTAATCTTTTCTTTTTTGGTTGGCAACTTTGTAAAAAGTTGAGTTGCCTTCTTCAGTTGGATTGATTTGTAAAACAAATGGTTTGGTTTGTGCATCAATCAAGGCAACCAAATCATTAATTGATTCTGGGGTGGAAACAGGTGGCAAAGATTGTTTAATCATGTAATCAACAATACCATCAGCTTCTCTTGGACCTTGGTAATCTTCAGCATCCTTATTGTTACCATCTCTAATAATCTTCAAGGTTGGGTAACCTCTAATACCGTGTTCCATACACAAAGCTTCATCTTCAGTACAGTCAATTTGAGCCAACTTGATTTTTGGGTGAGATTCATTCAAATTGTCAGCAGCTTTAGAAAATTCTGGTCCCAACATTTTACAGTAACCACACCATGGGGCAAAAAATTCAGTCAAAACCAATGGGTTTTCTTCAATGAATGCAGCAAAGTTTTCTGATGTTAATTTGACGACAGCACTGTTTGGATCAGCAACTGCATCACCATCAGTTGAACCTCCAGCATTGGTTAAAGAAATGATTGCTAACAAAGTAGCCAAAGCATTGGTAGAATATTTCCAGAATTTCATAATAATCGACTTAGAAATTGAATTAGTAGTTGCAAGAATACGTAAGGCAAATCCTAAAAAATAAAAAGAGAGAATCAGTGGTAACGAAAATTGATTTTTTTTTATATTTTAATTTTTCGCTCTTGTTGGCGGATTATTAATTAAATTTTTGTATGTGCCCATACATTTTCTTTTTAGACACGCTGTTATAAAATAAAAGAACGAGCAAAAAAAAAAAAAAAGTGCTATAAGCGTTATTCTCACGCGTACACGAATAGCGGTTTTGCGACCACGGGAAGATGAAGTTTCTACCAACTATCTGTAGTAATTACACGGCACGTCATCTATTGTTGATTATATAACTGTCCACAATATTAAACACAACACGAAGCACCATAAAAAGCAAAAACACAATGAACTATAGTATTAGCCCAAAATGAATTCCACCCACAGAGAAACCATCTAACCGTTGTATTTTCTAATCAAACAAATCCCCTCCTCCCAAATAAGAGATCCAGCTCTCAGACTCCCAAGAATTCTCTCCAATTTGACCAGGTATCCATCTCCACATCATAAATATAAGCCATACTATGACGCAATGAACTTTGCAAGTATTGTGGTTGGTAATCATATATTAACATGACTAAACCCCATGTTAATATAGCAAAATATTTCCACAGTTTATTATAAAACATATTCTTCAACTTCTTTTGTTGTTGATTATTCAAATCTTTGAATTTTATTGACTCCCCTTGGTAGTTTCTGAAACTAGGTTGAAAACAATGTAAATAATTATCCAAAAATATTTTTCCTAATGCCAACACAACTCTACTAAAGCAATATAATGTAATTTGGTGGGTAATACCACTATGGAAAATATTGAAATGTTGACTGTAAACAATCCATGATCCAAAGCATCCACTCAAAAACTTTATTAATCCCATGTTTTTCCCTCCCAAGAAATTATCCTGTTTTAATAACATAACACAAGCTTTATATATTATAGCAAATGATGCCAACACTTCAGCATGATCTTTTGTAGCTTCTAATACTGATTTTAATCTGGGTAATATAGGTCCGGAACGATACAAGAGATTTATTACCAACGCATGCAGAAAACGTAATTTACCACCATAAACAATACCATTTCTTGCAGATTTGATTACTTCAAATAATGGACGATATAAAGGGTTAGTTAAAATTGACATCGTTTGGTGAGAGTGGTACTGAGAATCAAAGTTATGAAAATGTGTGGAGTAAAGGTGATTCTCACTCACAGATTTTCGTTGCCTGTTGAATTTTTTTTTGTCTTCTCTCTGTCTCTCTGAAGTTGGTGGAGTTTTTTTTTGTTTGTTTGTTTGTCGCTTTCTGGTTCCCCCCCCCCCAAACTGACATTGGAAATGGTTCTGCTTTATCCGTTGTATTCATAAATCTATATATATATAGTACGATAGTATAGATTGTTTTATGAATAAGTACAGTTGTGGATGATACTAATGCAATACACGAATAGCGGTTTTGCCATGAATCAAAAATCCTACCTCCACATAACCTCATTGAACGGAGATGCAACTTGGTTTTTTTTCCTTCCTACTGTCAAAAGATTAGAACCCTCGGAATATCAATTAGATGATTGAGACCATACCAGATTCGGATAAAATACCCCATTGGTTGTTGAAAAAAACAAAAAAAGACCATTACATATGGTTTATTGTCTTTAGGATGTTAGCGTCTTTATATAGCATGCTGATTGTAAATTATTGCTGGTAAACATTTAAGTAACCGAACCCCATGCATCTGTAGTGGTGGCCAAACAATAACCTCTACTCATGCAGATACAAATATACTAAGAATATTGATCTATTATCTGGTTAAAAGAAAAACAAAAAATCTCTCCAACATTAAAACATGAAATATCTATTGAGACAGAATATTTGATTCATATAAACATTACAGAATTATTGCCGTCAAATTTTGAGAATTGGGAATTGAAGTGTACCTTACAAAGCTTGTGTGTATATTCTCCCTACTGATTTTTTTCATCAGATTTTGACTTGATTTTATATGCAGTCCTGGTGATTTATTTTGATGTAAAGAAAAGTTGAAACAAAACTCTACAACGTCTGTACCACCACTACCACTACCACGAGCCGCTACCACCACCACTACGACCACGGCCACGACCACCACTAGAAAAAAAAATTTCTTTCTCTCTCTCTTTTTGGTTAAAGTGAAAAATTTTCTTTTGGTTGAATTTTTTTTTCAGAAGAAATTCATTCTTACCAATTGAACCAGAGAAAAGAAAAGGAAAAAAAAAAAATTTTTTTTTTTTATACATCTTTTCACTAACTCCAAATACTTGAAGGTTTTTCTCACCCCAATTCATAATCTTTTTATTGGTTCTCATTAAGTATGACTTCACCTATCTCGTATGCTAATGTAGCTGCTAATGCATCTTCAGCTAATGCTGTTCCTGTCACTGCTACTGTTCCTGCCACTACTTCAGATTCAAATAAACCAAAATCAGAAGAACAACAACCAGAACAAGTTCAAGCTCCTTCTACTACTGAATCATCAGGTAAAGAATCTGACGATCAAACCACTGAATCCACTGAATCAACTGCTACTTCTACCTCCACTTCTACACCATCAAAAACTAAAAAAACTTTGGCCCCTGCTCCAGTACCTACAAAATCTGCTTGGGGTGCTGTTATTTCAGGAGTTTCTCAATTAAGTGTTGATGATAAAAATTGGCCATCCCCAGAAAAGGCACCATTATTAGGTGAACAACCAAACGTTAAACCACAGCAACATAAATTCATCAAACCAATTACTAATAAATGGGTGCCAATTAATGCTAAAGTGATATTACCAAACTCAAGATCTGGTAACAACAATAATGGCAGTTCTAATAATTCTAAACTGAATAGAAACAGAAAGAAGAGTGGGCATGGCCAAAGCCACAGCAAATCAACTCCAAAGAAAAGAGAAGACAAAGTTGACGGTAAAGATACCAAATCAACTCCCGTTGCAGTTGCAACCGGTGAAGAAGCTTCCAATGAGGAAAATGCTAGTTCGGTTGAAAAGAAACAAACCCAACCAAAAGAAATTTCTGAAGAACAAATTTCAGCTCCATCCACTGCTCAAGAACAAGACCAAGAACAAGATGATCAACCAAGTCAGCATCAATCTACTCCTCAACAACATCAACCACGATTTAACAATGGTCAACAAAAGAAGCGTTTTAACAACCAACACCAACCAAACAGCAATGGTAATGGCAATGCCAACGGTCAATATCAAAAGAGATTTAACAGCCACCATAATAACAGCAGCAATGCCAATGCTATTGCTAACCAACAACAACCAATTCAACCTCAACCATTCATTCCTCAAGGTTTTTTCCACCCACAATCTCAACAACAATATCCAAACAACTACCAATACAACAACAATGGTAACCGTCCGTACAGAAATGGTCAATACAGAAATAACCGAAATAACAACAACCAACAATATCGTAATGGTGGTTATCGTCATCATAACAACCATGGTGCAAATGGTATGATGCCAGGTCCAATCCAATTCTTCCCATATCCTCAACAAATGCCAATACAAATTCCTCCACCAATTTCACCAAAACAAGATCCTCAAGAAGCATTAATTCAACAAATTGACTATTACTTTTCATTGGAAAATTTGATTAAAGATTTGTTTTTGAGAAAGAATATGGATGCTGAAGGTTGGGTTGATTTGAAGTTGATTTTAGATTTCAAGAGAGTTAAAATTATCATTAATGGATTAATAAACTCTTTGGATGAAGGTGTTGTTGGTGATGATGTCATTTTGGAAAGTATTAAATCTTGTAACAATTTGGAAATTAAAGAAGGTGAAAAATTAGATGATGTTAAATTAAGAGTTAAAGGAGATTACAAACAATGGTTATTGAATGAATATTAAAAAAAAAAGATAGCAAAAAATTAAATTAAACCTTGTATATTAAAATAATAAAAAAAAAATAAGTTAAGAAGCAATTCTGATATACTTATAAAAAAAAAAAAAGACAAAAACTATTAAGAAAATGAAAAAAAAAATAATTAATTTGATTTAATTTGATTTAATTTAACTAATACTGAGAACGGTTAATGGGGGAAATATCCAGAAACTGAATTCTTAAAATAATTACTAGAAATAAAAATTGACTTTATCAATTTATTTTCAACTTTATGTTCATTATTGGTTGAAATCAATAGGTCAAGTGAAGAGGAAGAAGAGAAAAGAGGAACAACTTTTAATTGTTCTTCTTGTTGTTGCAAGTTAATAATAATAATGATGAAATGATTCATACTTGTATATATATTGAAGTATTTATATATACATATATAGAACACTGTGTATATGTTTTTTTTTTTGACTTTTTTTTATCGTTTTAATAATTGGCAATTAAATATATGTGTATATATTATTATTTGCAACTCAGCAATATCACGTGAACAAAATGTATGGATTTATTTTTTTTTTTTAACACCCAAAGTATCCTCAATAAAATCATTATTTTAATTCAATCACCAGTGAATTAATTAATTTAATTTTTCAAATTGATATTGATAGAATTCGATCAATGGATCGTGTTTGTTGTTACGCAAATGATTTAAGTAAATTACCGTATGATAAATCACTACTTCCCCCCCCCCACGTCTTCTTATATAATTGAAAAAAAAAAAGTATTGCTAATCCAAATGTGTATATTATAGAATACACATTAATGAATTATTCAAAATGCTATATAAATATAAAATCAAACCAAATAAATGAAAATCAACCATAATTGAAAATGAACATGAAAAAGAAAAAAAAAAAATGCCATATGACTTAAATAAATAAAACGACATAAAGATAAAAATAAACAATCACAATTTGAACATATATAATCAAACAAATTCAAAGCTACCTGCACTTCGTCTTGAAATTCCATTAATATCCCACATCAACATTCCTGAATCTTGACATCCAATAATTATTTTTGAATTCAATCCATTCCTCATGAATTCAATACCCAGTAATTCCATTTCTCCATGAATATGATTGGTTGATTGCTGATACTGATCCTCACAATACGTTGAATACATATACGATGAACTGGCTGATATATTTGTCGCTTGTTCTTGTGGTGATTGTTGATGGTGATGACCATGATTATCACTGCCTCCTCCATATTCCATATAAAGCTCATTTAATTGACTATCAAAATCAAATGATGGTCTAGCAGATGATCGTGGAGATACCTCTGTTGGTGGTAATGGTGGTTGTTCTGTGGAAGAATTAAATGAATTAGGATTAGAATTAGAATTTTCGTGCCATTGTGGTGTGTTCAAAGTTGGACGAGAACGAATACCAAGTGGCTGCAATTGTCTCTTTTTTGGAAGAATGATTGGTGGCAAATAATTAAAATCTTTGAATAATTTAGGTTGGATATTTTTTAAATAATCATAATCATAAACTAATGGTGCAGTAAATGACAACTCATCTTCATCGTCATTGTCGATCCCATCTTGCATCATGTAATCACTATTGTTTGTATTATAAACATTGATGGGTTTACTCAGTTGTTGTTGTTCTTCATAAACATTCTTTTTGAATTCAGAGAATTTGGTTAATGCAGATGGTATGACAACAACTTGATGATCATCAACATTATCATAATTCAAATTCCTTAAATCAATCAAATGAACCCTACCAACATGTTCTGAAATAATCAATAAATCATTCAAATCATTCTCTGGAGAAAATTTAACCACTCTAAATGCACCAGATTGATGTCCTGGTCTAGTTGATTTAATTTCAATCAAGTTCTGTGATAAATTTCGAATATCATAAATTTGACAAACTCCATCTTGGAAAACAGTGGAGAATAATAATCCATTCGCATGATAATCAACACCAAATCCTCCCGAATCATGTCCAGATTTTATAGTTTTAATTATTGAATCTTTAGAAGTTGGATCAATCAAAAAAATCAGACTAGAATCACCTGTAGCAGTCAATATCTTATCAGATGTGGGATTTTTAATGACATTATTTAAACAGGTGTTTGATTCACAATTAATGCGATTGAAACATTTCAAATCCGAATTATTGATATCAACACAATACAAGAAGGTATCGTTATTACAAATATATGATTGGAACGAATTATTGGTAGACTTGTATAATGTGACGTCATTATTAATCATCTCACCAACTTTCACGGTATTAAGTTGATCAAATTCAGGATTATAGAATGAAAACAAACCCTTGGAAATTCTTCTAGTTGCAGAACCAAAAGCTGAAGCGTCTTGACTATTTTCATACGTCAAATTAGACAAATTCAATGAAAATAACTTGGAAGAATTGGTTAATAACCCACCTGTAACAATATAATTTTCATAGTGATCAAAACATCGAGGATAATAATTTAATTTGATGTATTTATCAATCGAATAATCATCGACTTGATATTTGTAGATAGAGTCATCTTTTGTGTAATATACTTGATGAGCAACAGCGTTAAACTTGACCAAATTACGGAGTTGCCAATGATTAACTGATGGTTTAATGCTTGGATTGAAACAACAGTTTGGTCTTAAATATTGATAGCAATGATAATAATTTTGAAAGCATTTATTATATTGATGATAAACAGTGTTGAAATGTTGTGCCGATATTTTACTTTTCCTTCTTTTGTTAAATGGAGTCATGGTGTATATACTAGATCTTTGATTGCTATTATGATGGTTGTTCTTATTGTTGGTATTAGGTGATCCAAAATCAGTTAAATCTTCATGATTTGTGGTTGATTCAGATATTGTTGGATCCGATAAGGCTAAATTAGTTTTAATTGTATCACTATCATTAGTTGATGATGATGAAGAAGATGATGATGGTGACGATGAAGGGGCGTTGTTGTTGGTTGTAATAGTGGTAGGACTATTACCTGTTTTAGTTAGATCAATAGTCATTATCTTTGTTGAAGATGAAAATAAGGGGAAATAAGAGAAAAAGAAGTGGAGAGCAAAATTTAATGATAAATAATTAAGAGAGAAAGAACATACGTTTTTTTACTGTGTTACACTATTCAGGAGAGGAATTAAAATTTAAAGTGAGAAGAAATAAAGGCACTGTAATGAAAAAAAAAAAGCAAAGGGCTAATGACTGTACAGGATAAAGACATAATTATTTGTTCTACTTCTTCGGGGGACGCTCTTTTTATTGGTGCCGTGGTATCAGCTAAATCTACAGCTACAACTACACACCACCATGAAGTCGTACAAACAAGACAAAATTGTTTGTACGTTTGCTGCTTTTTTTCTTCCCCCCCCACACTCACATACATGTCAAAACCTTTAGAGCAATTCCATCTTGAAATTAACATGTAATATCCAAGGAAAATACTTCGCCTTCTTTGTTTTTTCTTTACTCTAATAGTTACAGTTGCTGGATCACTACTATTTACTGCTTACTTGGAATAGCTTGAGACTCTTATTATTATTATTATTTTTTTTTTTTTTTTCAAGAAATCAAATGGACAAAATTATTTCTCAAACGCATGATCAATTAGATCATTACATTATTAATCACTAACTAGCATGCAGGAAAATGGATTTCTTGAATCTGCGTGTACGGAGGTTACAACCAGTGCAATTATCCGACCTGACAAGCAACCAGAAAATTCCTATTTGATTGTTACTTACTAATGTATCTATAAAACAATATATGAGATTTCTACCTGAGTTAATTAAACCTAGTAATTATATTTAAGGATTTCCATTCCAATAGACAAGAAATCAAAAAAAAAAATTAAAGCTTACAGATGTTGATCAATTGTACACGACTTTTCCCTCTTATCGAAATTTTTTCTTTTGTGGGGACAAATATGCCGCGCTACCAATAGATTAGGAAACTAAAAAAAAATTGGAGGAGAGAGAAAGCTAATAAAAGAACCAATATTCAGCGGATGAAATTACTGGTGAATAACAAAATGATATATATAATACTTTTATTATCTTGTATAACAATAGATAATATATTGATTGTGGATGCAAAAAAAATTGCTAGTTAAACTTATAATATATGGGTCACAACATCACATCTAGTCCTTCGAAAATTCTCTTTTATAAACATCCCTGTCTATTACAACTTGCCATTAAATAATAATGAAAAACATTCTAATTGTATATTTCAAATAATACTACTAGAGCACGAAAATATATAAGCAAAGCAAATAATCAGGCGTATCAGATACCATGCTGTAAAACAACACAAAAGGTATCAATTCTAAAAAAAACTTAATCACAATGAACCGGAATTAAATTTAATATCATAATGCAGGTATCCACAAGAAACTAACAAAAATAGAGGGATTATCCTTTTTCGAAACTTATGGTAGGATAGCCAATAACAAAATAAAATCAATAATTATCACATCTTTGTTCAAATATAAACAAAGGCAATCAAAATAGACAAAACAATAGCACCAACGACATTGAACTATGTCTCGCAGCTATTAGGTTATCAATAAGTGAATGGTAACTTGTATATGATCTAGTTAATTCAATATAAATTTATGACGCAATTATCTATATTATATTATACGAAAACTAGTATAATACTAGATAAAATGATGTACATATTGGGGATCAGATGTACTAATTGGTAGTTTAGGTGAATAGTTCTGCAGCGACCTATCCAAGAGAGAACTTTTCCTTGATATTGTGAGAATTATCCTTGGGTAAATTCCAATTGGTCATTTAGGTGAATATTTCTACAAGGAGCTATTCAGAAGAAAACTTTTCACCGATGTATTGTTGTTTCTCCTTTGCTTGATGCTGCTATCAGAACTAACCTCGGCTAAATTCTCAAACGCCAACATCTTATGCTTCCAAACAGTGGCATATGTAGCGGATATACACCACCGATTTATCTCACTGGAATTAGTAACAAAAAAATAAAATTGGAGCTGTCACACGACTATTTAATGAATTCGAGTAACTCATTTACGATTACATTTAGGGGTAATTCTGAAACTTCCATTTATGCATGTATATATTCATTAAGCTTGATATAGAGACAAGCTTTGATACCAAGAAGAGACTATTCAGAATACTCCCTTCACCTAGGCACATGTCCGAAAGGAGACGTATACCTAACGCTAATCACTACAACTGAGTATTAAACATTACGGGCATTAGAATATAACTTGGAGAAACCGTAACCTTTAGAATTAATTAATTCAACTGTTATGGTAATGTCCTATATTAGTTAGCTCTATATCAGTGTATCTTTCATAAACAATTTAATTTCTCTTGGTTCTTTTTGTCGTAGTATCCAAAAGAGAATGCATATTAGAAAATAGTAACCCCATATCTAATGACTCACAAGAATACAGTAGTACCAGTAAATGTTGTTGGAGACTCTTTGCCGGTATCAGATCACGAACCACCCCTCCAGTATAGATAAAAGCGGTTTCACCTCGCATATCGTTCGTAAATATATAGCATTACATTTAATCTAGAATATAATAAATTATAAAAGTACCTAGTGAAATAATATCAAAACCGAAAATATAAACGTCCAATAAAACAAGAAAGCCAAAAAGAAAGATATAATATGAAGTATTCATATCGAAAAAAAAAAGAAGAATCCAAAGGATTAAAATCAATTATCCACAAGAAAGTCAAAAATAAAGTAGAAGGATATAAATCGAAAAAGATTAATTCGAAAACTAATTCATCAGCAAATAAATTTCAAACGAATTTAACCAGCATCACAGGTAAAGGGTTCATCAAACTCAAATAATGGTAACCACGATTGCCACAATCATTCCGAACACAAATGATCCTGATGTAGAGAATCTAACCGCAGTATTTTCCGATGGGATGACCACTGATGATGGGGATGATGATGAGGAGGCCCCATTATACACAGTATTAACCAGCAGTGATGGAGATTGACTAGTAGTTGTAGATGACTGATTATTGGAATTAGATTCACTTCCAGATTCACCAGAGCCGGAACCAGAACCAGAACCAGAACCGGAACCAGAACCAGAACCATTGTTAGAGCCAGAACCAGAACTATTGTTAGAGCCAGAACCAGAGCCAGAACCAGAACCAGAACCATTGTTAGAGCCAGAGCCAGAACCAGAACCAGAACCAGAACCAGAACCAGAACCAGAACCAGAACCAGAGCCAGAGCCGGAACCAGAACCAGAACCAGAACCAGAACCAGAACCAGAACCAGAGCCGGAACCAGAACCAGAGCCAGAGCCAGAACCAGAACCATTGTTAGAGCCAGAGCCAGAGCCAGAGCCAGAACCATTGTTAGAGCCAGAACCAGAACCAGAACCAGAACCAGAACCAGAACCATTGTTAGAGCCAGAGCCAGAACCAGAACCAGAACCATTGTTAGAGCCAGAGCCAGAGCCAGAGCCAGAACCAGAACCATTGTTAGAGCCAGAGCCAGAGCCAGAGCCAGAACCATTGTTAGAGCCAGAACCAGAACCAGAACCAGAACCAGAACCAGAACCATTGTTAGAGCCAGAGCCAGAACCAGAACCAGAACCAGAACCAGAGCCGGAGCCGGAACCAGAACCAGAACCAGAACCAGAACCAGAACCAGAGCCGGAACCAGAACCAGAACCAGAACCAGAGCCAGAACCAGAACCAGAACCAGAACCAGAGCCAGAGCCGGAACCAGAGCCAGAACCAGAACCAGAACCAGAACCAGAGCCAGAGCCAGAACCAGAACCAGAGCCGGAACCAGAACCAGAACCAGAACCAGAGCCAGAACCAGAACCAGAACCAGAACCAGAGCCAGAGCCGGAACCAGAGCCAGAACCAGAACCAGAACCAGAACCAGAGCCAGAGCCAGAACCAGAACCATTGTTAGAGCCAGAGCCAGAACCAGAACCAGAACCATTGTTAGAGCCAGAGCCAGAACCAGAACCAGAACCAGAACCAGAACCAGAACCATTGTTAGAGCCAGAACCAGAACCGCTTGGTGTTGGTTCAGTTGATGACTTGCCGGATAAAGAAGCTGAAGTATTATAACCTGATTCAGATGAAGAAGCAGTTTCATGTGGGAAAGTAGTAATAGTAGTCAAGGAAGAGCCGGATTGACTGACTATACCAGAATCGGTTTCAACAGATCCATCACTGTTGGTAGTGGTCCAGGTGGTAGTGTATTCAGTTTGAATAGCACTGGACCCAGATGAAGTTTCATGTGGAAAGTGGTAATAGTAGTCAAGGAAGAGCCGGATTGACTGACTATACCAGAATCGGTTTCAACAGATCCATCACTGTTGGTAGTGGTCCAGGTGGTAGTGTATTCAGTTTGAATAGCACTAGATTCACCAGCAGTTTCATGTGGGAAAGTAGTAATAGTAGTCAAGGAAGAGCCGGATTGACTGACAATACCAGAATCGGTTTCAACAGATCCATCACTGTTGGTAGTGGTCCAGGTGGTAGTGTATTCAGTTTGAATAGCACTAGATTCACCAGCAGTTTCATGTGGGAAAGTAGTAATAGTAGTCAAGGAAGAGCCGGATTGACTGACAATACCAGAATCGGTTTCAACAGATCCATCACTGTTGGTAGTGGTCCAGGTGGTGGTGTATTCAGTTTGGATAGCACTAGATTCACCAGCAGTTTCATGTGGGAAAGTAGTAATAGTAGTCAAGGAAGAGCCGGATTGACTGACAATACCAGAATCGGTTTCAACAGATCCATCACTGTTGGTAGTGGTCCAGGTGGTAGTGTATTCAGTTTGAATAGCACTAGATTCACCAGCAGTTTCATGTGGGAAAGTAGTAATAGTAGTCAAGGAAGAGCCGGATTGACTGACAATACCAGAATCGGTTTCAACAGATCCATCACTGTTGGTAGTGGTCCAGGTGGTGGTGTATTCAGTTTGAATAGCACTGGACCCAGATGAAGTTTCATGTGGGAAAGTGGTAATAGTAGTCAAGGAAGAGCCGGATTGACTGACAATACCAGAATCGGTTTCAACAGATCCATCACTGTTGGTAGTAGTCCAGGTGGTAGTGTATTCAGTTTGAATAGCACTGGACCCAGATGAAGTTTCATGTGGAAAGTGGTAATAGTAGTCAAGGAAGAGCCGGATTGACTGACAATACCAGAATCGGTTTCAACAGATCCATCACTGTTGGTAGTAGTCCAGGTGGTAGTGTATTCAGTTTGAATAGCACTGGACCCAGATGAAGTTTCATGTGGGAAAGTGGTAATAGTAGTCAAGGAAGAGCCGGATTGACTGACAATACCAGAATCGGTTTCAACAGATCCATCACTGTTGGTAGTGGTCCAGGTGGTAGTGTATTCAGTTTGAATAGCACTAGATTCACCAGCAGTTTCATGTGGGAAAGTAGTAATAGTAGTCAAGGAAGAGCCGGATTGACTGACAATACCAGAATCGGTTTCAACAGATCCATCACTGTTGGTAGTGGTCCAGGTGGTGGTGTATTCAGTTTGGATAGCACTAGATTCACCAGCAGTTTCATGTGGAAAGTAGTAATAGTAGTCAAGGAAGAGCCGGATTGACTGACAATACCAGAATCGGTTTCAACAGATCCATCACTGTTGGTAGTGGTCCAGGTGGTAGTGTATTCAGTTTGAATAGCACTAGATTCACCAGCAGTTTCATGTGGGAAAGTAGTAATAGTAGTCAAGGAAGAGCCGGATTGACTGACAATACCAGAATCGGTTTCAACAGATCCATCACTGTTGGTAGTGGTCCAGGTGGTGGTGTATTCAGTTTGAATAGCACTGGACCCAGATGAAGTTTCATGTGGGAAAGTGGTAATAGTAGTCAAGGAAGAGCCGGATTGACTGACAATACCAGAATCGGTTTCAACAGATCCATCACTGTTGGTAGTGGTCCAGGTGGTGGTGTATTCAGTTTGAATAGCACTGGACCCAGATGAAGTTTCATGTGGGAAAGTAGTAATAGTAGTCAAGGAAGAGCCGGATTGACTGACAATACCAGAATCGGTTTCAACAGATCCATCACTGTTGGTAGTGGTCCAGGTGGTAGTGTATTCAGTTTGAATAGCACTAGATTCACCAGCAGTTTCATGTGGGAAAGTAGTAATAGTAGTCAAGGAAGAGCCGGATTGACTGACTATACCAGAATCGGTTTCAACAGATCCATCACTGTTGGTAGTAGTCCAGGTGGTAGTGTATTCAGTTTGAATAGCACTGGACCCAGATGAAGTTTCATGTGGGAAGGTAGTAATAGTAGTCAATGAAGAGCCGGATTGACTGACAATACCAGAATCGGTTTCAACAGATCCATCACTGTTGGTAGTAGTCCAGGTGGTGGTGTATTCAGTTTGGATAGCACTAGATTCACCAGCAGTTTCATGTGGGAAAGTAGTAATAGTAGTCAAGGAAGAGCCGGATTGACTGACAATACCAGAATCGGTTTCAACAGATCCATCACTGTTGGTAGTAGTCCAGGTGGTGGTGTATTCAGTTTGAATAGCACTGGACCCAGATGAAGTTTCATGTGGGAAAGTAGTAATAGTAGTCAAGGAAGAGCCGGATTGACTGACAATACCAGAATCGGTTTCAACAGATCCATCACTGTTGGTAGTAGTCCAGGTGGTGGTGTATTCAGTTTGAATAGCACTAGATTCACCAGCAGTTTCATGTGGGAAAGTAGTAATAGTAGTCAAGGAAGAGCCGGATTGACTGACAATACCAGAATCGGTTTCAACAGATCCATCACTGTTGGTAGTAGTCCAGGTGGTGGTGTATTCAGTTTGAATAGCACTAGATTCACCAGCAGTTTCATGTGGGAAAGTAGTAATAGTAGTCAAGGAAGAGCCGGATTGACTGACAATACCAGAATCGGTTTCAACAGATCCATCACTGTTGGTAGTAGTCCAGGTGGTGGTGTATTCAGTTTGAATAGCACTAGACCCAGATGAAGTTTCTTCACTACTTTGGGTGGATGAAGTTTCTTCACTACTTTGGGTGGATGAAGTTTCTTCACTACTTTGGGTGGAGGAAGTTTCTTCACTACTTTGGGTGGATGAAGTTTCTTCACTACTTTGGGTGGATGAAGTTTCTTCACTACTTTGGGTGGATGAAGTTTCTTCACTACTTTGGGTGGATGAAGTTTCTTCACTACTTTGGGTGGATGAAGTTTCTTCACTACTTTGGGTGGATGAAGTTTCTTCACTACTTTGGGTGGATGAAGTTTCTTCACTACTTTGGGTGGATGAAGTTTCTTCACTACTTTGGGTGGATGAAGTTTCTTCACTACTTTGGGTGGATGAAGTTTCTTCACTGCTTTGGGTGGAGGAAGTTTCTTCACTGCTTTGGGTGGAGGAAGTTTCTTCACTGCTTTGGGTGGAGGAAGATTCTTCACTGCTTTGGGTGGATGAAGATTCTTCTGTGGAGGACACTACTTCGGAACTACTCGTTGATTCAGTTGGGAAAATTGATGTGGTCGTGTACCATGAACCATTTGTATCAGTGGTAATATCAACAATACCTGTTTCAGTTAATTGTGAACCATCAGATGCTGTGGTAGTTATTGTTGTAGTGTATTCAGTTGGTTCAGTACCAGGAGCATCTGGGAGTTTTTTACATTCAATTTGACAAGTGGAAGGTAAAGAACGTTGTGGAACAGGACCATTGTATTGAAGACTACCAAGTAGAGTTGATGGTAAACCAGCACCACTATCTGTCACAATTTGAAACAATGAAGAATCATAGCCAGTACCTATATTGAATTTTTGGGTAAGCAATAAATTTCTCAAGGTCAAGATACCGGTAGATGAGTCATAACTATAAGCAGGATAGTAAGGAGAGGATTAAGAAGAAGGGGTAAACTCACACCAATTTTGTTACCATTACCAAACCCATAAACATTGAAGGTTTGAGGAGTAGAAAGAGCTTCGGCAATAATCGAAGATTGACTATCTTTAAGGTAGATATTTTGAGTATTTGCCACAGATAAAAGCGAATTGGATATATAGATGGTGGAGTTCTCATCTGCGGTAAAACACCCGCTTCCTTTAATAGCTGTTGTCTGTCTATAAACCGACTGAAAAAGACAAATATTACCATTGTTCGTAATGCTACCAAGAGCTGTACCGAGCAATACGTTTCCAGAGTTTCTTTGGTTTTGGTAGAACACCAATAAGTTCTCATTATCCCAAGATGCAGCAGTAAGTGACATAATACTTGGTAATATCCCTGAAGCACCCAAATACATTTCACCAGTATTCTTGAATGTCAATCCCACTAAGTTGTAAGTTGAACTAGTCAAGGAAGCAACAGAATTAAAAGCAATAATACCGTCATTTTCAATTGATTCAAGAAGTGATGTTAAAAGAACTTGAAGGGAAAGAAGTGGAGAAGTCAGACTAATGTATAAACCAGCACCCGATTGAACTTCAAGGTTACCAACAATTGTGGAAATAGCATTGTTAATAATAGACCAGTAAGCAGGAGCATGAATAGTAATATCACCAATACTAAGATCAACTGTACCACGGTCTATCCTATTCAGGGTGATATCAAGGGCCAAAATTGAATTTAGTAATAACCAGGCGGTTATTAAGAATCTTCTAAATGGTAATAACATTGTCTGCTATTGAAATGTGAATTTAGGAAGGATTCTATGATAATTTGTTTTATAAAATAGATATATCTGAATTTTGAAAATAAAATGTGATACCCATTGTCTTGTATTTATACATTTTCAATTTCATTTGAAAAATTTTTAGAAATTAATTGTTGTATTCTGTGTTTTACAAATTTCTTTCAGTGAAGTACAACTTAATTAGAAAGAAGAGTCAGTTGCAAAATAAATATTAGTAAATGCTCGCTCAGAAGTTCACAAAAGGGGGTTCTAAAATAGCAAATGTACGAACATTTGAAAACCTGAATTCGGAAATGCACTAAGAAGTTTTAGGTAGTGGTGTAACAAAACAAAGCAGTTTTAGTTCAGGTTTAGGTCCTTTTATTGTTTCTATTGTCATTAGTAACTACACAGTTGGGATCTGCAAACACTAAACAAGAAAGGATATAATGTAGAGTGTTTAAAATTCAAGAAATATAGACTATTATACAGTCGAGTTACAACAAAGAAAATTACACAGAATAAGAAAAGGGAACAGGGAGTTAAAGGGATTTACTGGAAACAAAACTTCCAACCCTCCTCTGTGGTATAGAGTAATGATTTACTTGAACAGAGAATTTTTGGCTTCTGTTTTTAGTCTCATAATTTGTTGGTTTATGTCTTTCTTTCGTCAACAGCTATTGATTGTGTAATATTTATAAAAGCTCTAAGGAAATTGAAGACGATGAGATTTCAGAATCATTCGATAATTTCAACAGAATTAAATCCAATTAACACTGAAATATTTTAATAATATGGTTTCATAGATATTGAGAATTACTATTTTTAGAGATATATTTTAATATTCTTGCGGGGTTATAACTCAGCTACTAATAAATAATCACAAATTCACAACCTTTTTCTGAGCCCAAATTTTTTCTCAGTTTTTTTCAATCAATAGTGCTTTTCCTTTGCTTGCTTTGTAATGAATCAAATAATAAAGGAAAGGTAGATTTTACTTTGTAAAAAGTATTTCTTTCTACAACACATGAACTAAAATTTGAAAATTCCTAAATTGGGGGGATTCCATTGGGTTTTTCTTTTACTTTTTAGGCTCGTAGTATTTTTATGCTAAATGTTAACTTTAATGAATGTTGAAACCAATTTTCTGGTAAGCTAATATTATTTTATGATCATGTTAATTGATGACTTCATTTGTCAAAACTTCATAAAGCACCAGTACTGACACTAACAGCTGATACAGGAAGATATTGGTGGGTACCAAATTCTAGGGCCGCGACAGAAACAATTTTACGCTTACTTAAGCATTGTGAGAAATATTTTAAAGAACTTCAATTTTCATGCCGAGGTAACAAAAAAGAAGACTAAAACTACATAAATATACAGAACAATCAAGAATTACATCATTGGCATTTTAGTTATTGTGCATTTCAAATTCAAACACTGGTTTAAAACGATTACTTAAATCTTTTTTTGTTTCTCAACAGAACTGGCATTGTTGTATAACATTCGATGGGGGTAGGGAAGGAAAAAGAAAAATTGTACTTTACTTAAGGGTTTGCTTCGCCCAGAATTTGAGTTGCTTCTCTATGGGTCTTTCATCTCATTGAAATTACGCAAGAGAAGATAATTGTCTTTTGACTTTGCTTTCTTAGCGAATATTTTCCATAGTTAATGAGAGAGAGAAGGATAGAAATTTATAATTTTTCTGCAATATGCGGAGCAAATATTGGAATGCAAAAGAAAGGAAAAAATTTATACATGTACCCAAATTAAAAGTACAATAAAAGATAGTTAGTATATAATTTGTTGACGTTTAGTAGGTCGTCTATTCTGTTAGTGCAGAAGTAAGTTGACATTCAAAATATAAGGACTACCATATAGATACAATGAGAATATGCATGGGCGCGTAGTGGTGCTTTGGAATTTCTTGATTACCTTCAATTGAGTAATTTCAAAAATGTATCCTTCTATTTACATGCAGATTACACATTGAAAAAGAAATAACAAGGCTTTTGTGGATACTTTTGTCCGTATTCATTATGTTGCTTTTTTTAAAAACACCAACCACAATTTATTATGCGACAAGTTGTAAGATCCAAAGAAAGAAGAGCCACTGTTGAGACCAACGTTGTAAGCTTCTTTTTGGTGTTGGATTTTTTGTTTTGGTTCTAGAAGAGCTTATACCTGAAGGTATTCTTAATCTTGTAAACCTTGAGTTCTCAAATAAATAGACTTGCTTGATATGACCTTTAACTAACTACTCATCGATGAATTTCAATATCGTAAACGCTCCTTGTATTTATTTTCTCGATATAACAATATCAAACCTCTTAGGTGGATTTTTTTAGTGAATTATTGTTACAAGAAATTCCTATTTTTAATTGTCCAAAAATTGTTTACAACCATTCTCTAGTCGTTGCATAAGTTTTGTATAAGAGTCTAAAAGATGTTTGTGTCCAATAATGATATCTAGATTTCCCCAATGATACTGCTATATATTCCAAATACACACAATAGATCAGATTCGTAAGTTTCTTGTCGTTTCGTATTACTATCCTCTGTCTCGTTAGTGCTTTTTTCTTTCTTTTATTAAAAAAATACAGAGAGATCATAACAACTCAAATTTAAAATCCTGTCTTTGTTTCTGATTGAAAGCATGAAAATACAAAAATTAACATTACCTGGATAGTACGTACCCTTCCGTGTTTAGTTCCACAAATGACACGAAACACTGCATCCCTTCCACAGATTATAAATATTTTTTTATGCCCTTTTATTTTCGGTTATTGCTCATCAGGCGAACAATAGTCGTTCACATAACAATTCGACAACAAAATAACATATACCCTAATCTCTGTTGGGTTCATTTTAGAAAATTCGAAAGGCTTTTTTGTTTTTCTTATTTTGAAATTCCATTTGTTAAGAAGCTTAAACTTTGTAGACAAAGAACTCCCTATGTATCTTACTATTTCAGCTATGATAGTGCAATAATAATGATGATGATGATATGCAGTAAAGGGTATTTTAGATCAGCAGAATTAAGTTCATGCATGAAGCTTTCATATGCATTAAGTATGTCGTGGATAGTGATGACGAAAGAGATATTGTCAACCGAAGATTATTTCAATTTACTCTGTGTACTTTTTCTTCTTTCATATTTACATTGATTGATCTTTGTATTTACTAATTCCGAATCTCACATTTGGAAGATTGCTCATAAATACACAAGAAATATTTTTTTTCTGAATAACGCAATTAGATACGTAAAAGTAATATTCTATTATTAAATTATGAAAGTATGAATAATAATAATTACAATAAAGGTTTTGACAGGTTCAATTTTTCAAGCGTTTGCAAACTCAATCAATTATGCCTGCACTACACGTATCTCCCAAAAAACACTGTAGGTCTTAATTAGTTCTAAATACGTACATATTGGCTTTTGATCAAACAGAAACGCCTTAACCAGGTATACTAACCTTTTGTGGTGCAACATCTCTAATGCATGTGGTTTGCTTCTTTTCTTCTGGTTTTGCATTTTTTTATTTTTAAATTTGCACGGGTTTAGTTGAATTGCCCCCGCATCTATTATTTACTTATTTTACCTACTGTTGTCTTATTAAAACGTATTCCTCTATTTAGCGATAATTTCTTTTTTGAAATATTTCTGATGTATGGAATACTAAGTTGAAAATATTAAAAAACATCCATTGTGTTGAAAAAAACTGTGGAAATGATCGACAATTTCACTTGATGCCATTACAGAAATAATAAAATAGATGAAAAAAATTAATATCCCTTTTTGATGGTTATGACAAAATAATAGGTCGACAATTAAAATTCTTCAACGATCACGTAATATCATTTATTTGGGGAATGGTTTGTTAACCAGCTAAAAAATTTAGTACCCCTAAATGAGAATTTTTTTTGTTTTTATTTTATTTTGTGGTACTCAACAGTATAAATCTTCAATGCTGCAGTCGGAAATCCTTTTCCACTATGTATCATTGGAGCAAACATTTTTATCTATCTTCTCTATTCTAAACCCCGAAGCAAGATATACAATGTGTTGTTGTCATAATTGAAAGAATCAATAAAATCATGTTTTTCAAGCAAGCAAAGGAGAACAAAATCCACAACCAACAGAAGCAATTCTCTTTATCTAATTAGGAAGTATTAATACTTTCCTTGAACATATGTAACACTCTAATTTGTTTAAAATAATAGGCGTGAAAACAATCGTCCTTCCTAAAAGGGTTCCAAACCCTCCTATATTGTTTGCTGCAAAAAGGGAATAGAATCACAAAACAAAACTTTGAGTCTAAAAGTGAGATACATGAGCCATTGTTTAAGTGAATTTACAGTATATTACGGGAATGAGAAACCGTGGTTGGTACTGCAATAATAATTACGTAAATATGGAAATATGAATGACTTTGACTTCGGTTGTTTGAAAACTATAACCACTATCCCTTGTTATTCCCAAACTCATTGTTCAAAAAGCTCTAAAAAAAATTGAACATTTTCTCGATTCTGAACCCACTTTCCTGACCAGGGTGAAAAAAGATTACATAATAAAATTTAAAGGGATTATTTTTAAGCCCATGGAAATGTAACCAAAATTAACTTATTAACTTTTAAGCTTACGGTAAGGTTATGATTTATTTCTTGGTGAATCCCCTCAGTTCATTTAGGTATAATCCCCACTCCCATCGGTAATGAAATTCATGTTGTAGAAAGAAAAAAATTGAAATTGTAAATGGCCGCCTCTTAAGTTAGTACTAATTTCATTCTAACAGCGGGTAATGCATCAAATAGATGGTAAATTCGTATCTCCCAGCAGGTTACATTGACTTCCTAAAGCCAAAAAAATAGAAAGAAAAGTTGGCTGAAATGAAATAATGACAGCAAGACAAAGAATAAAAAAAAACTAAAATGCAAGCTCTAAAGCAAAGTACACGATATTTGAGTCTTGCAAGTTTTGGTCGTGTATCACTGTTAAGTAATACAGCTATTAATCAACTTTAGAGTTTTTACATTGTTAGCATATTGTTTTCTACCTATACTTTGTGTAAATGAGCAATATCTGGTTTTTCTATTTTTGTTTTTATATTCCCATTAAGATTTGTTACAAAAATTAACAATTGGTTAATTACGAAGAATTAAATATGTTTGTGATGTCAACCAGTACAAAACCACTGTTTGTAATTACATGTATATGATAAATCATCACAACATCCTACAACTAATCTTTCTTCTCAGCCAATGAAAAATAAACATACCTTTTCTTAAGCTTTTTATGTCTAAATAAAATAATTACTTTTTATTCTTCATTTCTATTTGTGTATGCATATACATTTGGGTAATGCTTTCTAATCTTAATCTTTACCCCGAAAATAATAGCGAATATTTCCTATTTTGGGATTATTCTCGAACAGGGAAAAAAAAAAAAAGTCATTACATTTGGTGTTGGACACGACCTGGCTGCTTTCATGTGAAAAAAAAAGTTACCAATTAGTTGTACAACTGATTTCTCAACCAAAAGAAACATAATGGTATCTACACTTGAAAGATATCGTTTCAAAGTATATGTAGTGTAAATTCTGTCAAGTTGGATTATTGAAAGACTTATTTTCTTTAGGTTTTTGGAATTCTTTTTAAAAATATTGATATTTTCATTTGAATAATTTACAAAATATTGATTAAAATAAGCGCGAAATCCTAACTATTCCTTAAAAAAATAATGCTTTACACTAACGATAAACAAATGAAAAATTTAATTTATAACCTATCTACTGTATTTATTATGAGTTAATTAATCATTAGAACTAACCAAAATCAAGTTTCAAGCCTTATTAGATTCATTAAGCTGTAAAAATTTTTTTTGTGAATTTGCCATTCTGCACGTACATTTTTGAAAGATTTTATATTTAGACAAAGTCACCCTTTTAATTTTTTTCAAAAATTTGTAGAATGCGAATGAATAGCATAATTGGATTTAAATTCTACTTTATGCTTTTTTCTTAGTTTTTTTTTTTTTTTGCAGCGCACAGCGTGTTCGAACCTGTTGCCTATCATTTACATGTACTTAAAATTCACTTAAACATCAATTATATAAGTTGAACCATAATATTCTTGAAAATCAAAACTTTTTTCACAATGATCAGGACATGATATTGTTAAATTTATAAGATATACAATCGGATGGATAATGAATTGATAAATTTGGAGGTGGATTTATTTCAGGATCTCCATTTTTGTGAAGGTCATGGATTATATGTAATTGTCATTGTATTTTCTTTCATCAGAAAATGCTTTTAATACATGGTGGATTACATGTTTTTATAATATTACCTGGATATGATAACTTCTCCGTTTCAGTTTCTATTTGAAAATCTTCAGGGATAGTTACATTTCATGGACAAAATGTAAATAAAAGTACTTGAACCATTAGGGCTAGAATATGTGGTTACCCAACTAGTAGAACATTTATCAAATCCAGGAATTGTAGGTGTAGGAACTGTTACATTAATACAACTAAATGATGGACTAGGTCCCCAATAACCAACAAACAAACAACTTCATTTAGGATCACAAGAATAAAATCCAATTAAATATTCAGTCTCTCACCATAATCTTCATATAAACTTGTTAAAATACAATGATCGGGACATGTCATGTTTCCATTATACATGGCACAACTTCCATAATAAATTGTTGGAGTTGGGGGCAGTAGTAATTGATGGATCATTGGTTTTTGGACAAGAAGTATAAGTGATTGTTGTTGTTGTTGTTGTTGTTGTTGTTGTTGTACTACCTGATGTTATTGTTTTTACACATGGTGTTTCACATGTCATGGCAACTTCACCGGAAAAATATGGCCAATTTGTGGTATAACAACCAGATGGTAAATTCACACACCAATAAGACGCATGGTATATTCTGTAAAATTATCAGGATCAACATGTGATGCATAATATTTACCAGTGGTACATACGGTAGGCAATGAACTAGGTTTTATTGGTGGTGGTGTTGTTGCTGTTGTTGTTGTTGATTCAATACAGCAATAACAACAGAAAGTATTGATAGTAATAAAGTATTCTTAGTAAATATAGGTAATTTCATTGGTTTATATAATAAAGATAAAAAAAAAAGAAACCATAAAAGATGGTTAGCTTGAAATGATGGTCAATAATTTATGGGTTAATTTATAGTTGAATTTATTGCCAAAATTAGGATTCTCATTCAATTTCCATTTAGGGTTCACACACGACTTTGTACATAAAAATAAATGGGTATTGAGAATGTCAAGAAAAAAAAAAGAAAAGGTGTATAAAGTACCTTAAAATAGAACATTAACAAGGAAATATTGATATTGATATTGATAATGATGATGATGATTATTGAAGATATATTATATAATTATAAACAAATGCGAAAATAATTTTGCCACAACGATTATACTCTACATGTAAATATTATTAATTATCAGGTTATTGTTATCATCAACAGCAGCAACCATGAAGTTAAGATTTTTCAAATTACTATCACTCTAATTATCAACTGGAATGATTCCAATCATCCTTGACGCAGAAGGTTTCAAACCCTATTATTGTATTTTTATTTAAGAAGATGAAGAAGAAGAAGAAGGGAAGGAGAAGAATAAAAAATTAGACCAGTCATTATTCCATTTACATAAAATATTATTACAACATGATTTTTTCATTTACGAATTTATATGTCCCCAAGGTATAGAGTAAAGTACGTTTGCAACATGACAATAATAAGGCAGTATACATTCACTCGTACGCGATTAAAGATTAATGACTTGAAGGAAAAATAAAAAAAAAAGCGAAAAACAAAAAAGCTCACGTGAGAAAGCTATTTTTGTGAGTAAACAACCAAGATTTTTAAACAGTTTACGAGATTTAATGCAAAGAAGTACAGTTGGTAATTATATAAGCAACATGTCTACATTAATCATGCTTTTTAAAATTAACAACAAGCAGCAGTGCCTGATTAAATATAAAAATAGAATATTCAAATGAAATGAAGAGAATGACTATACTGTACATGTACAGTATATGAAAAGTAAACTGGATAGGGGTAGAACCAAACAAAAAAGGAGATGAGGTCGCACGTGACTTAACGGATGAAAGGGGGAGGAAGATAAACGGGATGAGCAAAACAAAAAAAATAAGGAAAATCTGACTCTGATTATGAGTAACAGACTTAGAAAAAAGTAAAATTAAAGAAGATAAGGGAGGAGGAGAATGGATAAAGGGATAAGATAAGATGCAAAATTAAATTGTAACCTCCTTAATGCCCTCTCTCTCTCTCTATCTCCTATTCTCTTTCCCACTCTCCCGTGTTGTGGTTGTGGTTGTCGTTGTTGTTAATGTTCGTTTAAGTTACATGTATTTGAATTAACATGAAACATTGAATTGTATGAATTACTATATGAATTTTATTTTTACCCCTCCCTCTTCCCCCAATTTGAATAAATTGTTGTGTTGAGTTGAAAAAAAAAGCAAACCAAAAAAGCCACGTGAGGGAAGTTAGGAGAAATGAGACGGAATGAAATTAATCCGATTTGAAGGAAAGGGCAACAATATTTTTTAGATTACTAATTAATCCGTAAGATTGTCAAATGTAAAATTATTAAGTTAGTTACACATACTATTACATTCATTTAGTGACAGTGGTTCTAAATTTAATACTGTTGTTCAATTACATAAGATAAGTAGGCTGGTTAAGGTTTATTAGTCATTGATTGATTGATTGATTAAGTAATTGACTCTACACGTGACTAATATTTAAAAAGAAAGAAAGAAGGTAAAAAAGGGAGGGGTATTTGATGTTTGTCGTTTAGCAAAAAAAAATCCATCCCCTCATTTGTTTTTATTTATTTTTGCTTTTTTTGGGAATTGAAAAAATGAAACCAAATTTTTTTGTATGAGTCAAAATTTGATTCTAAAGCGACTTTTATGTTTCTTTGTGCGCGTGTCTTGTGTACAAATAGAAGGTACTGGGCTGTGTGAAAAGAAACTTAACACAGGGAGGGGAAAATGTCGTACCACCCAACAGACATTATCTAGCAGAAAAATACCAAAGGGAGGAGTAAGAGAAAAAAAAAAGAGGAGGAGACATTTTACTCGTTCTTATCTTTTTCTTTTACTTTTCGTATACGACATGCCACACGTTGGATGCTAAATTTTTCTATTACTGTTGCAACTTATCTTGAAACAAAGGAGGGGAACAAGATTTTTTATTTTTGGTTTTATTTCACCATAATATAAATATCACATTAAATCTTCCTTTTGATTAGAAAATTTTTTTTTTTATTTTAAATTTTTTTTGTTTCTCTTATCTTCATCTTCATCTTAATCATCATTAATTAATCAATAAGAATGTTCAGATCAATTATTAATTCAATTAAGCCATTCACTACCACTGCTGCTACCACTGTATCACGTACTATTAAACCAATTACTATTTATCATAATGTTAATTCAATTTATTCTCATAATTTGTTGACTAAATTGACTAATTTTAATACTATTTTAGATTTAAATATAATTACAAATCAACAATTATCTAAATCTGATTATAATTTCATTATTGATGAATGTTTATCAATGCATCCTGATAATAAATCAATCATGTTGGAAATTTTTCATCCAAATAAACAATTTTTAGGTAAATCAAATTTACTTAGAGATTTTTCGTTACATGATTTAATTTATGATTATAATAATTTATCTAAAGATAAAAATCAATTACCTTTAATTATTGATTTTAATAATAAATTAATTGCTAATGATGATGCTACAATTGATAGAATTTTGGTTAATTATTTAACTTGTGGTATTCAAAATACAACGAATACTAAACCTCCATCATCATCATCATCATCTTCTGCTAAAACCAAATATAATGATTTGGTTCATCCTCATGTTGCTGAATTTGCTGATTTATTTTAATTCCTTTATTTGCTTTTAATTTTACTTTTTACTTTTTACTTTAACAATGGGTTTCTTTTTGGTGTTTGATTTTTTTTTTTTTTTGGGTTAGCTTTTTTACATTTTATAGATTAATAATAATAATAATATATATATATATATATTCCATCATTTATACTCCCATTCTTTTAATTACATATTCTTGAGCTAATATTCCAATACTTAAATTTAATCCCTGTTTGATCCAATCCTTAACCCATTCTTTAGGATCAATTGATTCTTCTTCTTCTTCTTCCTCTTCTCCTTCTTCAAGAGATTTCAACTTTTCACCGTCTAACCATTGTGCCCATCTTAATGGCATTGGTTGACTTTTAGTAATTATTGTAATATCGTTATCAATATCCTTCAATATAATTATAAATGAAAATGATTCTTCATTATTACTTTCAATTATAATTGTACCTTCATCGTCCTTCACTTTATTTTTACCTTGTTCTTGTCCTTCAATTTTAGTACACACTGGTTGAATTGAAATAAAAATATTTGATTGACTAATATCTTTATTATTTTCCTTGATTTCTTCTTTTTCTTTTACTTTTTCTTCTTCTTCATGTTTAGTGATTAAATTTTTATAATCTTTAATTCCATTTTCTAAATTTGCTAAACATAATTTTTCACCATCAATTAATTTCCCATAAAACATATTCAATTCAACTTTATCATCTCCTTCTCCATTATTATTAGCATGATGACTAGATAATTCATGAACACTGGTTCTAATACTACCTTCAACTTGTCTCATAACTAAATCAAAATTAGTATAAATTAAATATTTCAAATATTTTAAATTAAACAAATCACAAATAATTAAAATATTTAAAACTTCATCATTTTCTTCAATTAATCCTTCTTTAATTTGATTTGAAATATTTAAAAATAAATTATTCAATCGATTAGTTATTTCTTCAGAATTAATATTCTTACTTTTGGTATTTAATTGATTTGTAGTTTCATTAGCTAATTTATAAGTTTGTTCAGAAATTTTTTCTGCATTGGTAGTAATATTCTTCCATAATGAATTCACTTTATTAGATCCTTCCAGATTCCACCATGATGTAATTGAACTTATTGGATTTGGTAATTCTTCTTGTTCCTGTTCTTGTTCTTCATTACCCTTCTCTTGTTGTTCAATTATATCTTCATTGGTAGTATCTGATTTATCAGTAGTTGTTGCAGTAGTTGCATCTTCTTCATTTGAACTATTATCAACTTTTTTACTTGAATTAGTGACAGTAACTTTTGGTGATAACACTTTATTTTGTTTCTTTTTCTTTTCATGTTCTTCCAATTCATCCAAAAATTCAAATAAATCTTCTTTATTACCACCACCACTTGTTGTTGTTGTTGTTGTCTTATTGTTGGTTTGTTTTGGAGTAGATGGTTTAGAATCAGGTAATGAATTGATAAAATCTAAAACATCAGAATCTTTAGCATTACTTTCTTTAGAACTCATATTCGTTATATTTATCTTTGATTTATTTTAGACTTTGTTGATAAATTGAAGTGTCCTTTATTTTTTTTTCCCTTCTCTCCCTTATTGCTCCCTCCCTTACTTTCATTCCGGTGATCCTAATATAAGTAGTGCACAAGTGCACATGTTTGAGTTTTTTTTTTTTTTTACTACAAAATGTAACTTTAAGGAAAGAAAGAAAAAAAATAAACTTTCAAAACCCGTACGAATCAATCATCATCATTTATCACTATATAATTATAATCAATATAATTAAATCCTGAACCCCCCTTCCAAACCATGCATCCACAATTAGATAAGAATAGATTTAATACATGTGAGAAATTAATGGATGCATTAGAAGAATGTCATAGACAAGAATTTCTTAAACAATGTTTAGGAGTTTGTAATTTTGAAAAAGAACAATTAATTCAATGTTTACATTATCAAAGAGTTGAAGATTCAAAAATTAGAATTTTAGAAAATAGATTAAAACAAAAAGCTTGGGAAAAACATCGAAAACAAATTGAAGAAGAAACTTATGGTAAAAATGGATATCTTAAAAAAGTTTTAGAAGTTGAAACTAAAAAATAATTAAACCCTCCCTTTGATATTATAGACCCTTGGAATTTTGGATAAATTATTATTGGATTTATCTGATAGGTTGTGATATAAATATTCACATGAGGTTTTATTAGGTTCACTGGTATAAACAAAAATTTCAACCTTTCAAGGGGTTATTTTTTTTATTTTTTTATTAGAGAGAAAGACATTAATACTCTAGTAAATTAGCATTGTAAATAGACAACGAATGTATGAATTTGAATTAATTATTATTTTATTTTAGTTCATGTAGTAAAGTTGATGTAAATTGTAAAGATATCATAATTCATCAAAAACAGTCCCCCCACACGCATACAACAACAACAACAACAACAACAAAGAGATATCAAATATCTACATTCAATTTATTGCTTTATAACACCTTTTTTTTGTACTGTACATTAACTACACATCAATTGGATTAATCTTGTCTAGTTTTTAATACTTTTTTAATCACTTTATCTTTAGTAATAATATAAACCACAGCACCCCAACCACTCAATGCATCTCTATCAACAGCATTTAATAAAGCTTGACTAATTGTTTCAAATAATTCTTCAGGTTCTAAATTTGGTTCATATAAACTTTCACACATACCATATAATTGATCACTTGCAGTACCACTAACAATAAAATCATGACTAAAATCAATACAACCAATTGAATCAAATCCACAAATAAATGGTTTATTAGTCTTACTATCTAATCCAGCAACTATTGGACTAACAAACCATGGTCCAAATCTTCGTTCATATAATGATGAACTAATTAAATTTGCCAATGTTGAAGGTTCAATAGAACGATCTTCACGTAATTTATATAAATTTGTTTTAAATCGAAATAATTCTTTTAATGTTAATACATCACTTGCTAATCCAGTTAATCCTAAATATGTTTTTGGAGAAATTTCAAAAATTTTTTCAAAATTATTTGAAACTCCAAGTGATTGTTGACCTAATCGTAAATCACTGGCTATTGCTATACATTCTTTACCAATCATGGCAACTGCTGCTCCCCCGTTAATTGAAAATGGATCCGACATTAATAATATCTAATATATATATATATATGTATGTGTTTTTCTTCTTCTTTAATGATAATTGACCTAGGTTAAAGGTTTCATGATAAGTGGCAAGTACCACCAATTTTTTTTTTCTCTCTTTCATTTTGTTTGCCTCTCACTCTCCAAAAATACTTTCAACAAAGTCGTGCACTCTACGAAACCACCTTTTATTTTTGCAAAACTCTTTAATAATAAAAAAAAAATATACATATTAGTAATTACATATACAAAGAACTAACTTGAACAAAATCTCTATTTAACAATTCAGTACATTTATCAAATTTATCAACCAATTCTTGATTTCCAATAATTTTAGCAGCATCAACCAATTGTTTTAATAATTCAATTTCTCTTCTTAATGCTCTAATTATACTACCTTCATAAATATCCGTCATTTTACAAATTGAACTAAATGATGCATTATTAGACCATGCAAATACAACATCAACAAGAGCTAAATTGAATGATTCAACATAATCTTTTTCAACAATTTCTAAATTACAATTTTTAGAAATTTTTGCAATTTTATTAGCAGTTTCATGAATAAATTTAGCAGGTTCTGCTAATTCAGGTTTTAATTTTGGTAATTCTTTTGCTCTTTCTTGAAATATAAAACATGATAATAATCCACAAATTTGTTGTGGTGTTAATTCATTAAAAAATCCAGAAAATAATAATTCAGTAATCATTAATTCATCACCAGTAGAAATTTCTGCTGCAACTCTACCTTTTAATTCAACAATATCATTTGTACCAGTTAATTCTAATTTTTTAAGTACTCGTTTCATATTTCCTAATTGTTCTAATTGAACAATTGCTTCTGCTTGAAAAATTTGTTCTTTAAGTTGTTTAGTTTGATTTTCTAAATTAATTTTAAATGAATATTGATCATATAATTCTTTTAATCTTGCACTATTATGTAATGGATTAGCCGATAATTTTGATTCTAAAATATCAATTTTATTTAATAAATTTTTAAAATCTTCATCAATAATTTTCATACTTCCAATTGGATCAATTAATGGAATTCCATCAGGTAATTTTTTAGGTAAATCTTGTAATGTTTTAACTAAAGTACGTTTTGCAGTTGAACTTCTATAATCATCAGGAACTCTTAATCTAACAGTACTTATTTTTTCAATTGAATCTAATGTAATACTAATAAATTCTGCTCTAGTTTGTTCTCCCTTTTGTGCAGGTCTAATACCTTCAGGTAATAATGGATTAAATTTTTTAATTAAATTCACTGGTGAATCAATAAACATAGTAGTAACAAAAACTTCAACAACATAAGCTTCATGAGGTGTAAATTCTTCTTGTTGACTTTTACGATTTCTTTTAACAAATGTTGTAACCATACCCCATCCATAATCTTGTTTACCAATTTTAATTTTAACAACTCTACCATCTTGTAAAAATGGTAAACTATTTCCTGGATGAGTAATAACTTTTTGAACATCTGAATTATATTTATTTAATTGTTGTTGTAATTCATAATATTCTTTAATTATTGCTTCATCATTAATATGAATACCTTCCAATTCTTTTTTAAAATTTAATAATTTTTGTTCCATAACTGGTACACTAGCAGCTTTTTGAAATTGATAAAATGAATTTTCCAACATAAATTCAGGAGAAATTCCTTCAACTCTCATTAAATTAACAATCATATTATAACCTAAATGAAAAGCAGAATCTAATCGATCTGCTTGACCTTTAACCATACCTTTAGCAACTTGTGGTTCCATTTTTTCATCAATCATCATAATAACAATACCACGATCATCTAATCCTCTTCTACCTGCTCTACCTGACATTTGAATATATTCACCTCCAGAAACCCATCTAAATCCAACACCATCCCATTTACGAACTGATGTGAAAACAACGGTTTTTGCCGGCATATTTAATCCAATTGAAAATGTTTCTGTAGCAAATAAAACTTTTAAAAATCCTTCTTGAAATAAAATTTCAATAATTTCTTTTAAAATTGGTAATAACCCAGAATGATGAATACCAATACCTCTTTTTAATAATGGTAAAATATTTTTAATTTGTGGTAATTCACGATCATTTTCAGGTAATAATTCAATTGCATTATTAAAAATTTGTACCAAAGCTTCTCTTTCTTCATCAGTATTAAAATCTAATTTAGACATTTTTAAAGCTAATGATTCACATTCACGTTTAGAAAATGAAAAAACAATAACTGGATTATATTTCTTCATATAAATCATTTTAACAATTTTATAAATATCACTTTTACCATCTTTATTACCACCTTTAAATGTTTTACCTTTTTTACCATTTCTTGATTTATCTCCAGAAGCTGGATCATCCCCAGTATTATCCCCAATTGTTGCCATGGCTTTCTGAAAATTTTCTTCTCTAAATGTTCCCTTTTCATCAACAACCAAATGAATTCCATCACCACCAGCAGGGAATAAATAATGTTGTAAAGGTGTTGGTCTAAAATCAGTATAAACAACATGACATGGTTGATTATGAATTTTAACTATCCATTCAGCAAATTCCATAGCATTTGGAATAGTAGCTGATAAAAATACATAATGAACCTTATCAGGTAATAAAATAATTGTTTCTTCCCAAACAACCCCTCTAGATTTATCTCTCATATAATGAACTTCATCAAATATAACCCAAGCAACTTCTCTCATAACTTCAGATCCTCTATATAACATTGATCTTAAAATTTCTGTAGTCATAACTAAACATCCGGCATCAGGATTAATAGTAACATCACCAGTCATCAATCCAACATCTCCAAAAATAGCTTGCAATTCACGATATTTTTGATTACTTAAAGCTTTAATAGGAGAAGTATAAATAACTCTTTGTTTATCTCTTAATGATTGAGCAATTGCATATTCAGCAACAACAGTTTTACCAGCTGATGTATGAGCAGAAACTAAAACACTTTCATTTCTATCAATACATGAAATTGCAGTATCTTGAAAAGGATCCAATGTAAAAGGATAGGTTCTAGCATCTAATTTTCTTTTATGTTCACCAATTGGAATATAAGGATATGATGGTGGGATAGCAACTTGATGTCTAATTTGATGTTTAAGTTTTAATTTATTATCCGCATCACTTGTGGTTGGAGTAGATAATAATCCTTCACTTGCTTTAACTTCTCTAGATGTTTCAATTTCAACAGAATCAAAAACAACAGGTTTAATATCTTCATGTTTCTTGACTTTCTTTGTGTCGCTTTTAGTATTGACTGCTGCTGATACTGATGAGGATGATGATGATTGTTGTTGTTCTTGATCAGTTTCAAGTGTTCTCTTCTTCGATTTTAATGCTTCGGAAGGTTGATCTTCTTTAATTTCTTCTATTTTTGGTGGAGCCGTTTGTGGGGCTTCATCAAAAACATCAAACAAATCATCCATGGTTGAAATCTCAATGGTTAAGTTGTTTTATGACTTGTTGATAATTGATGAGTACATATTTTTTTTTTCTTTTTTTTTTCGCTTAATACTACACAGTTCCTCCCCCATCTCATCAGATTCGCGCACGAGATATCGAGAACGTGATATGTACAGTATACTGTATATATTGGGGTATTAAATAATTCTAATTCTTATATAACTTCTACTTGAGTACTATTATTGGAACAAACAGTTGGTTCATCTTTTTGTTGTAATGATTTCAATGTCGTCCATTTTTCTTTATCGTATTCACCAAAGACCTGACTTGGTAAACTACTAATTCTTGACGTTGCACCACCAGTTTCTTTATCTTTTCCACTTTCATTAGTTAAATTACTATCATCATTATCATTATCAATATCATCAAGATCAATTTGAGGATGAGTACTATCAATATCAAAATTTGTGGTTTGAATATCCCATAAATCAATTGGTTCTATTCTCAGTGGGTTGGTTGAATGAAAAACAAATTTATCTGAATTAATTGAACTTGATGGATAATGGGTGGTAGTCATAGTGTTAATGTTAAAATTAGGAACACTGATACTATATTTATGTAATTTCAACATGGTTGAAGATTTTGAAATTAAAGGTTTTTTAATTGGTGATGATCTTGTTGATGAACTAAATGAAGATTTCATTGATATTGAATAATTATTATTTGAAACTACCGAATTTGAATGGTGATGATAATGATTAGTGTCACCAATTCCTGATATTCCCAGTGAAGTATTATAATATGATGATCTTGATTTAAATATTCTTCTTGGACTCTCTTGGAAAAATTTCTTTATTGGTGATGTTTTAGCTGATTGTGATTTAATAAAACTTCTTCGTCTTGATGGTGGAGTAGTTGGTTGTATTAAAGAAGATGCAATTGGAGTAACAGGGAATTCATTATCTCCTTCTTTTGGTGATGCTGGAGTTGATTTAGAATTATCACTAATTTTCCTGAATGTATACAATGATGGAGCATCACCATTCTGAGAATCATAAATTGATGGAGCACTTAAACTTCTATGCAGTAAACTTGGTCTTTTATTTACAATAAACTCACTTACATTATCAATGTTTTCTACTGTAGTTTCTTTATATGGTAATAACTCATCATTTATTGCTTGATATTGTTCAGATTGATAAAGATTTTCATCATTAACCATATTGGAAGATCCTGGTAATATATTATACCCTGATACTTCTCTTAATTTACATAAATCATTTATATTAAATTGATCAATTTCATGAGTTGATTTGGGAATTTCTTCTAATCCATTTAATGTATTGCCATAATCTTCTTCAATTATGTCTCCAGTAGATATTGGTTTTTTACGACATTCGTCAAAATTATATGATTGTTGTTGTTTTAATACTCCAGGTAATAAACTTTCATTTATATTAGCTAAAACTATTTTTTCATCATAGATAGATTGCCATCTTTGTTTTTTGATTTGATACTTATTAATACAATTATTATTACTACAAGTATTAGTTGATTGTTCATTAATGTCATTAGTTTGATGAGGGTTATGTTGATGTTGATGTTGATGTTGATGCTGACTAGTTACTTCTTCATCAAAATTCATGATTGAAATATTTCTTGATTTATCTAATTCTGAATTGGTTGAATTGGAATGAAGCAATTGTTTCTGTTGCTGTTGTTGTTGATTCTGTTGAAATTGATTCAAATTACTATTTATTGATAATGAAGGTGGAATGATATGACCATGATCTTGATTATTTATCCAATTATTTTCAATTGAATATTCTCCTTTGGCTTTAATGATCTTTCCATCATTACATAAAGTAGCATCTGATGCTTTTTTGGATAAATCAATTACTTGACTTTCTTGATCAACTTGTTCAATCATACTTAATTGTGGAATACAAGACAAGATAAAACATGAAGTTATAAATACAACATTAATAATGAATAAAACAGTACCAACAATATGTAATTCTTTGTTTTTATAATTATTTCTTGAATGTAATAAAATGTATAATATACCAGATATTATATTGAATAGACTAATCAACCCTAATCCTATCAAAGTTATCCAATGATTAGATTTCTGTAACATTATTATGAGTTGGTATCCCGATAATATAAATGAACTAATGGATATCAAATAATTATAAACATTATTGAAATGATTAGGTAGAAGTAGTAGAATTCCCAAGGTTATACCTAGTAGAATTGATATAAATATTGAAAATAACTGTAGATTTCTAATTCGAATCATCATTGGATGATGTGATAAATTCTAGTAATGAATGAATAAAACAGTAAATATATATATATATATGCAAATTACTGTATGATGTTAATTAATTAGAATGATTTTAGTACATGAACCCAAAAAAAGTGAAAAACAAAACGCCTGAGATCCTTATATTTAAACCAAAATAAATAAAAAAAAAAATCAATTCAAATGTAAATTAATAAATAATCTTGGGAGTAGTCTTGCCAAATGATGTTGACTGTTGAATGTTGAATGTTGATAAAAATTTTTTTTAATTAAATTCAAAATCCCAATGTGAAATTTTATCATCTCGTTGAAGTTTTTCTCATTATTTATTTGTTTATTTACAAAATTGAAGGTGTTGTTATTGATTATTCTCAATTAGGAAAATGGCGTAAGATTATTTTTTTTGTTTTCTTGAGGATGCTGCAAAATTAGGAAGAAAATAATAATTCTTCGCAGTCATCACTTGACAACAGGCACATGATTGTTTAGCACGTGATAAATTAATTGGAATGGCGATTTGACTAGAAACCAATTAATATATACTTATGATTAAGCTATCAGACTATAATAAAAGCTAGATATATTTGTATTCCAATAAATTAATGGGCATTTTAAAACTAAGTTTTGATATTACTTTTTTGACAATCACTCATATGATTAAGATTCTAATGACACGAACAAGGTTTGAAGACAATTCAAATTAGGTTTTAAAGTATACTGATAGGCCAACTTATTGATAAGAGATAGAGAGGAGTTTCTTTTTCACAATAAAGTTGAAGAAAAAAAGGAGCATTCGAAGAACACGTGCAAAGGCGATTGGTTTGTTTCCTATTCATATACACATTTAAACAACGCGGATCGATCAGGTACTTGCTCATTAATATGAGTATTCCAATGCTTATCACGTATCAGTTGTTGGAGTTTCCATATAAGCCAATCGAACACCAAGTAATTCTTCACTTCACTACATAAAACAAAGTAATTTATGCTTGCAAATCAAATATCAAATCCTTTTATTTTTTTTAGTACGTAGTATATAATAAACTACAGAGTATATCTCTTTTTTTTTTTTTTCAGAAGTTTATCAACTTTACTAAATGAGGGGGTTACATCATCTGAGTGTTTTAAATTACACCAGGATGTACCCTCTAATATTTATAGTCACCTTTGATCCATCTATTGACCATATCCAAGGCGTTTTCTGGTTGATCGTATGGAACCATATGTCCACCACCAAATACTCTTAAAAAGGTGAAATGTTTATAATTCTTAACTTCACCAGCTTCTTTACCGTCGACTTTCCAGGATCTAACTGGAGCTTTACTAAATCCTTGAGATCCACTCCATTCTAATTTATTAGTCCAAGCTTGGTTACCTAACCAATTACAGATGAAATCTTTATCACCAGCATAAATCAAAACCGGTAAATCTTTTTCCAACAAATCAATAACATTCTTTTGATATGGTTTCATCCAATCACCAGCAAACATAAAGTTTCTGTTGATGTCAAAGTTACATGATTGATATTCATCAACTTCAGCACCCAAGGCTTTCTTAACTTCTGGCAAGTTCAAATAATTATCAATATATTCCAAGTCTTTGTAACATAAACTAGAACCTTCGCACATAGTTCTAATATCATAAACATTTCTACCAGTTCTTTGGTATGGTCCCATTTGTCCATTGTTACAATAAATAGTAGCTGGAACACAAGACCAAACAGATCCACTTTCATAACATGAGTTAATCAACGAAAGACATCTTGGCAATCCATCCAACATGTTTTGACATTCATCTGGTTCCAAAACACTTGGTTCACCACCTTCACCACAAGCCATTGGCTCATAATATTCATATTGAACTAAAGGATCAGTTAAACCATTACCAATTAAAACAGAAGTCAAGTTAAAGTTTCTATCTTCATGAGTTAAAATTTCACTAGAAAAAGCTGGAATATAATGTCCAGCATAAGATTCACCAGCAATGTGGAAATCCAATTTAGCATATTCTGGGAAATTCTTGAAAAACAACTGCAAGAATGCATAAACATCTTTACCGGCAGCAACGGTATTAGAAACTGATTGCGAAGAATAAGAATAACCAACATTAATTGGTTGGTCTAAGAAAATAACTGAGGCATTAGCATTCCATGAATGTGGATTATAAACTGGTTTCAAATGTTTATCAATTGAAGATGGTCCCAATTCAAAAAATAAACCAGTTAATGAAGAACAACCTGGACCACCATTCAACCATAAAATAACTGGGTCATTCTTTGGGTCATTTCTACTTTCAAAAAAGTAATAGAAAAAGTGCTTATCTTCATCTTCAACATCCAAATAACCAGAATATTGTTTAACAGAATCGATACCTAAATCTTCAGGAGTAGCTTTAATTCTCAATTGATGATTAGGTAAACTGGCATCAGTAACATGAAAATCAAATTTTTGTTTGGTAATACCTTTTTTAGCAGGGGATTTGAAATTCAATTCGGAAATTGAATTTGGGAATTTCAACATCATTTCTGACCAGATATTCTTAATTTCCGGGGTCAACCCTTCAATTGGTTCATTCATAATTTTAGCAATGGTGGAGATGACGTTATCTTTACCAGATTCAAAAGCACTACTTAATTTTGTAGTTAACTTATCATAAGATAAGTCCAATTGTAATGCTTGCTGGATATTATTGAAAGGATTTTGAACAATTAACGCATTGGTTGAAGCAACTGCCAAAGCAGTAACTAAAGCTGTCTGAGAAAACTTCATAGTTAGAAATCTAATAACGAAGTTCAAAAAGTTATAATAGATATACCAAAAGAAGAAAAAGAAGTGTAAGTAAATGGGTTTTCAACAACTTTTTTTTGCTCTCCCCCAATTTTATCGTGATAGGGGAGAAGAGGAAATATAAAGCCAATGGCAAAATGTATGTTACAATTCCTTGGCTGGTCGTGTAATGTGGTAAAATGATAAGCAGTATTACCAGCACTAAAAATAAAAGAGCAAGCAATCAACTCGTAAGGCACGAAAAAAAGAAGAATACGACCAATATGCACAAGTCGTGTACCAAAAAAAAAGAGAAAAAACCCTGGAAATTATATCCGTTAAACACCGCGTAGATGAATTATAGGAGTTATGGAAAATATACTATACAGTATCTAAATGATTGATACTTCCACTAAAAGAGGATATCCATTATCTAATTACCGATAGATAAGAAAAATTACAATGAACTGATACATTGAGTGACAGAATTTTAATTATAATCTTGTTATCTATCGCCCCCCTCATGTTTGAGCGAGGATCTTAATCTTGCATCAACTAACAGAAACAAATGGTATGTGTCAAACTTGGATTATTCAGTATTGGACTGTGTGCCACAGTTAGATCGTGTTTGGATCTTGTATCAATTTTAACTTTAAGTTGGTGATTGTGCAAATTAGATGAGTTCCACATATTAGTCAGCACAAAGCGAATATCGTCGAGATTCAATTTCCAAGCCACATATTCTGTAATATATATTTCCACCCCACTCTCACTTTAAATTGACCAATACAATTTTTTTTTCATTTTCTTTTCGGATTAAGCAACATTGAAAACATGTCAAAAGTTTCACATCCTGCTAAATTAACCAAACATTTCAAGACCAAATCTGGTGCCGATGTATCAATTGCAACTGGTACTGGTACCAAATGGAAAAAAGATTTACAAAAAGATGATATTAGTCAAGAATTAGTTGATCAAATCTTATTAGCTCTTAAGTTGGGATTTAGACACATTGATACTGCTGAAGTGTACAACACTCAAGCTGAAGTAGGTGAAGCTATTAAACAACTGGGTATTCCAAGAGAAGAACTTTGGATTGCCACTAAATATAATCCAGGATGGAGGACTATCAAAGCTTCAAGTACCAGTCCAAGTGCTTCCATTGACAAGGCTTTGAAACAATTGGGTACTGATTATATTGATTTATACTTAATCCATCAACCATTTTTCACTGAAGAGAGTACCCATGGTTATTCCTTGGAGGATGTTTGGAAAGTTTTAATTGATTATAAGAAACAAGGTAAGATTAGAGAAATTGGTGTTTCTAACTTCACTGAAGAACATATTGAAAGATTGAAGAAGATTGTGGACCCTGAATTTTATCCAGTTGTCAATCAAATTGAAAGTCATCCATTTCTTCAAGATCAATCCAAGGGAATCACTAAGTATTCACAAGATAATGGTATTTTAGTGGAAGCATACTCTCCATTAACTCCAGTTTCTAGAGTTGAAGAAAATGCATTGAGTGGATATTTGGATGAATTATCCAAAAAATACAACAAAACCACTGGTCAAATCTTACTTAGATGGACATTACAAAGAGGTATTTTGCCAATTACCACATCTGCTAAAGAACAGAGAATTAAGGAAGCTTTGGATGTATTTGATTTTGAATTGAGTGAAGAAGAATTTGACAAAATTGTTGAAATTGGTAAGGCAAACCCACATCGTGTTTTCTTCCATGAAGAATTCAAGAACTTCGAGTAGACACCATGTAAATATGTGTAGTTGCTCATAATATTATAAATATTCAAATAAAATTTGTGAAAAATCAACCGGAGAAAGTACCACATTGGTCGTTCTTCTTGATGGGAGGTAGATATTTATAGTACTTGATCTTCTTCTCCCGCAAAACGATGTTTAGTCTTATACCCCAGAATGTATTGGTCAATGGGACAAATAAAAATTGTTTATCCAATTCCAAGGAAGTATTCATAAATTACCGTGATGTTCGAATGTGTGACGTGCTTACATTTAACAATGCTTCAGGGTTTTAATTGTTTGTTATTTGCTCAGATTGAAGTATACAGATGATTTAAACTGGTATATTACATACATCTTACCCATTTCTTGTTTGTTGGAGTAACTGTGTTATAATTCTACATGTCGCAAAGCTTTAATTATTGGGTTGAAAATATTTTGTCATATTGAAGCTAAAACTAAAATATTCCACGACTCTTGGACAATCAATCTCTGGGATCACAGTCATCGTAACCTAGAGTTGTGTCAAAAATATTTGGTACGATACGTATTGATGACACCCAAAATCTGTCAAAGGTCAAGTCCCAATAAAACTGGCCAGCAACTATACCTGCATCTTTGTTGAGAGCTTCTTCAACATACCACTCACCCCAATCCCACATCTGGTCGTAATCATAAACCCCAAACCTGTTATTGTAAGAACAGCATAAATCAAAATGAATCTGTGGTGCCCAAGTCTCAAAACAAAACAGTGGTGACTCTTTTGGACATTGCTCTCCTCTTTTAACCATATTGTAAGCTTCAATATACCCCATTCTTGATTCAGGCCCTCTGGCACCTTCGTTTGAATATGCCATTCGTGCTGCTCTACCATTGGATTCATACATCGCACTTAAGAACAATTCACGTAATCAAGCATAAATCTTGGATAATACAACCCTATAGTGAGATACCCGTTGTACACAGTTCGAATATAGCTCCAATCAATTCTTTTTTCATTTTGAATCAAACCATCCTCAAGCTCATACTCTCTGGTAATTTTTCTATTCCTTGGATCAAGTTGTGAAATTACTTGCAATATGGGATCATATTGTTCAATAAGAATTATGTCGTCGTTTCCTGGTGAATCGATTTTGGAACTTCTCTGCAATCCAGTGCCAAAAGTTACCCCAAGTGTCTTATTCAACTTCTTATTATATTTGACGTAAACTTTTGTATCTGTTAAAGCAGATTTCTCAGCAGTAACAAGAAACACTGGCTCTTTGTCCCAAGAACAATTTGTTTCAGTATATGCGTACAAGTCGAAAGTTGGATCTTCCAAATATCACCTCACCACGGATGGCTCATCTAAGCATTGATATCTAGCATTATTATCGGAATGTAATAAACTTTTCAGCGTCAATGCCAAACAAATGTTTATGAATAGCGGTAAGTAGCAAACAAGAAAAGATACAAACCACATTTGATCTCCTAAAATAACAGTACTTTGCAACAAATGGATCAAATGAAGAGTTAACCCAACGTTCAACTTTTTTTGATTTCTTACGGGAAGAAAAACAAGATGCAGAATATGTTGGATTTTAAGCACTATTTATATGCAGCAGTTTGTTTTATACTTTTTACACTTGAAAATGGTCAATAGAACGGTGAGATGTGGGAGAATTTCTTAGTGAATAGTGTTGTTCAAGGGAAGACAAAACTATGAATTATCACAACCAACCCATTTGTGTCTGTTGATAATAAGCTTATAGTACAAATACTTCAACTTCAACTCCCATTTTTTTAAACTCGTCACTGAAACTTCACACATTTCGCGGGATTGAAAGTAGTTTTTCATGATGGAAGTGTTATAATTCTTTAATGCAAAGTCTTGCAAAATAGTTTTTTAGACATTGCAAAAAATTTCTTGTCCAATGTTAATACGCCTACAGAATTTGACCTTTTTCAAAATTTGGTTTTTTTATTTTGTATTTCTGTATATCTCCAAAATGTTACAGGGAATAAAGCTCAAAAGTGATATTTTAATACATGTGTTTATAATGAATTCATTATACATTCTCAATCAATGTTTCAAACATGAAATTATGTTGGCTAAAGTTTTATAAATATAAAAACTGGCTTGAATGCTTTTGTTACATATTTAGAACTACATAATAAAAATAAATCACTCAAGGTTTCCTACATTGACTGCAAAGTTTATCATTGTTCAATAATATCACAGTAGGTCTTAAAGTACATGTGCATTTACTTACATTAGAAGTCTCATGCTAGGATTTTTTTTTGTCGTAGAATAATAGAGGAATACCCAGATAGTAAAAACTCTGTTGAGCATTCAGTGGTGAAACATGGGAAGTAAGAGCTTCAATAGATTGCGTAGAAGTATTTGAAGGATTGCTTTCAATATCAGACATAATAATATTTGTTATTGTTAATTAATATACACATTATATAAAGTTTAAAGTTCATTCTTTCTCTATTTATAGTTTTCATAAATAGCATAACTTTTAAGATAGGTTTCAGCATAACATATTAGGTTTTGGTATACTTTCCTTATCAGTGTTTAACAATCTCAAGGTTCACAATAAGCTTAGACCATCGCACAAATCGGCAATGAGCAATGCACATAAATAATTGGATATAAAGCTGTGTTTATAAGTAGAATGATGCTACAAAACAGAAAACAAGAGAGCAAAAAATAAAAATACAGACTAATAATAGAACTTTTGTTGAACATTGCTCTAGGAATAATAAGCATCAATAGTTTTTAGACCAAAGCCATCTGATGATAGATATGACAGCTTGCATTGGTTAAGTTTTTTTTAGATCAAACATTTTCCTGACATTTTTGTGCAAATAAACTTTCCACTTGAACCTAAATCTGACGAGAAAGCAATAAATTAGTGCCAAGGCCAAAATACCACAGAAATGCTACGTAATATATGTTATGTACCAAATGTGGAAAAACGTATAATGAGGTCGTGCGTGAGTACAAAACTTATATAAAGAGTTAATCACCGTTTGGTACTTAACAATATAATACTGATGGTTATGAAATATAATTCTAGTTAAATCCAAACAATTCAACTAAAACATTCTTATGTGGACACATAAGATAAATTTTATTCCCACCTTTTTTTTTTCAATAATTTAATCCCATTCATACCCTAGTTCCTTTATATCTACAACCACTATGCCAAACAACACAATGACTTCATTCGAGGATATATTTTCAATACCTCAAGACCTAAACATTAATTGGAAACCTGTCATAAGTGTATTACTCGTTCTTCAATATATATTTGAGACCTATTTAGAACATCGACAGTATAAAGAGCTAAAATCAGCATTATATTTCAATAATCCAATTCATAAAGAAAAAACTCAAGACCATGAATACGAAATTGCTAAGCTCAAATTCGATGTTTTCGAGAAAACTGGCTATTTGTTTCGAGGTTTGATTACTATCAAGTTTGAGCTATTATTCAAAATTTGGTTACTAAGTGGATACATAATGACTTCTTTTAGCTCATTTTTGCCTGAGAAGGCTATTGGAAATGTCATCACTCAGTCAGTGATTTTTATTAATATTATTCAGATAATAAGTACTATTTTTGGACTTCCATTCAATTACTATGAACAATTTATTTTGCAAGAAAAATATGGATTTAATGAGCAGACAATTGGACAGTTTATTGGCAAAACAATAATGCGTTTACCAATGCTACTTGTAGGTGGATCCATTTCCATTGTTGTGTATTTGACATTTTTGGAACGTCATGTTGTTAATTTCCTTTTAAGTATAATGTGCTTCAATGCCGTAGTTAATTTGGCCGGTAATACTGTTTTTCTTACATCATTTCTTATGTCATTTGTGAAATTCTTCAAACCTTTGGAAGATGGGGACTTGAAAACGGCAATTGAAGATTTGGCATCTCAGGAGCAATTTCCATTATCTAAATTACATGTTTATATTGTCAATGATTCTCGCATGGGTCCCGAATTTCTTTCACAATATTCTACTGTCTATTTCATTGGCATGCCATGGAATAAACAAGTTGTCCTATATGATACTTTGATAGATTGCTACACAAAGAGGGAAATTCTTGCCGTTTTCGCGTATGAAATGGGTCATTCGAAACACAGTCATTCAATTAAAGCATTCCTACTGTTACGAACTTACTTGTTGTTGTTAATTTGGTTATATACATCTTTGATTCATAACAAGTCATTTTATAATACCTTTGGTTTTATTACTGAGCAACCAAGTGTAGTTGGACTTTTCCTATTGATTGATATTTTACTGCTGGTTGAAAGTTTCCTGGGGTTTATACGAAACTTGGTTTCTAGAAGGGGTATATTTGAAGCTGATAAATATGCAAGTGGTTGTGGATACGCGAAAGATTTAGGTACATTATTGTTGAAATCTTTAAAGGAGAAAGAGGACTTGACCACGAAAGATATTGATTATTTATACTCGACATGGCATAATTCAGAACCAATTTTGTCCGAAAGATTGTCCTTATTAAATTCGTATCAATCAGAAGAGAGACCAGAAAAGGTCGAATAGAGATGCGGTTACGATATATGTATATAAGAAGCGGGTGTAAAAATAGTGAATAAAATTCTGCGGCAGTTTAATTCAACTTATATGTATCTTCAACAACATTGAAGGGTAATTGATCATCCATACTTGCTGACCAACGAATTTGACGCGCGTTGACGGAACTTTATGTCCACTGTGGCACCAAACAAAGGCTATAACATTAAGTATAACACTGCAATAGTTAAAATAGATATTCTTTTATCTTTCTCTTACCTATGGTTTTATCAAAAACTTAAATCCAGTATCTGTGGATACTTGGGGTGTGGTGGAGTCAAATTAATGTTGTCCGACACATTAGTCCGCCACAGCGATTGAGGTAATAATTTGAAATTGCTATAAAAAAACGAGATAATTCCGCCCCACACTAACCAATAACCTTACAATTTTTTCCACCCTTTTTTTCTAAACTAATTATTACACATTAAACACTCATTGACAAGAATGCCAGAAGTTTCCCATCCAGTCAAATTAACTAAACAATTCAAGACTAAATCCGGTGCTGACGTATCAATTGCAACCGGTACCGGGACCAAATGGTTCAAAGGCGTAAGAGACGACGTTATCAATCAAGAATTGGTTGATCAAATCTTATTAGCACTTAAATTAGGATTTAGACATATCGATACTGCTGAAGTATACAACACTCAAGCAGAAGTAGGTGAAGCTATTAAACAACTGGGTATTCCAAGAGAAGAACTTTGGATAACTACTAAATATAACCCAGGAGGAAAAACTAGAGCAGCATCGAATGCCAGTCCAAGCGCTGCAATCGATGAGGCATTGAAACAATTGGATACTGATTATATTGATTTATACTTAATCCATCAACCATTTTTCACTGAAGAGAGTACCCATGGTTATTCCTTGGAGGATGTTTGGAAAGTTTTAATTGATTATAAGAAACAAGGTAAGATTAGAGAAATTGGTGTTTCTAATTTCACTGTAGAGTATCTTGAACAATTGAAAAAAATCCTGGACCCTGAATTCTATCCAGCTGTCAATCAAATTGAAAGTCATCCATTTCTTCAAGATCAATCCAAGGGAATCACTAAGTATTCACAAGATAATGGTATTTTAGTGGAAGCATACTCTCCATTAACTCCAGTTTCTAGAGTTGAAGAAAATGCATTGAGTGGATATTTGGATGAATTATCCAAAAAAATACAACAAAACCACTGGTCAAATCTTACTTAGATGGACATTACAAAGAGGTATTTTGCCAATTACCACATCTGCTAAAGAACAGAGAATTAAGGAAGCTTTGGATGTATTTGATTTTGAATTGAGTGAAGAAGAATTTGACAAAATTGTTGAAATTGGTAAGGCAAACCCACATCGTGTTTTCTTCCATGAAGAATTCAAGGATTTGTTGTAGACGTTAAATATAGTTTTACATTGTAATGAATTCTTATAAATTTTGCATGAATTTAATCTGAAAAAAAAAAAAAAAAATATGTCCGACAAACTGTTGAACTGAAAGATCGATGGTTCTAAAAAAGATATTCAAACATGACAACAAAGTGAAATTTTCCAAGAGCGACACTAAACTATCTATATTAGGAAAAGGAGTATCTGGATCAGTGGAATTGTATCAATCAAAATCGAATCCAGATTTCAAATATGCAGTGAAAATATATCATAGTAAAGAGTCTTACGAAAGCAAGAAAGATTATAAACTTAGAATACTTCATGAATATAATATTATTTCCCAACTTGATCATCCCAATATAATACGAGCATATGATTATGACATTTCATTATCTGGATCAATCATCAAAGTGTACCTAGAGCCAGGAGCACAGAATCTATTCAAACTTTTAAAACTACCAGTAGATGTCAACGATATGATTGATATATGGAAACAAATAGTACTGGGAGTTAGTTATCTTCACCATGAAAACATCTGTCATCGCGATCTCAAACTAGAAAATGTAGTATACGACTCAACACTTACCCAAATAAAGATTATAGATTTTGCAACGGCTCAAAAATTAACTAATGATTCATCCGAATCAGTTGGATTAGTTGGATCAGAGAAATACGCTTCCCCAGAAATGTACACTTCCATCAAATATAACGGAAAATCAGCCGATATTTGGTCATTAGGTATTATATTATACTATCTATTAGTGAGAAAATTTCCCTGGAATCTGGCTACTTGGAATAACCCGGAGTATCAGCATTATTCAACAAACCGAACGGCAATCTTTGATAACGAATATCCTCAGGAATTAATAGAAATAACGAGTCAAATCCTTGAACCAAACCCACAAAATAGAGTCAAATGTAGTGATATCAATGGGTTTATAGTATAAACTATCTTGACTTCTGGAGTATACAGTGTATTTGGATTATTTGTTTTTGACTTCTTTTCCTTTTTCTCTAAGAAACTTTTTGATCACGTGAATGGAGGAGTGGATATACGATTTCGCGGGGAGTACAAAAAAAATTCATTGATTGATGATGATTCACAATTTTTTTTTTATTTTTTTTTTGGCTACAAATTGGAGAGGTTTGGGTTGTATGAAAAATTTTTTAGTTTTTTTTTTATTTTTTAATTCACAGCTGTAACCACTACGAACAATAATACCATAAGCTATGCTTTCCTCAACATTACGTTCAGTTAGATCACAATCCAAGAGATTGCCAATTCTTGCTAGAAGTTATGCTGTTTCTCCAACTGCTCAAGCATTAATTTCTAAATCAGTTCAAGAAGTTGACCCTGAAATGGCTGATATTTTAAATCAAGAAAGAATTAGACAAAAAAACTCAATTACTTTGATTCCTTCTGAAAATTTCACCTCCAAGGCTGTTATGGACTTGTTAGGTTCTGAAATGCAAAATAAATATTCCGAAGGTTACCCTGGTGAACGTTATTATGGTGGTAATGAAATTATTGACAAGGCTGAATCATTATGTCAAAAGAGAGCTTTAGAAGCATTTAACTTGGATCCAAATGAATGGGGTGTCAATGTTCAACCATTATCTGGGGCTCCAGCTAACTTGTATGCCTATAGTGCTGTTTTAGAAGTTGGTGATAGAATTATGGGATTGGATTTACCTCATGGTGGTCATTTATCTCATGGTTATCAAACCAACACTACCAAGATTTCTTATATTTCTAAATATTTCCAAACCATGCCTTATAGATTGAATGAAGAAACTGGTATTATTGATTATGATACTTTGGAAAAAAATGCTCAATTATTTAGACCAAAAGTTATTGTTGCTGGTGCTTCTGCTTATTCCAGAGTTATTGATTACAAGAGAATGAAACAAATTGCCGATAAAGTTGGTGCTTATTTGATGTCTGATATGGCCCATATTTCCGGTTTAGTCTCTGCTGGTGTTACTGATTCTCCATTCCCATACTCTGATATCGTCACCACCACCACTCATAAATCTTTAAGAGGTCCAAGAGGTGCCATGATTTTCTTTAGAAAAGGTATCAGAAAGGTTACCAAAAAGGGCAAAGAAATTCCATATGAATTGGAAAGAAAAATTAACTTTTCCGTTTTCCCAGGTCATCAAGGTGGTCCACATAACCATACCATTTCTGCATTGGCAGTTGCTTTAAAGCAATGTACTGCTCCAGAATACAAACAATATCAAAAAGATGTCATTTCTAATGCTAAACATTTTGCTGATGCATTAGTTTCTAAAGGTTTCAAATTAGTCTCTGATGGTACTGATACTCATTTAATCTTGGTTGATTTGAGATCAAGAAACATTGATGGTGCTAGAGTTGAAGCTGTCTTAGAAAGAGCCAACATTGCTGCTAATAAAAACACTGTTCCAGGTGATGTTTCTGCTTTATTCCCATCTGGTTTGAGAGTTGGTACTCCAGCCATGACCACTAGAGGTTTTGGTCCAGAAGAGTTTGACAAAGTTGCTGAATTTTTGGATAAAGCTGTTAATATTGCTATTGAATTAAAATCTCAGGAACAAGGTAAAGTTCCAAAAGAATTATTGGCTTCTTTCAAGAAATTAGCTGATGAAAGTGATAAAGTTAAAGAATTGGACCAAGAAGTTGTCTCTTGGGTCAGTAAATACCCTGTCCCAGGTGAATTGTAATTGTATAGTTACTCCTCCGTCAAAGAAAAACAAAAGAAAAAATAAAACAAAACAAAGCTATTCGTTCTGTGATAACCCATTGGTTAATCTCTTGTAATTATCTATGAATATCTTGGACTATGGTGCGCTTGAAAATTAAGGTTGGATTTTTTTATTTTTTTTTTCGTGCAAATATGAAATTGTTTGACGCTTTTGATTTTAATATTTTTTTGTCTTTTTTTTTTTTCACATTCAAATATACAACTACATCAACCATAATTCCTCTATCCTCTCACCATGGAGAAAGAAATCGTGAATAGACATTTACTAGATGTTACCAAAACATCTAATCTTATATCATGGTCAAGAAATGGTTCTATTGCATATATCCCACCAACTCCAACATCAAATACTAATTTATTATTAACCTATATTGAAAATGTCAATGGAGTAACTTGGCAATTAGCTAAACCATTATCAATTAGCATTAAAATAGATAACAATAACAATTTTTTACCACAGTTGTCTTTAGTTTCATGGAGTACTTTAAGTACTGATTTGGCCATATGTGATATATATGGGAATTTTTATATCTTGTTAGCTGGTGTTCGATTATTGGAAAGTAAAGATATAATCTCACCAAGTTTTGAATTAACTTCTTATAATCATATGGAGATGATTTATAGAGATATTATTAATAGTGATATTAATTCCCCTGTTAACTCTGGAGCTTCAGTTATAGCTTATAAATGGCTTAATATTGAAAAACCCCAAATTTGGAATAAACCAGCCACAAGAGTTAATTTGGATTATTCAAATAGTGATGGTAATTCATTTGTTTATGCCTATGGGGTCAACCAAAACCAACCACATGGATTATGCCATCCGATAGCAACAAAACAAGCATTATTGGTTTTACGTAAAAATGGACAATTGATGTTGTATTATCAAGGTGAACATAAAGTTGAATATCATAAAATTTGTCAAAATTTATCTGATGATTTTCAAATTATCAATAAGGCAGGAATTGGATTTACTAATGATAGACGTGCCATTATAACCACTTGGGATTCAGTGACAAATTCCATTAGCACGTATTCTGTTGAAATCAATTGGGGATTTTTAATCGAATCAGCAAAGAGACAAAAAGTTGATGCTCATTATCATACCCCTAAGGAATCACAGAAACCTCCTTCTTTAACAGTAAAGAAAATCCATCAAATGCAACCACAAGAGTTTTATCACGAAGGTGAAGAAGAACAACAGTTGAATATCACAGAGTTATCATCAATAGATATCATTTCCGCAAACCCTGATCCAATTTCAAAGTTATGTATATTAATAACCTATGATTCGTCAATTATTTATAGATATTCATTGGATAATAATACTGTATCTGATGTGTTTATCAATTTGGGTATTGAAAAAAATATCCAGGCGCAAAGTCGTGAGTTAAGAACAATTACATTGATGGATAGAATTGTACGAAGTGGTGAAATCGAGTCGATTACTTCTGGTTTCTTGGATTATACATTCTCAATCCTTTACAAGAATGGGAAAATAGAGGTTATTGACACCCGTACATTCAAAGTACAAAATATCATAACTGATGATACAAAACCAAATAATATTTCATCAATCTTCGATATTGGATTCCAAATACCTAAAGTTGAACATAAAAACCCATTAATCATGGCAGTATCACCAAATATGACAGCAATTGTATATACTGAACTTTTTGCTGATTCTCCTAATTTAAAACTTAAACCATTTGAACGAATCAGAAATTTAAGTATTGAACAAAGTGAATTATATACTACAGCGGTAGGATTAGCATATTGTCATGCGCTTGCATTATATTCGAGTACAGGATCAGATGATTTGATTATTTTGATACAACTGGAAGCACAACGTTATAGAAGTTTATTTCAAAGTAACGATATCAAAGATGTGGAATCGGAGGTTAAGAAATTCGTTGGTACTATTATTTCCGAATGCCACAAAGCAATCAATTTCCAGATTGATGGATATAGTAAAGATGGAATTGAAAGGTTATTATCCAACAATAATACCTCATTACAAAAACTTCTTTCATTACAGTTAATTCTTGCCGAGGTACAACAAAACCACAAGGCGGCTGATATCTCCATGATTATTCTTAATTTACGAAGCATAAGTCTTGGGATAATGTTTTCATTATCGAATATTTACCGACAAATATCCAAGAAAAAACCCAGCGAGGATTCTTTACAAGATTCAATCAATCGTGGTGAATGCATTATTTCATTATTGGGTAGTTTTAAATGGTTGATTGATTTATTAGCATATTTAAATCAAGAATTATTACAATTGACATATATCAAGAATAACAATTTAAAGAATAGTAAATTAACATTAAAAAATTCCCTTGCTATTCCAATCATCATGGGTAAAGTACCAAGATTATTTCTCATGTATGCTATAACATCAATGGGTAGAACTCATGAAATTTTAAAGAAATTACATAAAGATTTAACTGATTCCAACAAATTATTTACACCAATGAAAGAATCCCTTAATAGATATTTTTCAATTTGTAATACTGCCCCAGTGACAGTTAATTTATTTGAAAATTTTCTTCGTGAATGTGATGCATTATGTACCAAAGAACTTTCAACAAAATTTAAAAATAAAGAACAAGCATTAAAATTTGAACAAAAATTAGTATGTCAAGGGGAATTACTTGATGAATTTACCGATGTGGCACTGATTTTACTTGATCGATTTACTTTAACAAGTTCAAGAGAAATGAAAATTGCTGATTTGATTCTGTATCCTACTGAATGGTTAGATATTGGAATAATGAGAAATAGATTAAAAATTGATCCTGAGAAAATAATCAATGAAATACCTGGTAAAATTAACCCACGTTGGTCATTTGATAATGGTCATATTGATGCATTAAGAAAAATATTTATTGATGATGGTGGAAATGATAATTTACTGGGATTAAGACAATGTACTAGATGTAGAGCAGTATCGGGTGTAACTGATAGTACTGTTTTTGAAACACCTATACATATTGGTTTATGGACAATGTTGTTTCAAAGAAATTGCATTTGTGGTAATCCATGGATTACAAATTTATAACGCTAGATGTGTAATTACATATTTGTGTATCTACTACTGTATAAAAACAAATTTATTTTTCAGTCTAAACTAGAACTTCCATGTAATGATACCCATAAGGTACTTAGTACAATTGCAAAAAATACACACACTCCTTAATAAGCAAGGTTATTCAAGAGTGTATATATAATTAAGCAGTTTCATCAATGATATCCACTTTAGGTTTAATATTCTTGTAACTTTTACCAAATCTCATAAAGTCATAATTTTGTTGTAATTGATCACGCCAGTAATTGAATCCTGGAACTGAATCATTTTCTAATAATTGTTCTAATATTTGTAATTTTAAATTCCACAATTCATGATTTCTAATATCAGATTCTAACAAATTTGCCGAAATTATATTTGGCAAACTATTGAATAAATATTCTTTTGTATGTTCATGTTTGGCCATAACTAACAACAACTTGAATAATTTATCCATAGGTAACTTGGCTAATCTTTCATTATCCAATTGATGTTTCAATTGGAAAAATGTTGTTGTTGGTTGAAGGAAATTGAGAAGAATTGGGAAATATGAATTTTCTGTAAATAAATTCAAATGAGCCAAAACATCAGAATAAATACTCAGATTTAATTTATAGATTGTTTCAGGGTTTGAAATTGAAAGTAATTTGATTTCAGTTTCATTTCTTTCAAATACTTGAATCAAGTTATAAGTTTTGAAAATTTCATACGTTTGTAATAAATCTTTGTAGGAACGACCATAAGAGATTGTAGAAACAAGTTGAACCACTTCTGGTCTTACCAACGAATCAAACCTGTCATAGGATGATAAAATCTCACTTAAAACAAATTCCAACTCCAATTGAGCTTGCTCACGAATTAATCTACCATAAAATTGAATTAATAATACCAAAAACAATGGATCAGATTGAAATCTGAAAAAATCGTCTCTAGTAAATGTGTACAAACCCGGGGATAATTTATGCAATTTAGGATGAATTATAGTCAATAAATCCAAATATCTTGCCAATAAAATAGTGCTTTCCAGGTTACGTGTCTTTTGAAGGATTGGTTCAATAGGTTCAAGTAATTCAATTTGTTCTTTGGATTGCAATTTCGTAATTAATAACTCAATTTGGGACAATACTGCGATGGGAGTATCTTCAGTGAAAAATTTTTCAATTAATCTATAGATGACATTATTTTCTTGTAAGAAATTCAAAGTATCTTGTTCTTGTATGTTTAAAATGATAATTTTCAAACACAAGATATTAACCACTGCAACATTTGATTCAAAAAGATTATCCAAGATAAACACCTTCGGATAAAAGTTCAAAACTTGTTTAAATGTCAAGTAAGATAACAAAGACAGTAATAATTCAATTAAAATACCATGGGAATCTAATTCATAGTAGTTTTCGTCAAGTAATAACTGGTTGATCAAAGGAATAAAATTCTCGAAATACTGTGCCTGATCAATGGTTGCTTGATCAATAGACAAGATATATCCGTCAATTAGATTAGCATCAATTGATAACTTATCTTCATAGCTTTTTTTGAGGTGGTTGATTACTTTGGTAGTAAATTCATCCAACATTATGTGTATGTATCTGATTTATGGGGTTTGTTCGTGGAGTAAAATAAGGGGGGAGAGAGAGTTGTACATTTTTTTTTTCTTATTCGCCTAGATTTTGGTTGTTCAATCATTCGATGTCGCCCTGTTTTACAACCAAAGAAAAAAAAAAACAATAGGGTCATTTAAATAAATAAAAATCCGAATTCTCCAGAAACTTCTCTACGCATTCAACAACAAACTGTCACGTGAAAAACAGTATATTACTGGTTATTTGTTTCTCTAAAATAATGATTCATGGATGTGTCTTAATTAGAATTGAGGGCGTTTTAGAGAAGCGATTGTTGTAGGTTCATTGGATGACCAGTTGATGTTATTAGTAATAGGAGCAACTAATACACTGGACAAAATTCGTCGACATATATTCTTATGATGAAAGGAATTTAAAGATCCTTAGGTTTAACGCTGAAACAGCGCTTTGCTAAACGAGCGGACTATCGATTTGTATCTAGTCGTAACAAAATACTCATTATACAAAATAACGAGCGAAGTAACCAGATTCATTGTCATTTTTTATGTTACTGTTAACTATCTGATCAGGTTAATGATTATCTCTTCTTTGGACTGTAAATTCCTAAATATGGATTGTTACTCATTCCAAATAAACTAATAATATAAATGAATGTTAAAAAGGACAATAGCTTATCATACATGTGGAAAAAGTTATTCTCACTTGTAGCCCATTGAAGTATACAATTGAATGTCTAGATATAACACCAATTGAATAAATCTCTTTCACTGAACGAGTGGATCTTAAAGTTTTTTGAAATTGATTACCACACGTACAAGATGCAACGGGAGTGTCCTATCAAAATTCAGATTCATGAAACCCTAACACAACGAATGAATTCATATGTCAATATCAACGATTGCTTGATATTCAAAGACAAGATTTGTTCAAATAGGGGTATAAAGAATTGTTCTTTTTCACAATATCAAAAACTTGTATTCAAGAAAAATATGGTAAGTGTCTTAGTTAGAGCGATTGCAATTCGATTTTTCACAAAGTCTTATCAAAATAGATAAATCATAATTCACATATTACAAATTAACAGGATATAATTGACATATTAATTGTCATTAATGAGATTTGGCTTTGAGCATTTAAAATTTAAATTAATTGCATAAATAGTTAATTACATTTTTTATCATCATTAGCGGGATTTGACTTTAACCTTTGAAATTAAAGATAATTACATCGATGTTTGATTACATTTTAAGTTGTTACACTTTAGAATTTTGGTTAATCATACTGTATAATTATCATTTGCATTTGACAATTTTCAGTTTTTTTTTCACTTTTCTTTGAACCCTAAAAATATGACACAGACACTACCCTGAAATTTCATATGCGGCAAACAAAACTGTTAATTAGCCCTGGAATGAGAATTTTAAATACGTAATTCTTTTTTTTAGACATTAAGTTTGGGACTATGAAATTAAGCGACCAAGTAATGACGCACAATTTCAAAGAATTGGGAGGAGGGAAGGGGTTGGGGTTTGTTCATTAGCCTTTTCCAAACTGCTAAACCCTCACCCTTTATGATAGAATCATTTAGTCAGACAACTTATTTATTAACACGAGATAATCTAAGCTCGTTGTAAATCATTCTTTGGTGTAAATCATTTTATTAACCCCATCTGGTAATCCCAGTTTTTTATTTTTTTTTTTTTTTTGGTCGCCTTAAGCGTAATGCTCTACAATGCTACCTGCATTTCATTCCGCTACACAAAACTTCATCAAAAATCAAGAAGGATTTGTCTCTTTTATCTATCTCACACCTAAAGAGATAAACCAAATGGTTAGCTTGAGGGTCGGGGGTATAAACAAACGATTCTCATACCAATGATACAGTGGCAATATGAAGTTTTGATTGGTTACGCATTCCAATGGATATATAATTTTTACGCTAAATTTTTCAGCTTCAACCAGAAATGTTAAATTTGTCGAAAGTTTAAAATAATAATTATACCGTAAAAGAAAAGAGACACGTTATTTACAGGACGTGTTTACCGACACGTCATTTTAACAACGAGTGTTATACATATAACTCTCTACATCTGATAACTTAGTTCCAAGTGAAAAGTTCAATCTTCCTTGTTGTTCTTCTCATCTTATCATTTCATATTACCTTGTAGCACAAGTTTAGTGATTGTGTGTGAGCATTACTGTATCAAAGCCAAATTAGTTGCACATGTTAATAAAAATCGAGTAACAAAGTGAAGACAGGCAAACTAATGATGCATTGACTTATGTAGTGGTTGCTAAAAATTTTTATTGCTCAAATATCGAACGTACGTGTTCTACCGCTACGACTAGAATTTTCATCCTACAGTAGCAGTATAAACCTCCGAATTTTACCGCATGTGAGGCCACATATCGTAACCTCTTTGGTGATACTACAAACCTGTTGCGACTAACTATTACGAAGTATTGTCCTTGTTTTTGCTGTCAAGGTATGTCTCTGACATTGAGAGGGTGGGACTAAAGTCTTTCTTGTTTTTCTCTTGGTTTATTTGTCTAAAAAAATTTTTTTAAATGGCTGCAGGGATTACTGTAGTTTTTTTCCCCCTTTTAGTTAAATAAATTTATGTAGTTTTACCGCCTTCTTTGTTGTCCCCTCCATTATCATGTGCTGATACCGTTTTTTTTATCCAACTCAATTAATATCTTAACATCAAAGAAAAGGACAGTTCATCAAACTCACCAAGATCTACACAAACCATACTAGCATATAATTTAATGATGAAGTGGCATAATATAAGTCGACTGCGCATTTCGCAAACTTTAAAAGATGGGAGATGAAGTGCTGGGGCGCATTCTGTAATGAAACCTATTGCTTTATTATTGATGTTTTCTTTTAATTTTGCAATTCTCTATAATTTTGTTTCTGATTTTACAAGTCAATAATATGAATCACAACTGAATGTCAGAGACTGATGACTACATAATCAAGGTTTTTACGTAATAGAGAAAATCTTTCTCCCTTTCATACCTCCCCAAAGCACGATATGGGAATATACTTGTATGGCTGAGTCGATGTTTAAAGTTTACGTTGTTGCAAGATGGCGGGGTAAAACCCTTTGGTGTGGAAAAAAAAATTGAATAGCTGTTGTGACAAGGAGGGACAACACACAATGTGTATCATCAACAACATCTTGATAGTGGATTGAATAATGGAACCAGATCACTTAGTTCTTGATAGCAAATTAGGGGAAGATAGAGTTTCAAAGGGAAGAAAGGCTAAGGAATTAATTGTGCAAAGGATATCTAAAATATTTATGAAGTAGTACATTACTGATCGTTAAGAGCCCGCCCTTTTGTATATTGGAGTGACTAAAAAAACACTACAGTAAGAATAAGAATAATAATACAAATGCATGTACGAGAAAGGAGACAAAATTGGTGAACTTCTTGTGTAACGAAATGCCAATAAATCAAAATCAAGGGTTGAAGAGGAATAGAATTTTAACTTAATTTTGTGTCCCATGCACTTATCAATAATTACCACTATAAGAAAATTTTTCGTTTCCGGTTAAAAAACCACACGTAATATAAACAAATTTAAATTCTCCTAGGGCAATAGAAATAGATAGCCATTTCCCCTGTTGGAATTTTTTTCATTTTGGTTTTTGTATTTTTTTATTTTGGAGATTTTTCTTTCTTTCTTCCTTTTTTTTATTTTCATTTCCATATTATCAACAAAGTGTTATTTGGTTTTTTTTACATTCAAGTTTAACCGTTCTCGATTTGTTTATTTACCTGTCAGGGGGACCACATCGAATCCGCACACACCCAGAGAAAATACTTTTCTTCGGGCCCAGACAAGAAAAAAATAAAAAGCCTCTAATAGAATCAACAAACAAACAAACAAAAAAACCCTTTATTCCCACCATCGTCTATTCAAACAAAATCACAAACCGTTCCATATTCTTCTTCATTCATTGTTTTAGATAAGATTGAGTCAGATACTAATTGTGAATTAAATAACCTAAAAAAAATCATACGTTTTTGGATTTGGTGTTTTCTTTTTTTTTTCATAAATATCATCAATCCATATTACCACATCCACATTATTATTGTTTTTATTTGGATTTTAATTGAAAGTTATTATTACTAGAAGTTTCCGTTTTCATTAATCCATCTGAACATTGTGTTTCTTTTTTTTTATCTTTCTACATTCTATCCTCAGTATAGTTTCTTTTATTTTACACATTATTCAAAGTGTCTTTTGCTACTGATCAACATAATATGAGTATTGATTCCGTCGAATCAATGGTATCATCTGCAACAAACTTGTTAGACTCCACAGTCACTACAACTACCACCCCAGACTCCTCCATCAACATTAGCAAACCACCGGCGATCCAGACATCTGGTAAGCTAATCAAAGAAACTGTGAAAGAAAATAAGCCATTACCATTCACTCCTACTTCTGAAACGCATGACTTTGAGAGCTCTTTACCCGATGAGACAGATCCAGGGAATACACTGGAGGAAATAGTACCAGATCAGAGTAAGAAATCGACCACTACGCCAGATATTAATGTCACAAAAAGTCATGATGATGATGAAGACAATGATAATGATAATAATGATGAAAACGATGACGACGATGACAAAGAAAAAGAAGACGACGAAGATCCTGATGCTGAATACAAGTTGATCGCTCGTCGATTATTTGATGAAGATTTTGTTTCAATCAAACCAGCTGAATACACACAGTTCCTTGCTGCTGATGATAAGGACTCTTCCAAAATACGTGGGTACTACATGTCTTACTTCGATTGGTCTCCAAATTTGTTAAAATCAACCAGAATACTCTGCTCTAAATTATATTTGAAGGGTGAATCACAGGAGATTGACAGAATTCTCAGCGCGTTCACCAAATCATATATCCGTCAACACAGAAATAATCCATTTTCTACTCGGAACTTTGAGCAAATTTATATTGTGATCTATTCATTAATTTTGTTAAACACCGCACTCCACAATGCGGAATTGGACAAGAAATCGAGAATCAGCAAACATGACTTTATTAAGAATACGTTAGAGACATTCATGAATCAACAAACCAAGAAATCTTTGGGAATCAAAGAAAAGATTGCCATTGAAACAGAATTGTCCAAATACTATGAAAATCTTGCCCATAAAGAACTTAACCTTAAAAACAGCGAGCCAACCAGTTCCAGTTCTAACCATGAAAGACGAATGTCAAAAATGAGCAAATCCGATACGACAGAATCATCAGATCAACACCTTCCATTAACACGCCAACCTTCTGGTTCATCTGCTTGGTCAAATGATACTAGTACCACTTCCAACTCCACCTTCAGAAGAACTTCATTTTCATTACAACGCTACAATACAGGCTCAACTGAAATGTCTACCAATAGAAAACCTCCAAGTAGAATGGGTTTAGCCCGTACCCTTGCCGGAGAGAGTAAACCAGATGGGATGTATAGTCTGTCCAACCAATCCTTGTTATCACAATCAACTGCCACCAACGGCCTTGGAAAAAGATCCTCATTTGACCAAATATTGGGAAGAACATCCAAAGCAGATATTATACTGATTGAAGAAGAACCAGAAGATGGAGATGAAGATGAACAAACAATTGATTACGACAATAGTGAGATCAATGACACATTAGAATTATCAGGAGCACCATTTTTGAAAGAGGGACTTCTAATGTATAAAGAAGATACTAGTGACAGGAGATCAATTTTCAGTCGTTCCACTAATTTTGCCAATGTATTTGTGGTGGTTTCCCAAGGAACACTTCTGATTTTCAGCTTTGATGAGAAACTAAAGAGAAAAAAGAGAGCCGTACGTCAAATTGCCAATAATGGTGAAGATGAAGATGAAGTTGGTGATGGTAATTGGTTAAAATCTTCATTAATGATTGGCAGTCACAATTTATGCTCTTGTTATGCAGAATCCAGTGGTAAATCATGGTATTTAAAACTTTCAAACAAGAAAAAATTATTATTTGCTGCTGGTACAGAAGCTGTTGCTCAAGAATTTAAGAATTCATGTAACTTTTGGGCTGCCAGAGCTACTGCTATTCCTTCAATGGAAGAATCCCAATCTTCGATAAATTATGGATTTAATCAATTGGATGTAATTCTTAAGCATACTGAGAATTTCAAAAGATTAAAGATTCATAAATATTCCACTCTTCCTATTGGTGTAAATAAGACAAGCCACGATTTACAATATCAATTTCTTCATACTGTCAGTTACTACAATAATTTGGAACGTAAATTGATGGAATTAAAAGAAAATCAAAAGAAATTTAGTTTATTGATTCCTGAATGTCAAAACACAACGAATAGAAAGATTGTCACACATAATTTTATATTAAAGATGGATGAGGTTGACTCCTCAATGAGAAAATATAGAAACTATTGTAAGGCACTTGCTTTGGGATTACAAAAAAAATTGGAACTTGATGATGATAATGATAGTGCTGAGTATAGTGAAGTTAAAGAAGTACTCAATCAATTGGGTTTATTAAATGATAAAAAATCAGATTCTCAACTTAGAAAATTTTCATTAGATAATACAGGATTTGAAAGTCCTCTTCATAGTTTAATGGTCATAGAAGAAGAAAATTCTTCGGAATAAGAGTTTATTTGTTTAGTATTTTTTTGTTTTCTTTTATTATATATATTTATGTGTATTTTTATGAGTATCATTTACAACATGTTATATTCTGCAAAAAAATTGAATAAGTTTAGAGAAATAAAGATGGTCAGTCTAATACCCGAGGAGTAAATGAACTGATAAGGACAGTTGGATGGAAAACGGTATTCCCAAACCAATGAAATTACACCTCTAAGCGATTCAAGCATTGTTTTTTTCCCTCCCACTAGGTGGTCACAAGCAACCGAAACAGTAGAGGTCGTGTTGTTACAGCATTCTATTGTTGCCTTATTCCTTCAAGGAAACGCAAAAGTACCATGTCGGGGTGTTTTACAATACTCCTCAGTTTTCTTAGGGTAATGTCCTGTGATTGACAATTGGTATGCAACTGAACATCTTCTCAACCAAGCATTACAAGTTGACAATTGAAAGCCAAAACAGAATACATAATGGGATGGATGAGAGGAAATTTCCCAACTAGGAAATAAACATCGGTTATTTATTTTATCTAGTCTTGTCAAATATTCTTTTTTTTCTCACGCACCTTGATATTTCCCCGGAAATAAAGTAATAACTTCAACAGTTGATATTTAAATAGACTACTTTACAAAATCTACAACCAAAGGATCCAAAATTTCATCCCAGTAATTAAGCAATGAGTTTTAAATCAAAATTGATTCAAAAACTAGGAATTCATTATCCAATTTTGCTTTCACCAATGGCTGGTGTTTCCACAATTGAATTAGCAGCAGCTATTACTAATCAAGGTGGATTAGGTTCAATTCCTTTGGCATCAATTGATTTTAAACAGGATAATGGAATTTCCAAATTAAATGATCTTATGCAAGACTATGATGACTTTGTTTATCAGTCTAGGAATATTGTGAATTTGAATTTTTTTTGTCATGAGATTGAACAAAGTCCTAATAATGAACAAATTCAAAATTGGAAACAGTTATACATTAATACGTTGAATGTAAATGAGGCAGTTTTAGAAAAAGCAAAGTTTACTAATGGTAATGTTTCCTTTAAGGAGGTTGAAAAAAACCATCCTGTACAATTGAACTTGTTGTTGGAATATTTAGAAAATTTGAATCCAAAAATGGTTAGTTTCCATTTTGGTATTCCTTCAAAAGAAACTATTGATAGATTACAAAAAATTGGAATATTGGTATTTGTTTCATCAACATCATTAGATGAGACAAAAATCTTGGTAAATCATGGAGTTGATGGTATTATATTACAAGGTTATGAAGCAGGTGGTCATAGAGGTAATTTTTTAACAAATGAGACATTTGATGAAAACTTATCAACCCATGCATTGTTTTTACAACTGAAACAATATATCAATACTTTGGATAATGATAAAGTCCCATTTTTGGTTCCAGCAGGAGGAATTGTTGATTCCGAAACCATTAAGTATTATTTATCTCAAGGTGCAGATGCTGTCCAATTGGGAACTGTATTTTTAGCAACTCCAGAATCAAACAACACAAAGTTTTTCACTAGAGCTAAGACACACGATCGTGCTAGTACAATTTTAATAGATTTGGTTTCTGGAAAAAGGGCAAGAGCAGTAAGAACAGAATTTATTGACCAATTAATCAAACAAAACCAATTTGAATTACATGAACTACCAGGATATGGATATACTTATAATGCTTACAAATCATTAAAACCATTGATTACTGAGCAAGATATTGGGTTTTATTTGGCTGGACAAAATTATCACCAAATTGAAACCAACAAACTGGCTGAAGAAATTATGCAAATTCTAATTAACGGATTATACAAATAGGGGGGGGGACAAAATACAACGAATTATTTATCTATAAACCTGCTTCTTTATCTAATCTCCTTTCCTCCTCTATTTGTTTTCTTCTTTCTTCTCTGGCAATTCTCTTTGCCCTCTTTGATGCCCAGCTGCTAATACATACCAAAGCAACATTACCAACCACTATCCAAGTAATCAAAATTCCAAAGTTTCTTCCCATATGACCTTTCCAAGTGTTGAAAAATACCACACGAATAAGTTCATAAGCATTATACATCGGCCAAGCATACCCGAATCGGTAAAATCCAGGCATAAGATCTAATGGAGCAAATGTAACAGCTACATTACTGACGATATTAAATACCATCCATGGAGCAATGAAAACTCTTTTATCATATGCCATAATTATCAGGACTACCATTTCATTTACTGCCCCACAAGCACTGATAAAAAGTGCTACAATCATCCATAAAACAAGAAATCCCAGTTTCCCAAAGGTGATACTAGTGGGAATTTGAAATGCTTTCACGATTAACGCATAAACCAAACCTAATAGTAAACAATGAATTTGGGAAATTAAAAACTTGAACAATAAATAATTTCGATAAACCATTTTTTTTCTCATATATCCATATGTCTCTGCTGAAAAGGTAAAACTATAGAATGATATCAATAATGCATAAATTAATTGAATTTGTCCAACAGCAATCATTTCTGGAGCTGGGCTTGGAGCATTATCAACAAAATGAAATACAGGAAAAGTTGTAAATATTGAAACGGTTTGATTATTTGCCAACAACGCTTGTTTTTGACTAGAATTAAGCAGGTTGATAATGGGCAGGTATATTTGAGGGTAAACATAATGTTTAACCCACGTTTCTGCAACAAATTCAAGACTACGAAATAAAAATTGTACAACCCCACCAAAATGTCTACCAGTTTCATAAACCATGGTAATTGACTCATTAATTTCTCCAGATGTCATATATGTACCATTGGCATTATAAAAACTTTCATATATATTTCGAGTAGAATTCGGAGCAATATAAAACCCACCCCAATATTTTTGATGATGAATCTTATGTATCATTTCCTCCAATAAGGTATTATTATGGTTTTCTGCCAGAAGGACAAATTCTGTCATGTTGGGATAAATAAATTTCCCCTTTGTTCCAACAGTAGAATTATCAAGTAATAAACTTTCCATAGCATTAGCTAAATATGGTTGAATTGTAACTCCATTATATTCAAATTCTGTATCTTCACTAATTACCACATATGGAATGTTCCTGATCCTAGTGTCTCTTTTATACACGGCACCCCAATAAAGTGATAAGAATCCCACATAAATACAAAACACTTGAACATATGCAAGTATAAATTTTGGTGCTGCTTTGAAATATTCATCTGTTTGTTCTTTAAAAGTAAGTTCTTTCTCTGGAATATGTCTTTCTTTTAATTCTTGCTTTCTATGTTCGGTTTCTAATTCTTGAGTCTCAACTTGATCAATAGCATTTGATGTCAATCCCGCATAATCCATTTTTGTTTCTTGTGGTTCATCATAACTATCATCATCATCACTATCATCATCATCACTATCATCATCATCACTATCATTAGCATCACTATCATTATCATTATTATTATCCAAGGCTAGCGAAACAATTTCGTCAATATTGGGATTGTGTAGAGGAACTTGTTTTGATTCTTCAGGACCAAGTGGATCTATTTGTTCATCCGTATGTTTGGGCATGGTCAACAAAATAAGCTTTGATGAAAAAATATAATCAACACCTTGATAAATAAATAGATACACTTAAAAAAAAGAGAGATTCTACAGGTCCAATCATCTCTTATTTTATTTGAGCAAGATATGAATAAAAAATTACCAATCCAACAGTAAGTTATACTACATAAAAAAAAAAGTTTAATGGAAATGTTGCAGTGGCTCTAAACCAACAATATGAAATAGTAAGAGCCAGTGGTTCCACTTTAGTGCAATCTTTGCTATAGGGAGAATTTTATTTAAAGAAATGGAAATTCGAAACATTTCAAAAAAAAGGGCGACAGGATTTGTTATGATAAATATCCAAGTCATAGTTTGAACCGATTGAAAAGATAAAAAAAAGAACAATAATGTCAAACGAAGAAAACAATGGCGGCGATACAAGTCCCTCGCTGCAGCCTCATGGAGACCAAGAACCATCACGTCCACTAAATTCCGGGCGAAATTTTTCCTTATCTTCCGGTAAATTTTTCCGTCGTAATACAGAAACTAGAAATGCAACTACTAAACCAGTAGACCATGATGATAATACCAACAATAATAACGAAAACAATGACCAGGACGACGATGAAGATGACGACTATGATGATTATTCTATTGCTTCATTGGATGAACATAATTATATGGAAGAGTTATTTGGAACTCAGCATGTTGCCACAGCATTGACCCATATATCAACTAAAGATGAAGAGCGTGGTCAAAGAGAAGTTTCAAAACAACAAAAACTTGAAGAAAATAATAGTTCAGATACATCTAATGAAGCATACACAGAAAAACCACTAGCTCCACTATCATCAACATCACCAGACCCACCAATAAAGCCTCAATTGTCAAGGAGAAGAAGTTCTTATGCTAGTACAATTGAAAAAGTCAAAAAATATCGTTGGTGGGATGAAGAGTTTAAACAAGAAAGGGCTAAAATCATATCCAAATTTCTTGTTAATTATATATTTTTAGTAATAGGGTTTGCGGGAGTATTGTGTATTTATACTGGGTCATATTTTCAAAGAAATTTGAGGTACAAAAATTTGAAAATGGCAGTTGTTATTGCTGATCAAAATGTTGGTAATTTACCCAATATAGTTGGTCAAACAGTAGAATATTATTTTACTCAAATACCTGCTGTTCAAGCTGATGGAAATTTTGAAATTTGGAATTACACCAGAATATCTGAATTAGCCCAATCTAAAAATCATACTATTCGACAAGAACTTGAACAACAAATTCATCATCAGACATATTGGGCTACATTTTATGTCCATGAAAATGCAACCTTAGATTGGTATCAGGCATTAATTAATCAAGATGAGAATTTCACACCCGTGGAGGGGTTAATGGAGGTAATTTATGAAACAGGTAGAGATTACATGGCCGTATATAACTACATTAGTACCATTGTTAAAGGCTTATTACAATCTTTCAACCAATTTGTCCCACAAAGTGGATTAGTTAATCATATGCTTCAAACTTTAAATGAAACTCAAGCATTTGACGTTATGGAAAATGCACCCCATTTGATATCTGCTATTCCCACGTTTACTATAAATGACTTACATCCTGTCACAGATCCTTTATTTCAAGCAGCAATGACTCTTGGTGGGGTATATTCCATCATTATGACTTTTTTTAGTCAGATATTTTGCTTAGAAATCAACATGTATTTGGCATCAAAGGTTACTGGTGCACCATTTATTATATTTAAGATTCTTACCACCCAGATTTCCTATATTTTCATATCTTTAGGGTATGTTATTTTGAATACAGCTTTCCAACTTCCGTTTAATGTCACTTTTGGTCATTCAGGATTCTTAGTGTTATGGTGTTTTGCCTTTTTACTTATGTCATCCGTTGGAGGTATTATTGAAGTTTTGGTACTGATTTGTTTTGCCACCACACCTCCATTTCTTGGGTTTGTTTTGGTTTATATGGTGGTGATAAATTTATCACCAACAATTTCACCACTTGTTCTTTGTCCTAAATTTTACCGGTACGGTTATGCTATACCGTTGAAGAATTTCTATGATCTTTTACAAGTATCGTATTTTAATGCCTGGAAAGCTCATGTAGGAAGAAATGTTGGGGTATTGATTGCATGGATCGTTGTTAGTAATGCATGTTTGCCTTTTGCTATGAAATGGTTGGCACATAAAAAGGCTAAAGATAAAGAAAAGAAAAAACTCGAGTAGGAGTAATTAGGTTAGCATATTGAAGTAAGTTTTGTAGTACTTAATTTATGATTATATTTACTTGCGTGTGATATTATCACGTGGTTGTAAGTCACATGAAATATTTCATTGATTTCTGTTTTTGTCGCATTTATCAAAACAACTTTCAGTAAAAAATCCTGAGAAAAAGAAAACTTTCGTAATAATTTTCAATACAATAACACAACTCTCTCCTATCCTCCTTGTTCTACTAATATGAGTGCACCTTCTAGAAGAATCAAATTTGTTTCAGTTTCAGTACCTATTCTATATGGTAATCATGCTGTAAAACTTGCACCAGAAAAGAGAAAACCCACTACACCAGCAGAACATACACATGAATGGACAGTATTCTTTAAACCTGTTTTAGGAGATATTGATTTAACACCATTAATCAAAAAAGTCACATTCAAATTACACGAGACATATGAAAATCCAGTTCGAACTCTTGAGTCTCCTCCATATCAAGTTACGGAAACAGGATGGGGTGAATTTGAAATCATAATTAAACTACATTTTCATCCTGGTGTTGAATTGGGTATAAATGAAAAAAATTTTCAAATTTTCCATGCATTAAAGTTGCATCCATATAATCCTCAACAAGTTAAGGAAAATGGAGAGGTGCATTCTGTATTATATGATGAGTTGGTGTTTAATGAACCAACAGAGAAAACCTTTGAAATATTAACTTCTAAACCTGTCAATTTGATACCATATAAATTACTGAATCCAAACAAACGAGATCAGGAGTTTATTCGACCAGACGAAATAGATGAATTAAATAGATTGGAGGTATATATTGAAAAAGTCAAGGAAGAGATTGAGAATCAAAGAAACCAGTACAAGATTCTTGAACAAGAAAAACTTGCACTATTACAATAGTTTATATGGATCATTTATAATTTATGTACTCTTCAATCAACGACGGTAACTCATTTAATCCCACACCAAATTTCATATGACCAGGCATCCCTCCACGAGAATTGTGAACTCTATTGATTGACCTGCTAAAATTAATTGGTGTTTTGCAATGGATTCTATCATTGTGTATGATAAGTAGGTAGTCCAAGGGATACATCCCTCCTCCCAATGGATCTTTAATCTCAAAATAATTCATCAATTCTTGACATTGAGAGTTTGTACATCTCGAACCATTTGACGTAATAAATAAAACAGGGATATTAAATGGAAATTGCTCTTGGATTGGTTCAATAAATTCCTTGCCCTGGGCACCCAAGAAAAATATATACTTGAAATAACTGTCCTCTTGATCTATAAGAAATATAGAGTCTAATAAATATGATATTTCTTTGGATATGATCTCGGCTTTACCGTAGGGAATAAAATTTGTCGGTGGATTCGAGGAAAACTGTGGCTTTGATTTTTTATACTGAAGACTGGGTACGTATAAAGACGATGGTGGTGTAGGAGACGATAGACTTATTGACGAAGAAGACGCGACATAGTATAATAATTGATTATCAGTATTAACACGTTTCATTGACAGGAATACTTGTGGCGTGACTTATAGTTTGGTGATGTTGTTGAAGTATCAATAATGGTTATATAGAAGAAACAATACCCACGAATTTTTTGTTATAATGTGGAGAGGAAAACTGAAATACCGGGGGAAAATCACCTATGAAAAAATCAATTCCAAAAAAATTTTAAAAATTTAAGAAAAAGAATGATAAATCAAACCAATACGTTTGGTAACCAATTACGGGATAGTTGTGTAGTAAAGAAAAGAAAGAGGAGAAGAAATGTGACAATTGAAAAATATTTCACGCAATCCGTAGGTCGCGTTTTGTAAATCATCGTAAATAATACCGCTATTGTGCACTTTGCTAAGGCCGTGACGGCCTTAATAGTGCGTGTGGTACAAGCAATTCTTAAAGCAATCACACTTGTTGTCGATGTTTGCTGTGGTAAACAATCAGTATTGCTTAAAAATCAAATACCAGGACTTAGAGCCACTGTGGTGATTACATCAATGGTTCAAGGGCAGCTATGCTGGTTTCATTTAGATTGCGATTGTGCGTAGGCATCTATTCAACACTATAAAGTCTACAGATGTATACAATACCATTCACCAGCTGGAACATCGTGATACATTGACTATTTAACTATACTATAATTAAATGTAATAAAAATTTTAATGTCGAACTAATTCTTTGTATGAGCACGAGGTGGACTTTCTGGTTCAGCATTTGCAGCTTCTTTAGAATATCCCGTTCCTGTAGGAGTGTAAGTTCCTTCTTGCTGGACATTCCTTTGACCATTATTCATCGAACCATACCATTGTTGTTGACCTTGAGGAGGAGGTGGTGGAGGAGGCTGCTGCTGCATATTAGGTTGTTGCTGGTTATCGTAAGGTTGTTGTGGAGGAGCATATTGATCATTAAATTGAATATAACCTTCTTCATCTTTTTGTTGTTGTTGTTTCCGTTTACGCCTGCGGCTAAGTAAGATCACCAAAAAAGTAATCAATAGAATGATTGGAATCAAAGCACATAACCAAAACAACCACCATCTCGAATAAACCCAAACTCTTTTTTGGATATCGACTATCATTTGTGTTTATAAAATTTAAATAGTATAATAAAGAAAAAAGAAGTATTGCCCTTAGGGGGAGGTAACAATATGTTTTTATAATGATTGTAACGGAAGGGGGAAAGCGGAAAGGAAGGGTGTAAAAAGACTCCTTAGTGTAGAAAAAATTACAGTACAAAGAATAATAATGATCAGAAATATTCATACAATGTAAGGCAATAACGATGCATCAGATACAAATATGCCGTATTACATAACTGGAATATGCACTCTGAAAATTCTGATTACCTAATCATGAAAGAAAATAAACAAAAGGAAAAGATGAAACAACTACAGTATGAATACTACTGTAGTTATAAAAAAATAATCATTAGCTTAGAAATCAGAATATCAGGCCATTGTCTCTACTAGCAACAATATTTATTCCTTAATTTACGACACGAGTATTCATTTTATTCATATTCAAGTCATCTAATTTGAACCCTTTATTTTGTATATAAAAGAATGATACTCCACTTTGTACTCGATTTTTTCTTTCTCTCTCTCTCTTTCATTCGTGGTTATTGCACGTAATATTCGACCTATCATACATCACCCGGCATACAAAGTTCTTTCTCTACTGCAAAGCAATGTAAAGATTAAGATGAGTCCATTTCCTGCTAATATTTACTACCACTTTTGACTACTGCTACAAGTATTCTGAATTGCTGAATTAGTTACCAGATGAGTATGCGTCACGTCAATTAGTTAACGTGATGATTATGTGTTCATGCAAAGCAGAAATCATCTCACTCAGGTGAAGTTCATTGTATTTCTAATCCAAATGTTCATTGTTTCAGTTGGACAGAATTACATGTTCAGATTAAATATGTACCTAAGTCCAAATACAAGAAGTCTCTTTAGATTTCTTAGAGTGTCAAAAGTTTTCCTCGGCATATTCTTAATTTCGTGCGTGATGATTTCGCCAAAATCACATTGCATGTAGAAAATAAATAAGGATAATTTTTTTTATTACAGCCGAATTGAAGAAAGGACTGATGTAACTTTTTTTTTTCTCTCTTTTTTTGAAGACATTTTTCCTAATTTAATCCAGATCTATATCTCCTCAAGATTAAAATAGTCAAGTCAGATCTCAACGCTGAGATAAGTTCAAGATATACATATACATAGATATACTTATCTATAAATAAATCATTTCCAATCAGCACACTCCCCCGCCCCACGTTCACAATCTCTAAAGTTTTCACCGTCGAAAGACAGAGAAAAAAAAATCTTATAGATTAACAGAGATAACCAAGTAGATTAATAGACAACTACGGGTGCCGTATAAATTCCAATTTTTCCATCTTAGTCCATTAGTATTATTACCATCATGAGTTATTTTATGGTACCCTCCGTATCATACCAAACTCAGCAGCAGCTAGAAAAACAACAAAAGGAGAAGGGAAGACGGGCCAAAAGAAAGAAGAAGCATGGAAGTAGTGGGAGTGAAAGTACACGAAGCTCAGGAGGATCCAAACATAGTCATGATACCATAGGTGAATTACCGGATGTTGATGATAACAGATCGATATTATCTTCAACATCGGTAATGACTAAACACTCGAGCCGTCCAGGAACTTCTAGATCAAGCAGTAGCTTCAAGCCACTAACGCAACTCAAAGAAGGTCAAAAACAGACATCACAACCATCATCGCCTCAACTTCCGCAACAAAAACTACATGAAACAGATAATTACCCCCTTTTGTCCAGAAAGTCAATAGAAACGCTCAGTGTTGTTGAACAAGAATTTACTCGACCACCAGATTTTGAACAATCTGCTCAATTCAATCCAGTTGAACAACAAGTTTCCAGAGAAACGGTCCCTGAAATAAATGAACAGGCAAGTATGATTGCTTCCAGATATGGCCAGGCTTTAAGGTCTGGGTCAACAAAAACCCCTGTTACTCCAGTCAGTGGTTCATTTTCAAAATATCCATCCCTGGATAACCGAAGATCAGGATCTGCGATATCAAATACATCTGTGCCATCGGGCCATTTTAATCAAAACCAAGTGTTTCAAAGAAATTCTTCAGCATCGTCCGGCTTAAGTCAAGAATCACAATATTCTGCTCCACATTCCTCAAAGGATAACCTTTCGTTCCGGAAATTGTCATTTCTTGGAAGTTCCGGCAAACGAAGAGGAAGTACCGTTTCACTGCCAGGTACCATTGGCTCTCCTGGATCATCAAATAAACAAGATGCGTCGTATTTCCCAGAAAATTCAAGTAATACTACTTCTCCATCACCAGGGCCCACTTCGGCTTCACAATCTCATATATCAAATATGTCATTTTCATATGGAACTCAATCACCACAACCACCTTCATCACTTCTGGCGATGAAAGTTATTCCTCCATTTAATGTAAATACCGACTTGTCTGTTTACAATACTAGAGAGTCCCTTGAACGAACTTTTGTGTCTCCTAATTATCTAGTTTTCCGGTTTAATAGTTTTTTGGATTTATTAAGTGAGCATCACAGTACAGATGCAATTGGTATATCCAGTATTCGGTATCACTTGCTTTTAAAATTCATTTCGAAACAGAAAAATGCGAAGGACTTTATACGTAAGGGAAATAAGTTATCTTTTGGGTCTCCGTACGGTCTCACAATGGCAGATAGTGTTCTTGCATACCATCTATATGGCCCTATGAGAGGTATACTACGAGAGTTAATCAGAATGCGCCTAAATGACCATGGCTGGAAAAATCACGAAGAGTTGGTTCAATGCAACTTTATTAACTTTGTAAGGTATGTGGCCACATTACCAGATAACGCCAACCCAGCTGAACTAAACGATATCGAGAAAAAAATTTACGAATTCAAAGAGGTGTTTAACCAAACAGCTAATGCCATGTATCTTTTGAAAAAAGAACAAGCTACTGAGTCAGATAGCGCTGATATTGCAGAGTTTCGATTTAAACTATTGATTGAAACTATTACCAAGGTCTGTTATGAGTATTTGTTATTGGAGAAGTATAGATTGGATATAACTACAAAGTATAATAACAACCATTTAATTGATAAGCAAATCTTGAAAAAGTTGTTTTACAAATATGAAGCAAATATCAGGTCCGGAAATCGTGAAAATGTGAAAGTTTTTGTGTATAATACATCATATCTGATCCAGTATTCATGGTACGTTGCATTGAGTATGCCATTTCTTAGAGTTTTAGAGTCCCATGTCTATACCGAAGATAAAAATTTGATTCAAGATCTAGAACAGTATCGCAGGGTTGAGATGATTACACCTAAAATGGACTTCACAGCTTCTGAACAGGAATTGTTTGACACATTTACGAAGAAGCTTTCTTTTGGTTCATTTTCCGAATATAATAATACCACAATGGACAAATTAGTCAAGTTGCACCGTTCCATAGATAATCAATCACCCAAATATGCCAAAATTAATCGCCATGAATTACCCGATCCAGCGTCAAATTATTCATTCCGACCAATGAATTTTGAGTATTATAATTCATCCATGGCAACTCTTCGAAATGAATCATTTGAATTGATCCTTACCCCAGATCTTATATTGCAAGCGACTGAAAAGACTTATAGAACATTGGTTTCTGAGTGTTATCGTATTCTTAAACCAGGAGGAACTTTAGTAATCGATAGTATACAATTTGGAGCGAAAAATCCCCAAGAGTTCCTTGAAAGGTACAAGGATGGAAGGTTCCCAGAGGTAATAGGGGACGAAGATCTTGGATTATTGAAGTATTTTGATGCGATTCCAAATTTCACGGAAACAATCTTAAAAGAGTTGAGTCTCGTATTTGGTAAAAATAATGTCCAGTTTAGTGTAACGCTATTAAGCTCTTCACTGGATGTTAACAGCTTTAGCATTAAGTTTGTAGGTATGAGATTATTTGAAATTGTTGGAAAGGTTGACGAGTATTGTGATAGTTTTACAGAGACAGGAGAGAATTTCAAGTCTGAATCTAACGAAAGTATACATTTTTCAATTCACATTAGAGCATCTAAGAGTTCATAAAGAAGTACTGTTTTAATATTAGTTTTATTTATATATATATAAGGAGATAATTAAATTTCATATCTATTCATTTTGTTTTTTAATCTTGTATTTATTCTACGGTATAGGTTTTTTTTTTTTCAGGACCTGCTTGTCTGTACACAAGGTCTTGGAATTTCACATCTGAGTCATTTTGCAAAAGTGGACCGCTAAGGTTTGGAGGTCGGAAAGAGTTGAAAAAAAAAAATAAAAAAAAATTAAATATTCTGATATATTAGCATAGAAACGGTTAGTTTTTTTAATAGTTCACCACTTTAAACTATTAAATCACTTTGAAAGATGTCCAAATTGGTTCATATTATTGATGTCGAAAGTGGTAATTTACAATCTCTTTCTAATGCAATCAAAAGAATAGATCCAAATTATGTAATTAGATTCATTCATAATGAAGAAGAATTTAAACAGTATGACTCGGAAATTGAAAAATTATTATTCCCCGGAGTAGGTAATTATGGTCATTTTGTTAAAGAAATCCATGCTCGTAAATTGACTTCCCATATTGTCAAGTATATTAATGATGGTAGATCATTGATGGGAATTTGTGTTGGATTACAAGCTTTTTTGAATGATTCTGAAGAAAGTCCAAATGAACCAGGATTAGGATTAGTTGACTTGGGATTATCTAAATTTAATGTTGATGATCCAAGTTATAATGGTTTAAAGAAATCAGTTCCACATATTGGCTGGAATAGTATATTGGATATTATTGTTGATGGAAAATCTTTGGATAAGAGCAAATCATTATATGGATTGAACACTATTAATAAATATTATTTTGTTCATTCATATGCTGCTATTTTGAATGATCAAGATATTGAGAAATTATCAAAAAGTGGTTGGGATTTTGCAATTGCAAGATATGGATCTGAAAAATTTTTAGCTTCTATTGCTAAAGGAAATTTATTTGCAACTCAATTTCATCCAGAAAAATCTGGTATTGCCGGTTTGAAAATTATTAAGAATTTCTTAAATGGTGAAAAATTCTCTAATGTTCAATCCAAAGATATTCAAACCCAAAAGTCTGATGTTGAAACTACGTTAAGTGGGTTGACTCGCAGAATCATTGCTTGTTTGGATGTTAGAACAAATGATGATGGTGATTTAGTTGTTACCAAAGGTGATCAATATAATGTTAGGGAACCTGGATCTGATGAAGAAGGTGAATCAAAAGTTAGAAACTTGGGTAAACCAGTTGAATTGGCAACTAGATATTATAATCAAGGTGCTGATGAAGTCACATTTTTAAACATCACTTCCTTCCGTAACTCCCCAATTAAAGATTTACCAATGTTGCAAGTTTTGAAGAAAGCTGCCGAAACCATTTTTGTTCCATTAACTGTTGGTGGTGGTATTAAAGATATGCATGATCCAGAAACCGGTAAACTTGTCCCAGCAGTTCAAGTTGCTGATTTATACTTTCGTTCTGGTGCCGATAAAATCAGTATTGGTTCTGATGCGGTAATAATTGCTGAAAATTATTATGCAAATAATAAACAAGCCACTGGAACAACCTCCATTGAAACAATTTCTTCTACATTTGGTGTACAAGCTGTGGTTATATCTGTTGATCCAAAGAGAAAATATGTCAATTCACCTGATGAAACCACTATGCAAACCATTAAAATTGAAGATCCTGAAAAGTATGGTCCAAATGGAGAAACTTATTGTTATTATCAAGTCACTTCTCAAGGGGGAAGAAAAATTCATGAATTGGGTGCGTTGGAATTATGTCTTGCATGTGAAGCATTAGGTGCTGGTGAAATTTTATTAAACTCAATTGATCATGATGGATCTAATAAAGGATATAATTTGGAATTATTAAACCAAATAAAATCACAAGTCTCAATACCAGTAATTGCAAGTAGTGGAGCAGGAAATCCAAAACACTTCCAAGAAGTTTTTGAAATGGATTGCGGAATTGATGCTGCTTTGGGTGCTGGGTTATTTCACAGAGGTGAATATACTGTCAATGAAGTAAAGAAATATTTACAAGATGAAGGTAAAATGGATGTTAGATTAGAAGATCATGTTGAATTGTAAAAGAGTAGAAAATTACGAAGGACGATTAATTGTTTTTTTTCCTTATTAGATATTAAGTACATAGAAAACAAAGTCTATAAATCTTTGTGTGTATACATCTTATATATAGATATATATCAGTATAATTATAATAGAAATCATGGTACGTTTACATTTCCCTTCTTTTTTTGATTGGCTAGCCATTTCATAGCAAACGGTAACGTTGTATTAGTAATAATAATCCACGCTACTAATATACCGATATTTCTTCCCATATGCCCTTTCCAAGCGTTAAAATATGCAACCTGTAATAAATCATAAAAGTTCTTCAATGGCATAGCATAACCGTATCTGTAGAATGAGGGACATAATACAATTGGAGAAAGCACTGGGGTCAAATTCAAGACAACAACATAAACAAGCACAAACCCAAGAAGTGCTTGTTTTAAAGCAAATGCAACCATTACCATTACTTCAATGATACTTCCAATTGAAGACATCAACAAGAAAGCAAACATCCAAATAACTAAGAAACCAGAGTTTCCAAATGCAACATTGAATGGAACTTGGAATGCCGTGTTAAGTACAATAAATGCCAAGGAGATGAAAAAATAAGCAAATTGGGTGGATATGATTTTCGCAACTAAGAATTGGGCTCCTGTAAGTTTTGAGGCCAAGTATAAATTGATACGAAGGGTAAATACTTGCAGGAAAAAAGTCATGACAATTATATAAACACCACCCAATTGCATGGTTGCAGAAAATAATGCGTTAGGAACCGGGTGTAAATCATGTACTCTAAAAGTAGGAATGGTTGTTACCAACTGGGGTGCATTATTCAAAACCCCAATAGCTTGGGTAGAATTGAGTGTTTTCAACATATTTCCAACCAACCCACTCTGTGGTATAAACTCGTTATATCCAATGAACAACTGATTGACAATAGATGTGATATAGTTCACCACAGTGTTGTAGTCCCTTCCAGTTTCATAGACAACCTCCATAAGTGATTGTGCTGGATCGAATGTCTGGGACTGAGTGACCAAAGCTTCATACCAATCAAGAGTAGCATTCTCATGAACATAAAATGCAGCCCAGAACTTTTGATGATGTATTTGACGGTATACTTCTTCGGTAATGGTGTTATTGTGTTTGGCCGCAACATCAGCAATTTTTGTATAATTCCAAATATGAAAGTCACCTGCAGCTTGAACTGATGTAATGTTTGTAAAGTAGTATTCAACTGTTTGACCCATAATATTTGGGAGCTCACCCATGTTCTGATCAGCGACAATCACTGCCATTTTCAAATTCTTGAATCTGGTGCTTCTCTGATAATATGAACCAGTGTAAATACACAAGATTCCCGCAAATCCAACGATTAAAAACACATAATTTATAAGAATTTGCCAGGCAATATGAGAACGATCATTCTTAAAATCCTTATCCCAAAACCCGTACTTTCGAACTTTTTCAATCGTGCTGGCAATTGAAGACTTACGTCGCAGTACATGTTCTTGAATTGCATTATCGCTACTTCCTGATGAGTCGCGTAAAGTTTCCTCCTTTTTTGTCTGTTCAATTGATTCTGGTGACTCCTCTTGATCTGGTACTGTGGTTGTTAAGGCACGACTCAACTCATTTGTAGCATATAAACCTTCCTGATAATTCTCAGTGTCGATGTCATTCACTCCGGTCTCATTCTCATTCTCACTGTCACTATCACTATCATTGTCATTTGTTCCTGAGTTTGATTTACCTGTGAGAAAAGAAGTTGCAGCACTTGAAAATCTTCTTGCAAGTGATTGACCTTCCCGAGCATTTACTTCGGTGCTAACAGGGTTGAAAGGAACTGGTGAATCGCTTGTTGATGAATCCACAGAAGATGATTCTAAAACCCCCTCTTCTAGTTGTTGTTCTTGTTCTTGTTCTTGTTCTTGCTCAACCATTATTTTTGTTGAAAATAGTATTAAACCCAATTTGAAATTATGTTGTGATTTCGGTGGGTTTTAATGACACAAGTATTTCAAGGATGATATCAAAATTCCAATTGATGCTCGGTTTTCTTCCATCAGGTTTCCCGTACATACGAGGCGTGTTAGAAACGAAAACAAAAAGTGTCCTATTGTTTACGATATTTGGACAAGGGTCATTGGTCAGCTGCTGAACTAAAAAAATGTACAATGTAGAAGCAAATTCGGATTAAAAGTGCGGCAATAGTTCCGAATTCATCCTTTCCACATAGAATTCAATGTAATGCTTTTCTTTTGTGTTTGCATTAGATGAAGAATGATAAATAAACAAAATGGAATTAATTGTTAATGAAGCTACAATAAACTAAAAGAATGGAAAGTGTATGGTCTCGTCCCATGAAGTTTTGTGAAGTTTTTCGGTTTAAACTGCTGGTAATTTCATCATGTACTACGAAATTTATTTTCAGTGCAAACTTTTGGTTAAACCGGTTTCTATTTTGTGAGGGAATACTGTGTGGCTTAGTAGATAAAAGAACATTCACTCAAAGATCGCAATTTAAAGGGGGTGCGCGATTATTACCAAAGCTCATATCCATTCAAAGGCTGAATAGCCAATTTGGAAATTAAGTTTTATGTACATGTACAACATAAAAAAAGTACTGAATTCTTATTCTTTTTAGTGGTTACCTACTGTATAATTCAGTTCAAATACTGTGGTCATTTCCGATTTATCCATCGTAAGTTTTGTTGGGTTATCATGTACGATTGGTCAATTTCAGATTAAGTCATGCATATCCCATGCACATGTGGTAGCGTATTGGGAAACAATGCTAATTGTTTATTTCTGAAATTTTTTGTGTTACTTATCTGCCAAGGCGAAAAAAGCCCACAAGAAGCCTAAAAAAAGATAAATGAATATACAGGATTACATAATCAATCTACATGTACACATTGGGAAGATCATGAATTGTTTCTTCCAATTTTAAAAAGTTTTTCATATTTGATTGCCTTGTTTTGTTTTTGCTATGTCATGGAAATATTTTTCTTTTCATCTAATTGTTTATGTTTTCTTTGAAACCCTATCAAAAAAGTAATCATGGCTGAATTAAATCGTAAGGAGTCAAGAGATCCATTAGATTCAGATTCGATAGACCCGTTGGATTCGAATTCACTGTCTGTCTTGCTTGACCCAAGAATTGGATTTGAAGGAATTGCTAATGATACAGTACAAAGAGTTCAAACAGAAGAGTTTGAAACTCAAGAAAGAAAGAAGAAAGAGCAACAACAAAAGGAAGAAGAGGAACAGAATCAATTACAAAAATCAAAATCACTAAATGCGAATACTCCTGAAGCACCACAACAAAAGAAAGCATTGACTTTAAAAGAGAGATATCATGAATACTGGAATGCTGTACCGGCATTTTCTATTGCATATTTGCAAGTTTTTTGTATTTATCTTGGAGTATTGTCGATCTACTGGGGGTCAATATTTAAAAGAGAAACAAGATATGAAAATGTAAAGTACTTGGTGGTTATCGAGGATTCTGAATTTAACTACAATGGAAACATTATTCAACCATACTTGGGTAACGCTATGTTCAATATGATTGCCAATAATAAAACAATTGATGGTTTGGGAGATTTTGATATTGTCAACATTACAGAGTTTGAACGGTTTGCAGCTAGCCATAATAATACATCATTTCAAGAAGTTAAAAGACAAGTTCACCATCAAAAATACTGGGGAGCTATCTATGTTGCTCCAGAATCTACCGAGAGAATATATGATAGCTTCTATACTGCCAATGCAACATTCATGTCATCGGGTGCCATTAATGAGACAGTTGTCTTGGTTTATGAAACGGGCCGTCACTTTTCAGCACTTTCTCAATACATCTTAAAAAATTTGAATGCAATTAGTGAGTCATGGATTCGTAACTATGTTTCCAGCGAAATCTACCAACCAATTATAGCACTGTTAAATGAAACTCAAAGAGAGCAATTGCTTTCATCTAATGAAACCATTGCAATATTTACAACATTCCCTACTTTTTCATTCGATGACCAAAGACCAGTTTCAGATGCAGCTGTGCTTGCTCCTAGTGAAGTTCAACTTATTTATGCATTATTGGTTTCTTTCTATAGCTTTATTTTTTCTTTGGAGATTTATGCATACATGAAGAAGAGGATTATTTATCGGAGTTATTTATTTTACAAATTCCTTATAACTCAGTTATACGCATTTGTTTTGGGGTTAGTATATTCACTCATGGTCAAAGCGTTCAGAATATCAACAAGTGAGACATTTGGTAAACTGGGATTTTTGGTTTTGTGGATGTTTATCTACTTGTTCATCAGCGCAGCTGGTGTTGTCAATGAAGTGGTTGTGCTGATATTCCTAGCATATGATAAAAAGCAACTTATTGCGCCATGGATGGTTTTTAATATCGTAAGTAATGTTTCTCCTACTTTTGCTCCATTTGTATTGCTGCCAGGGTTCTACAGATATGGTTATGCAGTACCTATGTATAATGCATACGAGGCTTTGAAAGTAGTCTTTTTCAACACATGGAAAGGACACTTAGGAAGAAATATTGGTATTTTAATTGTTTGGATAGTTGTTGGTAATATAGTCTTGATGTTTGTAACTGCATGGGCAAACCGCAGAGCTAAAAGAATCGCCAAAGAGCAACGACGCAAAGAAAAGGAAGCCTTACAAAAGGAAGCTGTACAAAAGTAAAGATCATATATAAACATATAGATTTTGTATCATTATTTAGATTTATCATTCAAGACCATTGCAGGTTTAATATTGTTACAATTATTTTTCAAGTTTCAAAGAGATGTTCCAATTGGTGATGTTAATTGACAACCCCCTTCCCCAGGAATATCATTAATCTCTACTGCTTACAGCTTTGTTAATTGATTATTGGATATTAAAAACGAGTATCCGGAAACCCGTTATTTGTGATTGTTCATTTGGGCGAAAAGGCATTGAAGATTTAACTACTGTGATGGTTTGGTGGAAACATAAGATATGTTACTTAGAGTTCGCTTCAGACTTCATAGAGCTCTATACAGAACGATCTCGCTAACTATTTTGAGTAACGAAGGGTATGCTCCCATTGAATCCTGCAATGATGTAACATTTTCAAGACTTGGTTGGAACCTGGGGAGGAATGGGGGCAGTGATAAAAACACAAAGATCAATTTTAGATCGTAGGATTTTTTTTTTTTTGTCGTATTTATAAATTTCGCATTGCAAGAGAATATAATTTTATTGACTTATCAAGAGATGCAAGTTTACTCCCTCCTTTCCTCGGTACCCCCCTTTAAATAGACCAACTAAGTTCCTTTATCCTTTTTTTTTTTTACTTTAATTTTTGGATTAATACCTTAAATACAACTATGGTATTGCAGAGTACACTTCATCCAATAGTTGAACCACGGACTTCAATTGATAGTGCTGATGAAATCAGTCCATCAGATCTCCACTATTCACCAGGTGAACTGCCTCCACATGCGAGTTCAATACTTCGAAAATCATCGTCATCACCAATACAATCAGATCTACCAAATATTTATAGTAATCTTCGGGCGATTGAAAATGAACCTCCTGGTAAATTAAGTCATGGAAAGAACATCCTTAAAAAATTGTTAAGAATTAATAAATCCTCTGACAATCTTGTTGATCTACCGCCAGTCTCTGGTCAGTCACTGAATGGAAGTTTGTCATTAGCTCCAAAGAGTTTGGGGAGAGGTAAAAGCATAAGAAGAAGCCTGGTTTTGCAACATAGTGATTCCGATTTGGAATACTTTGGAGAACAAGTTGATCTACATCCAGATATTTCTAAATCGATTGGCCATATCAAGATATCCCCAAGTTTTAGTAACGAAGGTTTACCGTTACTTAAAGTTTCCCATAAGTCAAAGAAAAGAATACTTTTCTTTATTGATCCTACTTGTTTTCGCTTCACTTGGAAAGTGATAAACGGAGTAAATGCTAGTAGTGTCCTGATTCCCAGCACTTCCCTGGCAGCATCTGCTACGACAAATTCAACAGGAAAAAGTAGTGGCACAACTACTGGCTCTCATAGATTATCGATATCTTCTAGTAGATCACAACATGAATTCAATATCGATGATATTAAGTCCGTGTACAAACAAAAACAGGGAAGTGCATATCGTGAGGAATTACACATTTCAAAGGAATTTGAAAACAAATGGATAACTATTATTTATTTTAATCATAAGAAGGGAAACTTAAAATCGTTACATTTGATTGCAGATTCAGAACATGATTTCAAGAAATTAAATACTGCAGTACAGAATTTACGGAATTTGAGGTTTCAATTGGCAAAGGAATTCTTGATTGACTTGAACAATCTTGATGAAAACTACATGAAGGTGATAATAAACGAGGAGCTACATCTGCAGCAGAGTAGTAAACATATACGAGAATATCTTTCCTTTAGTGATATACTAAAATATGTTAAAAGGTTGAACATTCATATTAATACAACCCATTTAAAGCTGATTTTCGATCAGGTATCAAAGAGTGGAGGAGATGATACTTTTGAGCAAGGGTTAAATTTTGATCAGTTCAAACAGTTTGTATCAATATTAAAGGAACGTAAAGACATAGAAAGAATTATTGAGTATAAATGTCACGGAAAGAAATATATGGACCACGATGATGTTAAAAAATTTATTAAACATACACAGAAAGAAGACTTTAATAATGACACTATACAACAAGTATTTGAAAAATTTTCTAATGAGGATAATATTTGGACTTCAGAAAGTTTGAATAATTTTTTAATATCAAGCTATTCCAAGCCATATCGTGAAATTGAATCAAAGCACTACTACGATCATCTGTTGAACGAATACTACATTTCATCTTCACACAATACATACTTAACTGGAAGGCAAGTAGTTGGCGAGTCATCCGTTGATGGATATATTCGTGCTTTACAGCGTGGATGTAAATGTGTTGAGATTGATATTTGGAACGGTGATGATCCTAATGAATCTGAACCAGTAGTCAATCATGGTCGAACATTCACGAAACCAATCGGACTAACCAATGTTATTAGAACAATAAAAAAATTTGGCTTCATAACTTCTCCGTTTCCTGTTATTCTAAGTTTGGAAATTCATTGTTCACCACTGAGTCAACTTAAGGTTGTTTCGATTTTAAAAGACATTCTTAAAGATGATTTGGTTCTTGCTCCAATTGATGATATGCCTACTTTACCCTCACCTAATGAGTTGAAACACAAGTTTATTGTCAAGGTAAAGAAAACAACTGCTTTTGAAAACCTTGTAGAGATGGAGAATGGAAGTTTTACGTCGACAACTTCCATATCTACATCTACGTCTACATCCACATCTACTTCTCAAAGTGAAGATAATGGTACAAATAATTCTTCTAAGACGACCTCGATTGTTCTCAGAAGGAAGAATAAATTACCTAAAGTGATCAATGAATTAAGTGACTTGGGAATTTATGCTCAGGGATTAAAATTTAGGAATTTTTCATTACCTGAATCCAAAACTTTCAACCATTGTTTCTCATTAGGGGAGAAAACTATCAATAGAATTCTTAAGGATGAATCTGCAAAAAATCAATTATTAAAACACAACAGAAAGTTTTTAATGCGTGTTTATCCTGGTACTACAAGAATTAGTTCCACAAATTATCTACCGATTCCATATTGGGCTGCTGGATGTCAGTTGGTAGCAACAAATTGGCAAACTGTTGATCAAGGTCAATTGTTAAATTTTGCAATGTTTTCAGCAAATTATAATCGTGGATATGTTTTGAAATCTAATATACTTAGAAAACCTGTAATATCTTCAAAATTTTCAACATTTATTCAACCTAAATTAACAAAATCAAAATTTAAATTTGAAATAATAAGTGCTCATCAATTACCAAAACCAAAGAGTAAAGAAGATATAACACCACCAAATATTTATATCACATTTGAAATTATTGGTGCTAATTCTATTGATTGGGACGATGATACCAATAATAATAATAATAATAGTAATAATAATAATAATAATAATATCATGACCACAAAGATTGTCCCTCAAAATGGATTTAATCCAATACTCAATTCCAGATTTAGTGGAATTATGACAGTTGAGAATGATTTGGTATTTATGAAATTGGTTGTTTATGCATCTATATCACCAGTAAATCCAGAATTTGGGGAACTGATTCCTATTGGTGTTGCAGTTTTAAAAATTGATTATCTTAAACGAGGTTTCCGTTATCTTCCCATTTATGACTTACTAGGGGAACAATTACTTTATTCCTCTATATTTATGTACATAGATTATGATACTTTTGAATAAGTAAACTGTAAAAAAAGAAACAATGTATAATCAAATGGGACAAGAGATATCTACAACAATTTCCCAGACCCAACTTCCTAAAATTTCTAAAAAAAACTTAGTAATAAGTATCCATAAATAAATAAATAAAACAAACCATACAAATGATCCTATAAAAAAATAATAATAATAATAATAAAAACAAAAAAAAAACCTAGCACATTCTTTTTAGCCACCACCAACACCTTCAGGTCTTTCAACTTCTTTTTGAATAATTATATCCTTCCGCAAGAGCTCTCTCAAATCACCCAACTCTTCACAAGTATGACTAGCTGTTGAAGTTGAAGTCGAAGCAGAAATTGAATACGGTTCGCTTGATAAAGCATTGAGACTATCATCTCTATCTATGATCGTAATGGTTCTTTTAAATTTAAGAAACATAACTTCAGATCTAATTAAAAGCGGATTCAAATGCAATTTTCCAGACAAATCATTAAAATACTTAAGCACCTCATCAAATTTTCGTAAGTTCTGGATAATAATCCTTTCGTTATCCGATAATACACTCAAACAGAAAAACAAAATGAATTGTGATGAATAATAATCTGTCCACAATACCTCCCATAATGATAATACATCAGTCCATTCAAACTCTCTCTTGAACCATACCAATAACATTCTAAAGAAAAAAAACAAATCATTTGACTGACATTTTTCCAAATGTTTATACAAATTAGGCAACATGAATTGCAATAACTTGTTCAAGGTATTCATTTGTTTCTTCATACCAGACTGGTCTCTAACAAAGTTTCTTTCCATTCTCTCCATAAAATTGGCAAAGGCAAAAAATACCAACGGTTCATCTCTAATAACGATGTAAAGTGGAGATAATAAATCAGTCATTCCTTGCACGTAGCCCAAGTTCACATTGTATTCATTATATGTGAGTAAAATGTTTCTCATTTTCTGCAAATGAACATTAGTAATGGTGAAGCTATCGTCTTCCAAACTATCTTCATCAGGGGTCTCGGGAGATGATTCGCGTCCATTTGATCCCAAGTCATCTCTCAGGGCAGCAGATGCTGGTTTCTTTATCGGATTCTTAAAAATATCTAAATTTCTGTCAGTACGATGAATATCCTTCTCAATTCTAAACATTTGATCTTTGAAAAATTCCATATCTGGTCTGTCATCAACTGCAGCCCATTTCATGGTCAATTCATCGTATCGTGTGGAATAGGAGGCTCTTAATGTTTTCCTTTCTTCTTCACTGGAATCCCAAGGATACACATTCAATAAAAACAACCACACTTCTTGACGGATATCTTCATGTAACCCACCATGGAAAACTCTGTTCTTAACTTCATCAGAAGTTATCATCAATCTACCACTGATATCAAAAAAATTCTTCCATTCTTGTGGTGATATAACCCCTCTTCTAGATGTCTTGCTTATCTCTTCTGGAGTTAACATCTCATTGGATCCTAATTCTCTATTGATTCGAGAATAGAGTTGATCATCCAACATATATTTGCTTTGACTCTTCTCTGCCTCTTCCTTAACCTGCTGAGCCCATTTCGCCAAATATATCCTAGCTGAATCAAAATCATCCCCAATCTTAGCAACCTCAGGCTTGTTGATTATTTCTTTGACAGACGAAGGTGCTTTATCGTCAATCAAGTCTAATACTTGGTTTTTGGTTTTAGCTGAAAAAGTGGCAACTGTTTCCAAAACTTTCCATTTTGCAGTAGCAAAAAACTTCCCTACGTCTGGCAACTTGAATGGTTCAGCTTCTGGTTTTGGTGCTTCTTCTTTTTGTTTGAAGGGTGCAAAATTACGCAAGTCATTGGATTCTGGGTTGACCAAATATACTGATGGTTCAATAGTTGATCTTTGTATATTGACCAAACTTTGCAATACATTTAAGAAATCTGTACCACCCCAATATAAATCTCCATCATTTCCAAAGGGGTCAAATCTCTGATTTTGTAATTTTTGAGCCTGTAATGTCAGGGCACTTTCATTGTCATGGAAAAATAAAATTGGAAGCTTTTCACCATCTTGGGTATTGATCACTATGGATCCATACCAAAACCCATGTGAAGGTTTTCTAAATTGAATGGAATACACATAAAGAAGTGGGGTGTTGAATGCATAGCCCAGAAGCAACGATTGGCTCGGTTTACTCACAATTCTAGAGCTTAACGCTTTACCGTGTTTGTAATTCAAAGAATCCAAATTTAACTGAATATCTTCAACATCGACCTGTTGATATATCTTAAGCTCTTCTGTTGATAATTGTGACTCTGGGGTAAAAGATAAAATAATTTCCAAATTGGTTGCTTTTGCAGGTCGTGATAACGCCAAAAACCCTGGAATGTTATCCTTTTTTGAGGGTGAAGGGTGTAGATACACCTTTGATTTAACAAAGAGAAGTTCAACCTGCCCTGGAAGGATTGTCTGTTGTGGCATTGAAATGTATGGGTCTTTTGATGGTAGAATGAATGAAAGAAGAAGAAGAAGAGTACGAAGGCGAAGTTATCAAGGGGTGGGTGGAGATCATGATTTTTTTTGGAGCGAGTGGATGCGTGAACTTTGTGTGAATTACGAAAAATTGCGCTGTGAAGCAACTGTGACGAATCTAACAGCAATTATACGGACAATTATTTTCTAGTAGATACCGACTGTATAGAATACATGAAATCAACAGTAATATAAGAATATTGGATTTTGGTGGCTATTTAGAAGATCGAAATCATCAGGAGAGATGTTGTTTGGTAATGCCAGGGTATTGCACCACTTAGGAAAAGAAAATTCAGTTAAAATCCGCAAGTTTAATTTTAGAATCAAATCTTTAGATATGCCATTGTTCCATTGAAAGGAAGACAAATGTTTGGAACAAATCCGTGAAAATTACCAAATAAATTGAATATACATAAAAGAGAATGTATTTATTAGGGTAATATTTATGTTCTGACTCAAGACCAAGATGAATAAAATCAAAAAACATCTGTTTCTTGTCTGATATGGCGTGCCCCATCGTACTGTTTGATGCCTGCCCATTTTTCCAATTTGAATGAGCATCACGTATCTGAAGTAATTTATATATGACGACGTTACTGGTGCATAGAACGGCCCTGATGGTTCTCATCCTGGGTTATTACTTCAACCTTCAAGCTCTTTCCCTACTAGTTACACGTTTGGTAGCGACTACTCTTTTGGCTCTCCGGTGTGATGCGGTAGGAAGAACTTAGGCTACGCAAAAACTACATCTGAAAAATAAAAAAAAAAAAAAAATTATTTAGATCCATCGCCCTAGTTAAACACCAGAAAGATTTAACTCATACATCATCATGGGAAAGATCTCAGTTACTGAAACTAAGGGGAAACAACGTCATAATCCGTTATTGAAGGATATCTCCACTCAAGGAGGTAATTTAAGAACAACTCCAAGATCATCAACAAAAAAACAATCATCAAAGAAAAAATCGTCTAGAACCAGAGGTGATGATGAAGAAGAACAAGAAGGGGAAGGGTTTTTGGATGCTTCGAGTTCAAGAAAGATTTTACAATTAGCCAAAGAACAACAAGATGAACTTAAGGAAGAAGAAGAAGGATCTTCTAGACCTACTTTTGCACAATCATTCAAGAACCAAGAAGTTGGCAGTGATGACGATGAAGAAGACGAAGAAGATAAAGAATATTCTGATTTTGAAGTGGACGAAGAAGAAGAAGAAGAAGAGATTGTTTATGATGAAGAAGAAGTCGAAGTTGATGAAAAAGATGCAGAATTATTTAATAAATATTTTCAATCAAATGGGGAATCAATGTCAAATGGTCAAACCATCAATTTGGCAGATAAAATTTTGGCTAAAATTCAAGAAAAGAACTTCAACAACAAACACAAGAATCGGAAAAACCAGTTGAAGATGCAGTTTTACTTCCACCAAAAGTTATTTTGGCATATGAGAAAATCGGACAAATCTTGTCTAGTTATAGACATGGTAAATTACCTAAGTTATTCAAGATTTTACCAAGTTTGAAAAATTGGGAAGATGTATTATATGTGACTAATCCTGAACAATGGACTCCCATGCAACTTATGAAGCCACCAAGTTATTTGTTTCCAATTTGCAAGCCAATGAAGCACAGAAATTCATTGAAAAGGTATTGTTGGAAAAATTTAGAACTTCTATTGAAGATTCTGAAGATCATTCATTGAATTATCATATCTATAGGGCATTGAAAAATCCCTATATAAACCAGGTGCCTTTTAAAGGGTTTTTGTTGCCATTGGTTGATGGTTATTGTACTGTTCGTGAAGCTACTATTGCTGCGTCCGTATTGACCAAAGTTTCTGTTCCTGTTTTACATTCATCCGTTGCATTAACTCAATTATTACAAAGAGATTTTAGTCCTGCTACTACGGTATTTATTAGAGTTTTGATTGAAAAGAAATATGCTTTACCATATCAGACATTGGATGAATTGGTGTTTTATTTTATGAGATTTAGAAATGCTGCACAAGAACATATGGATTTGGATAATGAAAAAGATGCTCCGCAATTACCAGTTGTTTGGCATAAGGCATTCTTGGCTTTTGCTCAACGTTATAAGAATGATATTACTGATGATCAAAGAGATTTCTTATTGGAAACAGTGAGACAAAGATTCCATCATTCCATAGGTCCAGAAATACGAAGAGAATTATTAGCTGGTAAACCAAGATTAACTGAAAATGACTCCAAACAACAACACGAAGATGGTATAATGATAGATGCTTTTTAGAGGAGAAATAGGAGTTGTTAATAATATTAAAATTTAATTTTTAAAGATTACTTCAGAATGAGATCCATCTTACTACTTGTAGAGGGTCCATCTCTCACCACATGTAGAGGTTTTCCTCGATGTAGATTTTGCTCTTTACATCTATTAACACTGCTATGTTTAAGATAAGTTTGTATTATCGCAAAAAAATTGCCAAGAATCATTATTCTCTCAAATGAATATTTACGGTGGGAATAACAATTCCCAAATTAGTTTCGTATGATTATTACAATTTTAGAAGTTTGATCTGATTTATTTGAAACAAATCAATGACATAGGACCCTGGTTGATGCTTGTTGCCGATTGATGTTCTGTTCCGCATATTCATCAAAATTTTACAGTGAAACGTTAACTTCATGGATTCCCTTTCAAAGTATAAATTTGATGGTTTGTAGATCATATACGATTGATACCATCTTTATGTTGGAGGAACCTCATCATATTGTTCACCTTTCTTGTAGACTCTTGTATTTATGGAAATCTCAACCATGACATACTACAAGCCCAATACAATAAAATAAATTGAGGTTGAAATCATGAGTCATTGTTTACAGTTCTAGGATTTTTTACATTAGTTTGCTCAACAATAAGAATGATTAAGTACTCGTTCTAACGTCATTAAGTTCCTAACAATATTCCCTAGTCTTTAAATTTTACTTCTACTTTTGGTTCGTTGGTGACTGCAAGACCATTATTAGCGGTCAAGTAACTTAATCCATATATTGTTGTTTCAGATACCTATTTTATTATGTCTTTTTGTAGTTAGTAACCTGCATACTTATGCCTTGATTCCTTGTCCACCAAATAATAATCATTTTAGTCTTTTTAAAATCAAATATTTAGTATAGTTTATACGCAAAATTGTTTGAAATTGATTTAGAGTATAACATACATTATTCCACCAATATATTTAATCAATTATGGCAACAACGTATACCAAGGAGTAACAATTTCCAATTCGATAATCTATCTCTGTTTTTTGTTCATCATTATCTTACTTTATTAATCTTTATAATCTAGAGGGTAGCAAAACCCACTACAAAATTAACAAAGCGTGTACTTGCCAATTCCAATTACAGCCAATAAAAAAAATCTATTTCTCTATTACCCAAAAGGAAGAAATAGACAAAAAAATAGGTACTGTATATAAAAAAATAATAAGTTTCATGAAAAAAAAAAAGCAGAAAACCTTCTCAACCAATCAACAAATAATTATATATAGTCTTTTTTAAAAGCAGGTCCATATTCAACTTTAGCCAAAAAAAAAGGAAAGATAAAGAATCGAACAGTGACTCAATTATCTATTCATTTTATTTAACATATCAGTGTCATTCTAGTCCATCATCGCATTTATAGAACTACTATTCATCAATCCTTTTATTCTTTTCTTTATTTTTTTTTTTAATATCACACACCTACCATAATGTTGAGAATAGCCAGTAAGAGATTTCCAACCAATAGATTAAGAACCACCCCACAATTCATAAAACAATCACTCAGATCCTATGCAGCTGCCCCAAATGAATCTCCAGAAAACAGACCATTGGTTACTCCATTAGGTAGACAACCACAAAAGTATTCTTCAGAAAATACTGGTTTTGGTCCAACTACATTTACTGAAATTTTAGATAATGTTAATATTACTTGGGATAAGAGTGATGATCCAGATAAATTATCTAAACAAAATACCAAGATTCGTCATTTTACTATTAATTTTGGTCCACAACATCCAGCTGCTCATGGTGTGTTGAGATTAATTTTAGAATTACATGGTGAAGAAATTGTTCGTAGTGATCCTCATGTTGGTTTATTACATAGAGGTACTGAAAAATTAATTGAAACCAAAACTTATATCCAAGCATTACCATATTTTGATCGTTTAGATTATGTTTCTATGATGACCAATGAACAAGTTTTTGCTTTGGCTGTGGAGAAATTATTAAATGTCGAAATTCCATTGAGAGCTAAATATATTCGTACATTATTTGGTGAAATTACCAGAGTTTTGAATCATTGTATGTCTGTTTTAACACATATTATGGATGTTGGTGGTTTAACTCCATTCTTGTGGGGTTTTGAAGAGCGTGAAAAATTGATGGAATTTTATGAAAGAGTTTCAGGAGCAAGATTGCATAGTGCTTACGTTAGACCAGGTGGTGTTTCTCAAGATTTACCTGCTGGTTTATTGGATGATATTTATATGTGGGCTACTCAATTTGGTGATAGAATTGATGAAATTGAAGAATTGTGTACCGATAATCGTATTTGGAAAGATCGTACCATTGATGTTGGTATTGTTTCTGCCGAAGATGCATTGAATTATTCATTATCCGGTGTTATGTTGAGAGGTTCTGGTATTCCTTTTGATATTCGTAAATCACAACCATATGATGCTTATGATTTAGTTGATTTTGATATTGCTGTTGGTTACAATGGTGATTGTTATGATCGTTATTTAATCAGAATGGCTGAATTTAGACAATCTTTAAGAATTATTTTCCAATGTATTAATGATATTCCAGAAGGTCCAGTCAAAGTTGAAGATTACAAAATTTCTCCTCCATCTAGAGCAATTATGAAAGAAGATATGGAAGCTTTGATTCATCATTTCTTGTTGTTTACTAAAGGTTATGCTGTTCCAGCTGGTGAAACATATACTGCCATTGAAGCTCCAAAGGGTGAAATGGCTGTTTATGTTGTTTCTGATGGTAGTGAAAGACCATATAGATGTAAGATTAGAGCTCCAGGTTTTGCTCATTTAGGTGCTCTTGATCATATTGCCAGAGGTAATTTGTTAGCTGATGCTGTTGCTATTATTGGTACTATGGATTTGGTCTTTGGTGAAGTTGATCGTTAATATTAATTTATTTTATTTTTATTAAGAAATCTGTATAGGGAGTATTATTTTTTTCACTTTAAAGATAAAGACAAAAGAAAAGTACAAAATGTATATTAATTTATTTTTAATTTATTTATAAATTAACTTTGTATCTGGGCTTTGACAATGATTGTAGTCTAATCTAAAATACAGTTCTATATAATAAATATAAGGAGGTTACTGCTCCGCCCAAAATAGCAAATCTTTTAAACAAAGAACCATCATCATCAGGATGTTTAGGAGGAGGTTGGTACAAATTTTCATATGTAGATGCTCCTGAATAAGTTGTTTGACCACCATATTTTGGTGAATTTTTATTAATCAAATTTTGATTTTGTCTAATTAAATTAACATGACGTAGTAAATGTTTGGTTTTTGTTTCTTCCAGGATATTATCATGATTATTACGATTGATTTGATTTAAAATTTTAGTTTGAGTATCCTTATCAAGTACTTTATCAATCAAATGTTGTTCAAATTTCAAATTTCTATGAAGATGTTTTTCATAATCAAAATGTGGTACATCAAATCTATTACCATAATTTATATGCTCTCCAGAAAATTTCGAATCTCGATTCGAATTGTCATTATGATACTTAATCTTATGTCTTGTGGTATTTAACCCCAGGGTAGTATAATGGGATGATTTACCACCTGATTTAGAATAATATTTGGCTTCACCATAATACCTATTATTCCATTCTCTCTTGTGATTTATATTTAAAGACTGATCATAAGCTTTTTTCTTTTTAAGATCTTTCAAAACTTCATATGAGTTAATCATATTCATGTATTTCTCCTTCATGGTCTCTTTTTCTTCATCGGATAAATTTTGATTTAAATCAGGATGGTATTTCTTCAGTAGTTTTCTAAATTGTGCCTTGATCTCTCGGATAGATGCACTTGGTGGTACATCAAGAATCTGATAATGAGTTAAATTGTTGGATGCATTGGTAGCAAATAGCCGTATACTATTGATAATCATACTTGAATAGTTAAAGGGGATTGGGTTCAGTATTGTAAAATGACAATTAGAAAATTTTTCTGTATTCTATTGTATGGTACCATATATTTATATATTTTTTTCTTTGGTGGGAGTGATTTGTTTGCTAAAGCCCCAGGTTAAATACTGTACACCCTTGTCATTTTTTTTTAATTTTAATTTTTCGTTTGAAAGGAAGTCCTATTATCGGAAATGACATGAGAGATATATATTCGGGAATAAATTGATAATACGATAAAAACAAAAGAACGTTACAAAATAGTCAGGTAGGACAAAAGGGTATATATAAAAAGTACCTGCTTTTTAACCGTATGTAGAATTGGTCCTATTATACTTCGTATCAAAGGAAGACATACACATCTGATGATGTCCCAAAAGGAAACAAAAACAAAATGTGTTACCTAATAAACAAGAAAATATTAAACATCAAGTATACACAACCGAGAATTCAAATCTCGGTATTGATCAAGCAAGATCCACCAATAAGATTGACTCATTGTTAAAACCTGAAAACGAAAACGGTATTACGAGCCCTAATAGATTCGTTAAGTTAACCGTAGAAAAAAAAGAAACACTATTATACTAAAGAACCAGGGATCACGTGACCTTACTAATTCTTAGAATTGAGTTCAAGAAATAGATTCATCTCTTGTGACTATAATAATCCAGAAGAGCTTGATATACAATAAGAGATCAAAGATTTTATAGGATTAAGTGAGTTGAAGATGTTGATGTATCCTTTGTTTTCAAATATGTACTTTACAGATAGATCAACAATTTTAAAACAAAAGCTTGTACTGTTGATTGTAATAAAAAAAGGAATTGTCATTTACCTGTACTTTAAATGACATTAACCACATTAAATGACTTCAATTTGATAGGAAGAGTTAAAAAATGCACACGTGACTTGGCAACATGGGTTTAATGACTAATCAAATAATTGATGATGGTGGTTATCTTAGTAAGAAAAAAAGAAAACCATTAAAACAAAAAAAGCAATTCAACTTAAAGGGGTCGTGTATCTAGTTACTGTATGAGTTTCTTTTTTTTTTCTTTTGTAGTTACCTTTTTGTAGAAGAGGACGTAAAGTATATAGACAACCAGAGACAAACCAAAATTCAAAACTCACGCACTGTACAAATTATTTAAGAACTCACCCACCACCACCACACACTACCACCACACTCGAACAGCGACACAGGGGAATTTTTTTTTTCTTTCTTAGTTCCTTGTTTTTTTTTTGGGTTTTCTTTACTAATCAACAACAAGCATCGAAAGTTTTACTTTCTATTATCAACTTATTCTGATAGAACAAAATCAACAGTATCAAACATCCCATCCATCCATCTATCCATCACACGTATAATATCTAACTGTTTTTAAACTCCCTCCCCCCCCTCATCAGTAATATTTACAATAAGGTGCCAACACAAGAGAAAACAACACGAATTTTTTAAAGAAAATTAATCCCCAAATTACAAATCATCATCAAGAACAATAACATATATATATATATATATAAATCAGAACAAATACATTTCATTTGCCAATCATGTCATCTAAATCAGCAGCTGCTATTTTACAACGACAATTTAAAGATTTAACTGATCCAAAGAAAGGAATCCCATCTTTTCATATTGAATTAGATGATGATAATATTTTCTTATGGAATATTGGTGTTATGGTATTAAATCCAGAATCTTTATATCATGGAGGATACTTTAAAGGACAAATGAGATTCCCACAAGATTTCCCATTTTCACCACCAAGTTTTCGTTTTACCCCTGCATTATATCATCCGAATGTTTATCGTGATGGTAGATTATGTATTTCTATATTACATCAAGGTGGAGATCCAACTAGTGATGAACCTGAAAGTGAAACTTGGTCACCAGCACAAACAGTAGAAAGTGTTTTAATTTCCATAATTTCTTTATTAGATGATCCAAATGGTAATTCACCTGCTAATATTGATGCTTCTGTTGAATTTAGAAAAAATTTCCCAGAATATAAGAGAAAAGTTTTAGCTGAAGTTGAAAGAAGTAAAAGAGATATCCCTGAAGATTTTGTCATGCCAGATGATGCTACTAATGCTTATTCCAATAATTCAGTTTTGAAGAAGGAAATTGTTGAAGAACCAGTTGATGAAGATTTTTGGTATGAAAGTGAAGAAGATGAAAGTTTTGATGAAGAAAGTTTAATGGATGAAAATATGGATGATGATCAATTTGATGAAGAAGAAGAAGATGATGAAGAAGATGATGATGAAGATATGGTTGGAAAATAATAAAAACCCTTTAGTGAGTAACAAGCAAAAAGAATTCCATGGTTTTATTTATGTATTTTAACCACACCATACCATACCACACCACACCACCTCATCCCACCAAACCAAACCCATGAATGAATGAAATTTGTTTAATTAATCTTTATTATTTTGATTGTCTTTTTTTTGGGATTCCTTTAATTTTTTTTATCAACTTTTGTTTGCTTATTTTGGAGGTGTTTTTTTATCTATAGTTATCCAACTATTAGTGTTCACGATTTATTTCTCTTTTATTGGTCATATTATTATTATTAATTGGTTCTTTTTTTTTACTTTGATTGATTAGCTATTCTTCTTTTTGTTTATATCTATATATTTTTCAAGTTGTCCCTCTATTTTTCTGCATATATTTTTGTTTTTTATTATTATTATTAAGTTTTGAAATATATATATATTATAGTATAGTATAAATGATATACATATATATATATATAACCTCTATGTTTATTCTAATCATCACTATATCCTTTTAATCCATCATATAATACCAGAATCAAACTATCCAGTTTAATTTTTACATATTCATCAGATATTTCATCATCATTATAATATAAAATTAAATATAAATCTAATATTTTACAAATTAAACATTTTAAATTTTTTTCAAATTCAATAATTGTCCAATTATCATCATAATTTTCTGTTTCTTGATTTTTTTTTTTAAATGAATTATATCCAAGTATTGAATATATTTTATAATCTTCTCCAAGGGTTGAATTTTTAGATACTGTAATTAATGGAATTCCTTGATTTGATAATAATGATATTGATTTAATACCCCCTATTGATGATGATGATACCGGTGTTGTTGATGATGATGTTTGTATTGGTTTTAGTCCTTGTTGAAGGATTTTTGAAATTTGTTTTTGTTGCAACATTGATATAATATATATTAATTAATTAATCTTTGAACCATGGAATTAAGTTTTGAATTGATATATTTTTTTTTGTTGATTGTTGGTTTGAAGGTTTTTTCTTGCTCTCTCTAATCTGACATATATTTTCTTCGTCTATTTTATCAATTTAATTTAAAAAGCATGATTGTCTTTATATAAAAAATTTATAATCTTTACTGTACCTAAATCTATACCTATATAAATAAATAATTCCTTTTGAATCCCTTTTGGTTATTTCTTCTCTATGATTCTCTCTATAAGGCAAATAATCCAGTTCGTTTTTTACCAAATGGATAAACAATAATTGCAGCTGCAAATAATCCAACACTAATACCAATTGAAACTTCAACCATAGAAGCACCAAAACTTAATGAACTTGAATCACTTAAACTATTTCCTGTTGTACTGGAAGTTGTACCATTTTTATTTGTTATTTGATCTGCTGTTTGTAAACCAGAAATTAATGTACTTTTTGATGCAATACCTGATGGAACTTGTACAAAAATTGCTGGTAACATTGCACTAACTGCCAAACCTTTCCAAATTCTTGAATACATATTTCCTAAAACTCCAATTATAAATGCTCCAATACATGCAGTAAATTCAGTAACTTGGGAAAAATGTTTACCAGCAAAATATGTACCAATATATCCAATACCAGCAATAATCACCATAACGGGTAATTCTGACCATCTTGCTTGATTTAATAATCCTAATAATGCTGCATATAATGGAACAAATAAAATTCTCCATTTATCATCAATATTATGTCCTGGTTCACATGAATTATCTGATGTTGCATTATGATCAATCCAACCATATAATGCAGCTCCTAATGTAATACCAAACCCAAGAAATAATGAATAAATAATTGCATAAAACATACGCACTGCACCAGCAACAAGATTTCTTGATTGTAATTCTAATGATCCACAAAGAATAATATAACCAGGTAAAATAATCGCTAATGAACCCTGAGTAATTGCAGAAAAACAAAATAAATCTTTATTAACACGAACAGATGCAATACCTCTTCCAATAAATGAAACAACAATTGCTGATGAAACTTCAAATACTGATGAATATAATGTTGACATTGGTGAAACATAATATAATAAATACCCCACACATGATCCAATTCCAAAACATATAGGAATATCTAGCCAACCTCCATCAAATGCCCAAACTGTAACTACTCCTGAACCTAAACCATGAATTAAAACACATAACCATGGAGGATATCTATTTTTACTCTTTAATAAATCATCAAGTTTTTTTGATGCTTCTTCAACACCAATTAAATCATGAATAACTGATTTATAAATTCTATGAGTATCAGCAAGTTTAGATAAATTTAACCCTTGAGCACATCTAACTAAATGAACTTCAGAAGTTCTTGTAGCAGCATCACCAAATGAAATCAACATACATCCAGGAAAATAAATAAATTGTCCATCAATTTCTAAAACTCTTGAAGTCATAATCATATACTCTTCCAATCTATGGGTAGGTGCACCAAATAACATCAAAGCACGACACATATTCATAATAAATCTTTGACGTTGCAAAATATCAGCAATATGAACAGTAATTCTTATTCTTTCTGCTTTACGTTTGTTATGACGTAATTTCTTTAATTTATAAACCGGATCTGGAGCTTTCTTCTTTGGAACTTTAGGTTTGGCATTTTGAAATGATGGTAATTGACCAAGTCCATCAATTCCTTCACTCCCATCACCATCCCCATCCCCATCTTCAAAATCACTATCTTTATCATCATATTTTTCATCAATTTCATCCAGGTTAGAAGATGATTCCTTTGTTTCCATGGGGTCAGATCTTAAATGATATGGATTTCTTAAAAATTTACCTGCTTTGTTTAACATAACTTTAGGAGCTTCTTTAAGATCCAGGGTGAATTTATTAAGATCAACCATTGAACTACTGGCATCATAATCTTGAAAAGCTTCATCATAAGAAGACATACCAGTATTTGTTCTGCTCAATGAACTTAATGACTTATCATCTTGTGGATTTTGATAAAGTCTCAATAACGATGATAAAACCCCGCTTTGGACATGTTTTGGTGGAGCAATATAATCAAGAGAATCTATATTCATAAAATCAGCTTCAGCTTCAATGTTAGGACTATCGACATCTTCGGATCCTCTAATAAATAAATCAGGGTTTGGTGTATAAAATTGTGAATCTTTATTTTTATCCTTTTTATTAGTTTCATGATTATCATTTTCTTGTTTTTCGTCATCTCCTTCCTCTTCAGGAATAGGAGATCTTAAATTTCTTGGACTTTCATTTGGTGTTATTTCAGCACTTGGAGTAGCACTATGGGTTAATCCTGGAAGATGTTGATTAATTAAATCTTTAGCTTCTTCACTAAGATCATTTACATTCAAAGGTTGCATTTCAATGGAATTATCATCATTAGTAGTGTCTTCAAACCCTACTCTTTTTTCTTCATCATTATCATTCCTTACTTTACTAGCACCTGGCCCTAATCCACCTCCACTAATACTTTGATTGTTACTAGATCCAAAATGCAACACTTTACCCAAAAAAGTATCATTGTGGGATATATCTTGATTCACCGAATCATTAGGATATCTATCAACCATGGACATTTTTCTTAATATACCTTTAATACCAGTAGTGCCTGAAACACTCTTTCTAGTTAAACTGGATCCCGAAATACTCTTTCTAGTTAAACTTGCACCGGAGATACTTTTCTTACTCGAACTGGTACCTGACATCAGTGAATGAATAGAACTTCTTGACTTTATTGGTGATACTTGATCTTTAAATTCGGAATGAAGGGGATCTTCATTATCTTCATGATTACTTTGACTTCTACGTGCATTTGAAGTACTTCTATGGATTTCTTTAACATTATTATTATCATTATCATCGTCTTCATCATCATCTTCAGATGAATCAGTATGATAAAATTCTTGTGGTGGATTATGGTATAAATTTGAAAAATCAACATTTGTTTCATCCTCAACATCTTCACTTTCATAATCATCTTCATTAAATTGATAATATTTATTATTATCATCAAAAGGCAGGGGTTTAGCTGAATTAAAAGTAAAATTCTTCATTCTCTTATCTTTCTCAGTTTCGATTTTAAATTCATCATCATCATCATCATTATTATAATTATCTTGATCTGAATCGACTTCATTAATAACATTAACATTTGAACCACTTTGAGGAATAAAGGATTTTCTAAACTCAGGGTTTGTAGTTTTAGAATTTGATGGTATAGGTTTACCGAAATTTTTATTGCTGCCTGTTGTAATTTTTTTGGCTTTAGCAAAATTACTAGCAGTTGTTTTAACAATTGTTGGTTTTTCATGTTTCATATGATTTTGTCTTCGTACTTCTTCTAAATTCAATTTGGTTGTAGGTAATTGTACATGAAACATTGGATGTTTTGGACCTCTACTAATATCTTCATCTGAAGACGAACCACTATCGTCGTAATTTGTAGTAGACATGATGTAATTATATTAAAATAAAATTAAAATTAAAACTTAATGTGTTTAAATATGTAGTTGATATAAATGTGAATATTTGTAGTTGGATTAGGGAAATACAAAAATAAAATGAAGATAAATCAAAAGGGAAAGATTGATAAGTTTAAATATTTTTTTTTTTCTTTGGTTGTGGTTGTCTTGGTTTGGATAATTGCATATTACATCAGTTATACATAATGCATAGTATATAAAGACAACGAGAGAATTAATTTTTTACTGATAAAATTGCGAAATATGAAAAATTTAACTGAAGAAAGACAAATTATGACATCACACAACACAACAACATTACAACGCACACAACGCATAACGCATCAAAACAACTCTTTAGAAAGGGGGAAAATTTTTGGGCTTTTGATATTTATTGTTACACTTTGGGTATAATTGCACACTTAACTGTCCTTAACATTATTTACTACCAATTCATATTACTCACTTTGATAAGACTTCTCCTGGGTGGGGATTTTACACTTAAACAAGCGAATAAGTTAAGATATGAAAAGATAAACACAAGAAAAAAAAATCCAATGAACATCAACAAACGTTTAAAGAGAAGAAATCAATATTCTACACTTCATAATGCAGGAGTTTACATAAGAACTGAAATTACATTTATTATAGGGGATTTTTCAAGACCTATTATTGTTGGATTATATTTCAAATTTGTTTTAGTTACAAAAGAATTACACAACCTATATTATTATCACAAAATCATTCTCTATATCTATTTTTTTTTTGGGCATTAGTACACACCACCAAGCAAGCAAGCGACGCTCTAGATTATCCCAAGCATTCGTTGTTGTTGATCGGCAATTTAGTTCTTATTACTCTGTAATTGCTTAGTAAGAATTACCACTTTTAGATTGATTCTAAAAATAAAAATGTATCTTATTGTTCCCCTCCCCTCGATATTTTTTTCAATCTATAACTTATCCTCATTCCGCCTCATCTCTAATCCTTTCAATTTTTTTTTGTTCAATAGAAATTTGGGAAAAACATTTAGGAAGTTCAACCTCAGTTGCGACGATTCTTCTGAGGGCGAGGATATAACGATGACGACGACGGAATTAATACAGAAAAAAAAAAAAAGGAGAAGCAGCAGCATCGCCACTTATTGTTTCTTTTTTCGCATCCGGTAATATTGTATTTCCTTGTTTTACATTTAATACGCGTCTAAATCAATTTTTTTTATAACCCCCCATCCCACCTTAGATCAGTAACAATAAAGAACCTCCGATCAATCACTACAAGTACAAGTACAATTACAAATACTCAATCAATGTACAGTATAACAATTTTTTTTACTTTTTAAGTTTGACTAGAATACAATAATATACACTACTTATTTCAAAATACTACTTCTTTTTTTTCTCTCCTTACTCTTCATCGTCACTTCCATCATCTTTATAACCATGTTTTCTAATTTCACCTAATCTCTTTCTAGCAGCAATCAAATTATTCTCCAATTTAAGAATTTCAACTTGTTGTTCCATTTCAAGGGTTTTACCTTCATAAGGTGTTAATTTACTTAAATCTACATCATTGGATTTTTCTTCATTTTCTTGAGTTAATAAACTTTGAACTTTATCAACCAATGATTTACATGCTCGAGTAACATTTCCTGATGAATCTTCCAAATTATCTTGTGCTTTAGAAACAAAATTGGCTTTAACTCTAGATGCAGCAACTAATTGTGCAGTAGATGCAGCAACTTCCTTTGATGCAACAATTAATTCTTCATGAGAATTACTTTGTTTAAGTACTCCATCAGCAGTATGAATCAATACATTAGTAGCACCAGCAACAGCTTTAGATGCACTAATTAAACCTTCTGTCCATCTACTATTCTTCTTATAGAAATCTGTCACTGATTGAGTACCTTTACCTTTAGCAACAATTTCTTTTTGTGATTCAACTGATGATTTGATTAATCCTTCTACTGCTTCTGTAACAAGTTTAGCAGAAGCCAACAACATTTCATGAACTTCCAAATTACCACCATAGATATTAGCATTACTTATTAAATTATTCAAAAATTCACTTGCTAAACTAATAGTTTGAGCAGTTTGTTCCATTTCATCATTAACCAAATCTTCCAAATTTCCTTTAAATTTCATAATACCAGTGTCAGATCTTAAAGTTTCAACAAATTGAATCAAATCCTTTATTATAGTTTGAAGCTCAAAGTTTCCATCAATAACTGCATCAATCTTATCTTCAACATCCTTAAACTTATTCAATGATTCAGATTTCAAACTTTGAAAATAAAGAATAGTTTCATCCATAATTGCATTGGTCAAATCTAAAATTTTCACTTCTTGAGTAGATGGAATACTACTGGAAAGCCCTTTAGCATTTAGCATTACATCATTAATAGAAGTAGTTAATCTGGAACTAGATAAAATAATATCAGAGAAATTTGATTCATCTTCATTTCTATCTTCCGCAATATATCCATTAAAGGTAGTGGCAAAATCAGTTGCAGTATCAGAACAACTTTCAAGAATTGATAACAAATATTCTGGGGTAGAATTTAAATTACCTGCTTGAATTGTAGTTGTTAATTCATGTTTAGAATCAGAAACACTCTTGATGTTGTTTTCCAAAAATATATCAATAAGACTCTTAAATTTCTCAACATTTGAAAGTAAAATATGATCAATTTGAGCATTAATGATATCATCTTGATCTTCTTTAGTACGATGTAACTCAGCAAGTGCATTGTCCAATGATTCATTGGTAATTTGTAATTCCATTTCAGTTTCTTTCAATTTATTTTGTAATTCTTCTGAACCTCCTAAAGATCCTAATTTTAATTCTCTATCAGCCAATTGATTCTTCAATTTATTCAATTCTGCTTCATGTTTACTCATAATAGATGAAAAATTCAAACTTTGTAATTTTCCTGATTCTTGTGCTGACATATTCAATTCCCTAACTTCAGCTTCAAGCTTTTCAATATCTTGATCCTTGGTTGCTCTTAATCTATCCAAATCTAATCTTGCCCTATCTCTTTCTCTAATCAAATCAGCCAATTCAACATTCTTTGCTTTCAAATCTTTTTCAAGTTTTTCCTTTTTCAATATAGATTCTTGTGCTGAACTGATTTTTTGTTGAATTTTTTTGAATTTGGCCAACAAATTCAAATGTTCTTGACGTAATTGTGAATATAATTTTGCAAGTGATTCATATTTCTTTGTCCAATTGGAAATTTGATCATCCAAATTCTTAATTTGTTCATCTTTAGAAGCAATTTGTTGTGTGGCAGTACTATTGATTGCCGTCATTTCATTTTCCAAACTTTTAACTCTTGTATCATATTGTTGCAAAAGTTGTTGGTCATTATCATATTGGTTTTTAAACATCAACAAATCATGTTCCAATTCTGAAACCCTTCCTTGTTGTTGTTGTTGGGTCTGTTGCATTTGAAGTGCTTGTTGTTCTTCCAAAAATCTTCTTTCTTGCTCTTGTTGTTGTTGTTCAAAGAGTCTTTGTTGCTCTTGTTGTTGTTGAAGTTGTTGTTGACGTTGTAATTCCAATTGTTGTTGAATTCTTTCTTGTTCTTGTTGCTGTTGAAACAAATAACCAGTTTGTTGTGTAATCAAGTTTTCAACTGGTGGTGGGTTTGGTGGTGGGGCAAAATCTTGAGTTGGTTGTTCTAATAATTGTTGTGAACTTACACTACGGTCACTTTGTTGCACGGATACAGGTCTACTAATTTCTTGTCCATCATCAGTGATTTTCACATTAGGAGTACTATTTGGTAATCTTGGTATAGTGACTAAACTAGTTAAAAATTTGATGGCATGACAATCAGTATAAAAATCTCTAAGCATAAAATGCTGAGAATCAAAACGTTCAACCAAACCAGTCATTGCGTCATCTTCACCCAATTGTTGATACATGGCTCTAAGCATGGAAATACAGAATTTATAGATACCATAAGATTCAGCAATTAATGGAACCAATGCACTAACCTTACATAAATTAGTACGACCTTGGTTAATAGTGGCAAATACAAGTTTTTGTAAATCATTAATCAGATCTTGAAGATCCATTAACTGTAACAACGCTTCGTAACCTTCATTAGGGTCACTCACGGTTCTTAATGAAATATACTCTTCATATTCAAAAGTACCGTTGAATCCGGGGTTGTTACGATGAAAATCCAATTTTTGAAGAATATATCTATCATATTGGTTAATTAATCTACCATAAGAAGATCCTTGACTTGGGAAAACAGTTGCTAATGATGCAATAAAATCACGATTTCTATACCCATCCTTTAAAGTATTTGGATGTCCTTCTTGTAAAACTTTATGAATCATAATCAATGCTTTAAATAATTGAACTTCATTACTTTGTAATGGTTGAATTTTGACAGCATTCCAAAATGCACGGGAGTTCTTATGATCCCAAGTATACACAATACATGCACGGACATGTTTTCTTTTCGGGGGTACTTCATCACTATTACAAGCTTTCTTAACACTAGTTTGTAAATCAACTTCAGCACGACTCATGATTCAATCTAAATTGTAATTTCGATAGTAAAAACTTTTTTTTTTGCTTTTTGGTTTATATTAGTTATAAGATACAGTGTCAATTGAATTGATGTAATATTGTAGAAACCAAATCAAGATCAAGTAGAGGAGGAAAAAAAACTACTAATGAAATTTGGGTGGACAATAAACGGAGTGGTTTTGTTGGATTCTTTTTTTTTTCGTGCCTCCTTTTTCAATCCGATATTTAATTTAATTAACCGACAACTTCGGTGTGTGTGTCTTTCTTGTTTTTGTTTTTTGAGCAAATTACCACGACTTACAGATCCACCATAGATTGGTTTTTGCGGTTTCTTCATTTCTGATTGATTATCAATAAATTTATAAGATTAAAAAAAATAAAATACATTTATAAAATCAACATACCTATACATTTGAAATGGACTCTTATTACTTCATATTAATTGAATTAAAGAATCCCAATTCTTGAACATTGCCGAAAAAATATATATATATATAAATTGTCCTATCTCCCCCCCGAGTCTCTCTCTTACTCACATTTCTTTTATTGACTTCTTCTGTATTTGGTCTTACCGAAATCAAATGGAAGATATTTATACTTAATCATATGCTGTATTTGTCTTCTCATAGTCAAAGTAAACAAAATAATAAAATACATCACAAGAATTGGCCAGAAAACAGGAATATCAAAAATAGTGAAAAAGTTAAAACTAAAGCAATCAGAGTTGCTCTAACTGCATTATACCAGAATTTAAATTCAGGTAATCTTCTAATAAATGGTCTAAATTCTTCATCTTTACCATAATCATCATCATTAGTAATTGGTTCATCGTCGAGACCTTCTTCAATAGATTCATTTTTCAATTCTTGTTCTAAAGAAGGATCAAATTTAGGTGTTAAAAACGCTAAAAATAAATTCAACAAGTAAATACCTAAAGCATAACAGATGATATACCATCCTTGGGAAAATATTATTCTTAAAAGAAATATTGAAAGCAATATTCCGAATGAAACCCATCTACCTGTGGTATGAGGAACTGATTCATCAACATATTTATGATAAGTAACTAAAAGTCTATTAAATGTAGCAACAACTGGATTGTCGGCTGGAAGTTCAAATGGTAAACCCATATTCTAATTGATGTTGTTGACAATTGGTGATTGATAAAAGAATTGATACAAGATAAGTTGAAAAATTCGCTGTTCTTTAAAGAAAAAAAAAAAAACTTTTTTCTTTTCGTTTCCTTTATTTTTTTTTTGGTTTGATTCCCACTGTAACAAAGAAACTGTAGATAGAATTTTTGGTTTGGGGGGAGGGCGAGAAAACGCGTCGTAAAAGATTCACAACCATTGCTTGTACAAGATTGACAACTATTGATTGTACAAGATTTACAACTATTTCTTGGGCAACATTGTATGTATATATATTTACATGTTTCTATTTACATGAAACTCATGAATTTACAAAGTAGCAAATACTTCCTTTGGTCTACCCACAAGTCTAACTTTTCTATTTTCTTCATCATAAATACGTTGTATCACGAGGTCCTTAGGTGGTTTCTTTGGATCGGTAATTTCAACAACTGAACCTGGAACATCAAGTGGTAATACTTCTGGCAAGTATTCTACACTAAGAGTTTGTCTTTCCTTAGGTTCAAAGACTCCTGGAGTATTAATGAGTTCACTAGCTTGTTTTCTGTAGTCTTTATCAAGAGCTTTTTCTTCATAAAGTTTGGCTAATTTTTCACTTATTTCCTTTCTCAATTGAGAAGTTTCTTCTTCTGTTAAATTCTTGTAAAGAGAACCATTGGCTTCAACACCAATTTTGTTGTCTATTTGATTGATCAATTCTTTGGTCTGACTTTGTAAATCTTTGATTTGGTCTTTAGTAATTTCATTTCTTCTGACTTGTAAATTTAAATCATAAAGTTGGTTAAATGTAACTTGTGTTCTAGCATCAGTTAAACTTTGACCAACTAAACGCAATTCATAAATATTGTATAATCTTTCAATGGCATCTTCCACTTGTTGACCTTCCAAATTCAAACCATAAACTGAGTTTAATGCTTCTTTATATGAATTAATCCAATTTTCTTTATTTTTCAACTTGGATTCCTTAATTTCATTCAATTTACCTTGGGCTAACAATTCCTTTCTTGACATACTAGCTTCTTCATTTGCAGCTTCAACGGCACTTTCAATAGGAAGGTAACCAAATCTTCTTAATCTTGGTTCAAAATGAGGTTTTGGTAATCTGATATCCTTTTTCAATGCAACACCAACATATTTTCTTAAAGGATGGAAAGGATCAAGGTAAAATCTAACATACCCCGGTTCAGTGGCATAAATAGTATGATCTACACCAATGTTTGTATTTTCACCAGGGTGAATAACAGTACCTCTTTGTCTCATAATAATTTCCCCCGGTTGAATAAAATGACCTTCTTGTTTTTTAACACCCAATCTTCTACCAGCTGAATCTTTATTGTTGGTTTTAGAACCAGAAACTCTCTTTTTAGCTGTACGGATTTGAATAGATATGTTAAGTGGATTGGACGACAAGTCAATCGACTTTCTCGTATTACTAAACAATCCCTTGACAAATGATGACATTCTTGTTGTTGTTGTTGCGGTGGAAGTTTGTAACGAGAAGGGTGGGAAATGCTTTTTCTACTAAGAGTCTCTTGTACTTTGATTAATGAATGAGACGAAAAATTTTCGTTCTCTGGTGGAAAAAAAAAAAAAAAAATTGAGAAACCAAAAACGTTAGTCGTGTAAACTGGTCATAAACTTTTTTTTACCCGGATTCTCAATAACGCCAGTAATAATGATAATTTCATATTCATATAATCGAGTGTAATCTACCTAAATCACTTTTAATCTTTCAATTAAAGTGTTAATTCTACCTTTCCATTCGTCATAGAGGTCAGTTTCACTCCAGAGATCACTTGCTTCACTTTTCTCTGGGTCAAGGTTGGTGTTTAAAGCTTGAATTGCCAATTGACTGATGGTTAAGGATGAATCATTAATATCATATGTCTTTAATTTAAACTCATTATCCCATTGGTCTTGATTACACGTAATAAATGTAATTATTTCGTCTTTCCAAAACTGCTTTATATCGTCATCTCCAAAGGTCTGTTCCAACCAACTTTTTGAATCGAATACTGTGACAAGCAATGATGATATAGTTGCAGATTCAGCATCACTAATATCAAGGTACCCTTCTTCGTTCTTAATAGCAATTTCTAAACTTTTAACTATTTCTTTGAGAGGGTTTTCTGTATTTGGGTCTCTAACGCGTGCCCAAAAATCACAAGCTGAATCACTTTCGAAATATCCTGTACCCCAAGCACCCATTATCAATTCAATTAATTAAATGTTGAAAAAGAAAGTGATAGAAAACCACGAGTAAATTCTTTTTGTTTGTTTTTTTGTTTTTTTGTATTTGATCATTTGTGGATCGTTTATATATTTATTAAATGATTCTTGGCATTTTAACTGTACAGAAAAATTACACTAAAAATGGGTGTTGTGCCCCATGTTTTGTTCACATATGAAGAAAAGTTTCCAACACTTCAATTGCAAGCAAATGATCTTCTTCTTGAGTTAACCCACTAATTGTCAAAGCACCAATGACTGAATCAAAATTAGTTAATTTTAAAGGAACACTACCACCATGACTAGCATATTCAAAGGAACTAACAAAATTTGCTTCTTCAATTGGTTTATCCTTTATTCTTAATTTTTGACCAATGTAGAAACTAGATTTACCAAATCTAAAAACAGTATTGGTTTTACGTTGAACCCATTTATCATTATCAATAGTAGTACCTTTACCAATTGTAGTTTGAAATAATACATGACCATCAGATAATGTAATATTAATTAAAATTGATTTCCCAGGGTATTTTTCACTGGCCAATTTACGGGCAAAACTCCCTAAATTCCATGCTGTTTCTGCATTAAAAGTTTGAAATTCAAGGTTTTTTTCTAAGTTATCGAGTTGATCCAACGAATATGAGTAAATTTCGTGAACCATTGTAGTTTAATTATAAAGAAAAAAAAGGATCCAATAACGATTCAAGTATTTGCCAATATGTACTGTATTTATTTCTTCAGTTACTTTTTTTTTTCTTTGGTAACGCTGGTTCGGGAAATTATGCTCCTTTGTAAGAGCAGTTTTGGGGGATCTCGCAATTTTGTGGGGGGAGGGAGGTTACCATACGAAAAAACCTCTTAATGAACTTCGTGGAGTGATGCGTAGTCATTCCACCTAAGATCAAGTAAAGATTGACGATGAAACACAAGTGGCTCAATTGGTATCTTGAATTATTATGCAGGTACCACTCAATCCTCTTGATACAAATTTTGGAGGAAGAAAGTGAGAAACTCACGCCATGCCCTCTTTTCAATGTGTTGATTCTATTATGTTTTTTTTTGCCCTTAAATTTGATCCATGGTGTAAAGTGTGAAGAGGGGATGATTGTTGTAATGAGCTGAATGGTACTACTGTAGATGTATAATAGTACAGCACCACACGTTTTACAGTCTTGGCTGATGATATTTGCTAATTTTTAGTGAAAAGAAGATTCCAAATGACTACTAAATTGCTTCCATTTTAGCCGTACGTTAAAAACCTTAAACACCTATTCTCGAAAGAGGCTATTTATAGCCGTTTTAATTTTAGGACAAAATGTAAATAGATTATACAGCATCCTTTATCCATTAATTTTTTTTAGTTGAATTATGATCATTCCAAATTATAGAAGTGTTTTTAATGAATAAGGTGCATAGCAACCGAATTATAATCGTATATGCATATTTGCAAACTATTTGTGATATTGTACATGTTATCTTAACATTTAATCCTAACGGAAACGAACAACGGTGTTTATTGTATTGAAATCACACATACCTGTAGGTGGAAAAATTAATCCACACATGATTTATATGCGTTTGTTCGTAGAGTGAAATGAACTCCGATCATGGTTTGAATTTTCATGTGGATGTACAAGGAAAAACATCCACGAGTGAAGTGTAATGCATACAGTATCACAAACGTACTTACACCAAATCATCTATACACTTCTAACTTATCCCCCCTCCCTTTTTGTTTCTTTTGTTAGATATATACTGTGATAACTCACGATAATGTATTTATGGAAATAATTAGTACATTTGGTAGTGGATTTGTAATGATTATCTACGTCTCCTCACAAATGTTTTAGTTACTACCCCATGTATCATTGTTTTTTTTTTCTTTGGACCAGTAATTGACTGCGAAATCCAATAAGGGACAGAAAATAAAAGTGACACCATCAAAGCCACCAATGAAAATCTCATTCGTATGTTTCTTTTCCATATCCATGTTAGTGTGATCTTTGCCTCTTGTTGCTTTCCTTTTTGATCACTTGTGCAAGTGCAAAATTCATTAATTCCATCATAAAACATATTGATCCCCGCTACTTGATTTTCATCTTACTGACGATCAATTATAGATTTTAATCAAGAGTTTTAACAAATATTTTCTCAATTATGCATGTATATTTTATCCCACCTCTAAATTTAGCAACAATTATCTCCATTTCTTTAAGCACACACCCTTACACATATAGATGAACACATTACAGGGTCAAGTATAAATTACTATTGGTTTCCTCTGAACATTATAAATTTAGTTAAATGAATTTATTTTGTTTATTATTTCTCACTATACATCAATAAAATGTTTTCTCAGATTATATTATTTGCTTTTCTAAATTATTGCTATTCAGCAACAATTACATCAACGGTTGATTCATATGCCACTGCCTATGTGACTGAAGTTAGTGAAGGTGCTGTTCAATATATACCCCCTATTGGTTGTATTGTTACGTATTATGATGGAGATTCATCGTCTTCTACAACCTTAATTGATTGTCCACTGGATATCAATACCGTCCCCGTCGGTTGTGTTTTGAATGATTGTTGTAAGACAGTTTGTCCTAAAGGCGAGTATTGTACTTGGATCACTACTGGTTTGGAAGCTGGCCAGTCTTCTAAGATATGTAATAGTATCAATTGTTTTTCTTGGGGTGCATCAGGTGCTAGTCCTAGATATTTTTGCAGTGGAACACCCACATGGTCACATGATTCAGGTTGTGTAAAAACTATAACTACTTCTTCAGTTATTACTAGTTATTACACAACTGTTGTTACAACCGCCTGTGATGATTCTGAAGGTGGTGACGATTCCGTACCTTCTGGTTGTGGTACAATTATATCGGTGATTTCTAGTACTACCCATACGTATACTACATGTACTGGATCCGTTTCTCCACCACCTGGATGTGAATTTTCTACTACTAGAGAACTTACCAGCCTCTTGATTTGTACTAAAGAATGTACAAAAACTTTTTCCACAACAGATCGTTCCACAACCGTGACTTTTTCAAGTTGTCCACTGGATGATATAACTGCCCCTCCTGGATTCTACCCCATTCAACCGTCTGGTTGCTCAGCATATTCAGGAACAGTTTATTGTCCTGATTATTGTCTGACATATTATGATTATTCAGATTATTATGGTACAATTTATACAGTTGGCGTTACTACTTGTGAAGGCGATCATAGTTGTCAATTTATAGCAACTGGAGCTTATCCAAGTTTTGATTGTCCTGTTACTCCAGGTGCTGCATGTACCAAGAAGTTTACTTCTGAAGGTCAGGTCACAACTGTTACATTAGATCCTTGTCCGCTGGGTGAGATAACACCACCACCAAATTTCCCTGCTGAGATTATTGGCTGTACCAGTTATTCACTGTATTATTTCTGTCCTGAAAAGTGTGAATATTACAGTACATCTTGGCCATACTATAATTCCTATGTTAGCGCATTTATAACATCGTGTGATAATAGTGGCTGTGAGATAATTACGAGTAACGGCAATCCAAGCTACAGTTGTCCACTAGTGTCGTACCCACCAGGTATTCCATCCCCATGTACCAGAACATTTAGCTATGAAGATCGCACCACAAATGTAAGTTTTGATGAGTGTCCACTGGGTGAAATAACCCCGCCACCAGATTTCATACATCCAAGAACAGTTGGATGCAGTACCTTGTCTTACCAAACCTTTTGTCCTAGACCATGCACATTATCTGGATCACATGTGACGTACTATGGAACTCCTTACAATTTTGTGTTTACAGTTTGCGGAAGAGGACATGGTCATGGTGTGCCACCTGGTTGTTTTACAACATGGGATATACCAAATGCAGAGATTTACATGAATACTTTAGAAACTTGATTGATTTATTATTGTGTGTTTAAACATAAAAAATATTAAATAACTTAAATATATACTCATGTAGTTAAACATATGAATTATGTTATACTGATTCATGTAATTAGAGTAGACTCTTTGTGTTTTAGCTATTACGTGGTTTCCAAAAACTCACTCGTTTATTTTAGAGAAGGATAGGCTTTGGATACTACCCCCTTTTCGTTCTTCAAAATCTGACTTTTTAAACGACAGCCTTGAGTGTTATCCTAAGTGTGGGGAAGGGAATTAGCTAAAGATATTGGTGATTAAATTCAAGAATTTTGTAATCTACATTCTACATTACTACCCTTCTGGTTACTAAACAATATAGCTTAAACTATCAATTACGTCATACTGTGTATCATATTTCCAAAATGGAATTTTCTTGGATATCAAAGTTCTATTCTTCCGATAGCAATAAAATTGTGTATGTGTGGTACATACTGTACACACATAAAGACATGAAGCCAAGAATTATAGCTATACTACTGATTTGTAGGAATAACACTTTTCCATAAAAAAGACAAAACATGAAAAATAAAGAGCAAAAAAAAGCAAAATTCTTGGAAGAGCAATTTGACTTATGACATGACAGAAGGGACGTGGAGTTTTTTTATCCGAGAGTCAAGAGCATCACCAGGAGTTTTAAAAGTAATAACCACATTTCTGTCATATATATGCTTATTATGTATGTATTATTCATAGTCCTGGAATAGTAATGTATTAGCAAACTATTCAATTAACATATGAGAATTGCGCGTTTTTACTGTTCCAATAAATACAGATAAACTGCAACAATAATAAACTATTCTCATTCTTTTTTTTGAGTTTGCTGAATGAACATTAAATATCTATAATAACCAGAGCTACACATGTATTAATTATTTCCAATTGACCAAGAATTTCAAGAATCTTTTTATTTTTCTTAGCCTTATTACCCCATGGAGTTTATATGAGAGGAGAGTATATACCACTTGACCAAACAAAGTTTCCATTCAAAGATGAATGGTCCCCCCATGGTAACTTATAATCCAAAAAAGTATATAAATGGAGTTAAATGTGCACAATATGCCGAGTTAATCAATTATGAATACAACCACATATACTATTATCCTCTATTTTGTTAAATAATGTCTGAAAAATCTCAACTACCGGAATCATCAACCATTTCCAAAGGTTCAGACTATGAAACTGATATCAAGGAAGAAGAAATTGATTTTTCCAATGTACTTACCAAATATTCCCAACAAGAAGTAATGCAAATGGGTAGAAGCTATGCCCAAGAACATGCATTAAACGAAGAATTGTTTGCTCAAGGTGCTGCTGTTGCACAATTCCCCAAACGCTACCAGCTGTTTGATTTCTTGGATGAAGAACAAAAACAAGCTTTAGATGTTGAAGATAAACATCGTTGGAGACTCTCTCAAAAGCTTTATGAAGTTGTTGCTGCTGGTGCTGTATCTGCTGCTGTTCAAGGGTGTGATCAAGTGGTTATCAATGGTGCCACCTTATTCTATCCTGATGCTTTTGGAATCACTCAAATGAAAAATGGTGATTTGATTCAAGGTTTGGTTAATGGAGCACCATACCTATGTGCTTCCTGTATTGCCTGTTGGATGTCTGATTGGTGTAATCAGCGAGTGGGTAGAAGATGGGTTATATTCTGGACCTGTGTTATATCCGCTCTTACTTGTATCTGGCAAGGCTTTGTCAACAACTGGTGGCATTTGTTTATTTCCAGATTTATGCTTGGATTTGGTATTGGTATCAAGTCAGCAACTGTGCCTCCATATGCAGCTGAATGTGCACCTAAACAAATTCGTGGTTCATTGGTTATGTTGTGGCAATTTTTTACTGCTGTTGGAATTATGTTTGGTTACGTACTTTGTTTGGCGTTTTATCGAGTACCAGATTTGTGGGTAACTACTGGGTTAAATTGGAGATTGATGCTTGGTTCTGCTGCATTACCAGCATTTGTTGTTTTAGTTCAAGTTCCTTTTATTCCTGAATCACCAAGGTGGTTAATGGGTAAAGGAAGACATAGTGAAGCCTTTGAATCATTGCAGAAATTACGTTCCAGTGATATTGCTGCTGCACGTGATTGTTTTTATCAATACATCTTACTTAAAACTGAAGGTTCATACAAGATTCCTACTTGGAAAAGATTAATTGAAATGTTTACCATTAGAAGAAACAGAAATGGTGCTCTTGGTGCTTGGATTGTCATGTTCATGCAGCAATTTTGTGGTATTAACGTCATTGCATATTATTCATCATCCATTTTTATTGCTGCTGATTTTTCAGAAATAAGTGCTTTGCTAGCATCATGGGGATTTGGTATGATCAATTTCATATTTGCCATTCCTGCTTTCTTAACCATTGATAAGTTTGGACGTAGAAATTTATTATTGTTTGCCTTCCCTGTAATGTGTATCTTCTTGTTAATTGCTGGTTTTGGCTTTTTGATTGATAACAGAGAAGGAAGATTGGCTATGGTAACAACCAGTATTTACCTCTTTACTGCAGTATACTCAAGCTCAGAAGGTCCAGTTCCATTCACATATTCAGCTGAAGCTTTCCCGTTGTATATTCGGGACTTGGGTATGAGTTTTGCAACTGCGACCTGTTGGTTTTTCAATTTCATGTTGGCATTTACTTGGCCAAGATTGCAAAATGCATTCACTCCTACTGGTGCTTTTGGATTCTATGCTGCCTGGAATTTGATTGGTTTCTTTATGGTATTATGGTTCTTACCGGAAACTAAAGGATTGACTTTAGAAGAACTAGATAGAGTGTTTGCCGTATCCGCCTTCAAACGTGCTAGATACCATACAAGAGTCTTTTGGAATGGAATTCAAAGGGTGCTCTTACGCAGGAATATTTCTCCTTTACCCCCATTGTATAGCGAAAAGGGAAATGATATCACCATGGTTGAAAAACCTGAAGTAGATCATGTTGAATAAGCCTAATTCTTTAGATGCATTGTTTGCGTATGTGTATTAATTTCTAGAAAACAATAAAAATTATCAAGGCTTAAACTATCTATTCAATCTATTTGACTGGTGTTTTAGTCTTCTTTGTAAAAGGTAAAATGAACCATCTTGAAAATATGACTAGGAACACAATTGAAGGGAATACTAAGGTATAAACATCGACACCTGAAGTGTCCAATATAATTTCTTTGCCAGTTTGATAAATATTAATACCCGCAACTAGTAACAATATAAACTGGATTACAATCAGAAGAATTTTCCCAGGGCAAATCATTATCAATAGGTCGTTGCTGATTTGTTGAAATTCATTCTCCATAAACGAGAGCTGAAAAAAAAAAAAAAAAAAATTAAAACAATTTTCGTAAACCAAAAAATGAAATAATATTTGATCTAAATGCTATTATTTCTGTACTTGAACATCGTAACTATTGTGTTTTTACATCTCTCTATCTACATAAACTGCTGAATATTAATATACAAAAGCATATCCATGACATCATTCAAACCACTCTAATAAGATCTACCAAACATACAGTATGTAACAGCATCTTTATCACATCTAACACATTTTTGACCTTGTCTCAATTCTGGTTGTGCAAATGGAATACACAATGATTTGGCACCCATAGAAGGAGCTTTTTCATCAACTTCCTCATCTTCACCATCATCTTTTTTAGCTGAGGAGTCTTTAATATCATCTTCACAATCAGCATCACCACACCATGGAGATAAGATGACATTCTTTTGGTTCAAAGCTGGAACAAAATCTTTCCACTCGTCAACTTTAACACGATGTTCATCGAATTCACTCTTTGCTTTGGTGTACATGGCATCATGCATTTCATCCAAAATCTTTGGAATTTCGGTTTCCAATTCATCTAATTTAACGGTGTATTTCTTACCATCGTTTCTTCTAACAACAGTAACCTGGTTGGCAGCAAAATCTTTAGGACCAAATTCCAAACGTAATGGAACACCCTTCAATTCCCAATCAGCAAACTTCCAACCTGGGTTATAAATTTCTCTGTAATCACCGGTAGCTCTAATACCAGCATCTTGTAAAGTCTTTTCAATCTTTGCAGCACCTTCATTGATATCCTTTCTTTGAGCATCAGTACTCTTGGAAGTAAGGCCAACTGGGATAATAACAGTTTGGTATTGGGCAACTCTTGGTGGTAAGACCAAACCTTTGTTATCAGAATGGGTCATAATCATAACACCAATGACTCTGGTGGATAAACCCCAGGAATTTTGGAATGCATGGATTCTTGGTTTTTCTGGACCTTCTGGACTTTCAACAGAAATGTTGAACATCTTGGAGAAGTTAGTACCCAAGTGATGGGAAGTACCACCTTGAATACCTCTACCAGTGGCAGAAATGAAACCTTCAACAGTAGTGGTATAGTCTCCACCGGCAAATTTTTCATTTTCAGTCTTCTTACCCTTGACAACAGGGACAGCCAACAATTCTTCATAAACACCAGCATAATAATCTAAGATTTGCAAAACTTCTTCAGCAGCAGCATCTTTGGTCAAGTGAGCAGTATGGCCTTCTTGCCATAAGAATTCTCTGGTTCTTAAGAATGGTTGTGGATGTTTAAATTCCCAACGAACAACAGAGTTCCATTGGTTCAATTTCAATGGTAAATCACGATGAGATCTAATCCATTTAGCATAGTATGGGTACATAACGGTTTCAGAAGTTGGTCTGATAGCAATAGGTTCATCTAATTCGGAACTACCAGCTCTAGTAACCCAGGCAACTTCTGGAGCGAAACCTTCAATATGGTCTTTTTCTTTTTCCAAAACTCTTTGAGAGACAAACATTGGGAAATAAGTGTTTTGAACACCCAATTTCTTGATTCTAACATTGAAATAATCTTGAATGGTTTCCCAGACAAAATAAGAGTTTGGCCTAAGAATATAACAACCGGAGACATCATAGTAGTCAAGCATTTCACCTTTAGTGACAACTTGGGTATACCATGTGGAGAAATCCTTTTCCTTATCAACGTTAATACCGATTAACTTGGCATCTTCTAATTTGGCGTCATCTTTCTTTTCTTTTTTAGCACCGGAAGCTGGTGCAGAAGCAGAAGCTGGGGCCGGAGCAGGTTCGGCTGAGAAATCCACTTCAATAGATTCAATACCTGTGGATTTTAAAAATTCAACAACAGTTTTAGCAGGTAAAACAGCAGCAGAAGTTTCAGTGGACAATTTCAATAATTCTCCACTTTCAGCAGCTTTCAAGACATTGTCATCAAGAACAATTTTGATCTTACCTTCTAATTCCTTAGACAAGTTGGCAATGGAAACTTCTTTAGTAGAAGTCTTAAAAAATTCTTGAACCAAATCATCTCTGGCCAATCTTGGTTCCTTGACACCAGCAGCTTTGGCAATCAAGTTAGATGGAGTGGAAGTTTCATGCAATGCAAAAACAAAAACTGGAACTGGGGTAGCGGTCTTGGCTGTTTTTGGCTTGAAAACCAAAGATTTGGTTGGTAATGCCTTTTCATTTTCTGGTGATGAAACGGTAGCCAATGATAATTGAGCTAATGACTGTTCTAATGCCATGATTAAATGTGATTGGAAATGATCGTGATGTTAGCTTTTCGTTATCTCTAGAAAATGTATGTTAGGAAGGAGAAAAAAAAAACTTTTCAATGTGTTGTATTTGTATGTTCTGTGAGCCAGAAAAAATTAATGCCAAATACAACACAGTGGAAAATAAATAAATAGTGAGATGTGGGATTCAACCATATGCAGTCCATTTTGAAAAACTAAAAGAAAAATACTAAAAGGTGAGAACAACAGAAAATTTTTCATGAGTCAATCTGAGCTTGTATCATTTAGATTAAACTCAATTAATATTACCTTTTGTCTTCTTTCTTCTTTTTCTTATTTGTAATTAGATTCAACAACACAAAATAATTAATATGTCACAACCTATTTACGTTAACGAAAAGACAGGTGTTGACAGCACCGAAACTAAAGGTACTCAAGAACAACCTTTCGCTACTCCAGCTTTCGCTTTATATACCCAACCTGATGCTAAGGTTTTTGTCTATAAACAATCTGAGGAAGATAAGGAAAAATTTGAATACGTTGAAATTTCTGCTTCTGCTTTGAAGAAAGCCAAAAAGGGTGTCGAAGGTTTGAAGAAGAAAGCAGAAAAACACGCTAAATTGGAAGAACAAAAGAAAGAACAACAAGCTACCGCCAAATTGTCTGCCTTGGACTTGTCCTCAATCGAAGAAGACAAATCCTTGCCACAAGCTCAAAAGATTAAATTGAGAACTATACAACAAAACTTGGATACCAGAGTTCTTGTTCAAGGTTGGGTTCACCGTTTGAGAGTACAAAAGGGATTGGCCTTTATTACCTTAAGAGATGGTACCGGCTACCTTCAATGTGTTTTGACCGGTGACTTGGCCAAAGCTAGACAAACCCAAGAATTGACCATTGAATCTACTGTAGCTATCAAGGGTGTCATTTCCAAATTACCAGAAGGTAAGATTGCCCCAGGTGGTGTTGAATTAAAGGCTGATTTCTATGAAATTATTGCTTTGGCTCCAAGTGGTGACGACTCATTTACCAACAGAATCCAAGAAGGTGCTGATCCAAACTTATTATTGGACCAACGTCATTTGACCTTGAGAGGGGAGACTTTGTCCTCAGTTATGAAGGTCAGAGCTGCATACCTGGCTGCTATCAGAAGATTTTATACCGAAGAAGGTATAACTGAAGTCACCCCACCATGTATGGTTCAAAATCAAGTTGAAGGTGGTTCTACGTTATTTAAATTGGATTACTACGGTGAAGAAGCTTACTTAACTCAATCTTCCCAATTGTACTTGGAAACTTGTTTGCCAGCTTTGGGTGATGTTTACTGTATTCAAGAATCATTCAGAGCAGAAAAATCTCACACCAGAAGACATTTAAGTGAATATACTCATATTGAAGCTGAATTGGTCTTTATAACATTTGATGATTTATTGAACCACTTGGAAAGTTTGCTTACTAAAACCATTCAATACGTTTTGGAAGACCCAGTTGCTGGCCCAATTGTCAAACAATTAAACCCTACATTTGAAGCCCCAACTAAACCTTTCAGAAGAATGGAGTATATCGACGCTTTGGACTGGTTGAACGAACACGGTATTCCAAACGAAGACGGTGAAAAATTTAAATTTGGTGATGATATCGCTGAAGCTGCTGAAAGAAAGATGACTGACACCATCAACGAACCAATTTTGTTGATCCGTTTCCCAGCTGAAATCAAATCTTTCTACATGCAAAGGTGCCAAGACGATCCAAGAGTCACCGAATCTGTTGATGTTTTGATGCCAAATGTTGGTGAAATCACTGGTGGTTCTATGAGAATTGATAAATACGATGAATTGGTTGCAGCTATCAAGAGAGAAGGTTTGAACTTGGACAGTTACTACTGGTTTACTGATGTTCGTAAGTACGGTGGCTCTCCACATGGTGGTTACGGTATTGGTTTGGAAAGAATGCTTGCTTACTTGTTGGATAGATTCACTGTTCGTGATTGTTCCTTGTACCCACGTTTCAGTGGTAGATGTAAACCATAGTTTCAGAAGTGATATTCTTCATTAATTTATTTGGTATTATATATAATTAGCATATAGAATAAGTAAATAATAATAAAAAAATAATACCAGAATAAACAAACTGTTGTATATACCAAAATTAGGTATGTGTGTGGCATGCATTTCGTTATTGCTTACTTTGACCAATACTTTATTGTATGCGATCCCGTTCAAAATGACTTGTCTGTCATATAACGCCTAAAGATGCGAGTGAGAAATCGATAGAAAAAAAGAAAAAAAAAATCCTTCCTGGCGATCCCATTCTTCCTCCCCCATCTTTTTCTTTTTTTAGTTTTAATAGTAATTTGGAACTATACTCGTTACCAAAGATGTTAAGAACTCAGGCTAATAAACTACTATTCAAAAGATTTAAGCATACAGTATTGGGAATTGACTTGGGAACAACCAATTCGGCTGTAGCCGTCATGGGGTTAGATAAAGAGCCTAAAATTCTCGAGAACGAGGAAGGCAAACGTACAACCCCATCAATTGTGGCATTTGACAAAAATGGCAAACCGTTGGTAGGGTTGCCTGCAAAGAGACAAGCCATTGTTAATCCAGAGAATACTTTTTTTGCAACAAAGAGGTTAATTGGAAGAAAATTTGAGGATCAAGAAGTACAAAGAGATTTGAATAATGTACCTTATAAGATAATCCCTAATACTCTTGGAGAAGCCACATTGAGTACATCCACAGGTAAGACCATATCTCCTTCTGAAGTGGGTGGATTGATATTGCAAAAACTACAAAAAGATGCTGAAGTTCAGCTAAAAGAAGATAACATTAGTAAAGCGGTGGTAACCGTTCCAGCGTATTTCAATGATTCTCAGAGACAAGCAACCAAGAATTCCGGGAAACTGGTTGGTTTGGAGATTTTAAGAGTTATTAATGAGCCTACTGCGGCTGCATTGGCGTATGGTTGCGACAAGACAAGGAAAGATGGTATAATTGCTGTATTTGATCTTGGTGGTGGTACTTTTGATATTTCGATTCTAGAGATTGATAGTGGAGTGTTTGAAGTTAGGGCAACTAATGGTAATACTCATTTAGGTGGAGAGGATTTTGATATTCAAATCATGAATTACATTTTGAATACTTTCAAGCAAGACACGGGAGTTGACTTAACAGGAGACCGATTTGCAGTCCAACGAATCAGGGAAGCATCAGAGAAAGCCAAAATCGAACTAGATCATTCTGATATAGTTGAAATTAATCTTCCATTTATTCATAATGATCAACACATTAAGCAGACTTTAACTGCACAAGAATTTAGTGATATGGTATTGCCAATAATTCAACAAACAATTGATCCTGTGAAAAGATGCGTACGTGATGCTGAATTGAAGTTTAAGGATATAGACGAAGTTTTATTAGTTGGGGGTATGACAAGAATGCCTAAGATTAGAAAACTTGTTGAAGAATTATTTGGAAGAAAACCCAGTACTGCAGTTAACCCGGATGAAGCTGTGGCCCTTGGTGCAGCAATTCAGGGGGCAGTTTTATCTGGTCAGGTTAAGAATGTTGTTTTGTTAGATGTTACTCCATTATCGTTAGGTATTGAAACATATGGAGGTATTTTCACTCCATTAATTCCAAGAAATTCAGCTGTGCCAATCAAAAAGGAACAAATGTTTTCCACAGCAGTGGATGGGCAAACTGGTGTTGAGATCGGAGTATATCAAGGTGAGAGACCATTGGTAAGAGATAATAAGCATATTGGACAATTCAGATTAGCCAACATTCCTCAAGGTCCAAAGGGAACCCCACAAATTGCTGTTTCTTTTGAAATCAATGCTGATGGTATAATAAATGTCAACGCAACTGACAAGACAAATTATCCAAAGGACCTGCCACATTACGGTAAACCGAACAGTGTTTCCATTCAGGTTACTGAGGTTGGGTTGACTGATTCTGAGATAGAGAAAATGATCCAAGAAAGTAGTTTGAATAAGAAAGCCGATGAAGAAAGAAGAAAATATTATGAACATGCTTCTAGAGCAGAAATTTTGTGTACTGATGCTGATAATGCCGTTTTACAATATGGTAAATTCATGGAAGAAGTGGAAAAAGAAACAATCAGAAAATACATAACCGTTGTAGAGGAAATGATTAAGGATATCAGAACCGGTAAACAATTACACAGTCCAAAGGATCTTAATCAAAAAGTCAACGAGATGCAAAATCAGTGTATGGAAGTAATCAAGAAAGTTGCTTTCAGACAACAAGCTAAGAAGTAAGAAAATAATAAATAATGTATATACGAACGAATCTAGTAAATAACCGGATAAATTAACTAAACAGCTCTATACAGCATCATCTTGTGGGTTCTACTTCAAAACGTGTATTGAAATACAATTATAGGCATGTTTATATAGGTGTTACTATAGGCTTCTCTATTCGTCAGTTTCCATTCTGTCATCCCCTGGTGCTTGGTTACCTTCACCTAAATTTGTTACTCCTTCTTGTTGGGCATCTTCTTCAGCTGTATTTCCTGCTTCTTCTCCTTCTTGTTGTTGTTGTTGTGCATCATTTTCATCGTCACCATCATCTCTATTTCTGGTATTTGATACGGAATCTAATTTATCTAACCATTGTTGAACATCTTCATCATCATAAGATACAAATTTTTGGTCCTTACCAACAATAGAAACACTGGTATTCTTAAATGTCAACTCTATATCTTGGGATAATGTATCTCTTAAAGCATACAAACCATGTACAACCAATTGTTCTACATCATTACATTTTTTTATTTCTTCCAAATTTCTTTCCAAGTATGTACGAGCAGCCTGGGATCTTGCTCCTATAGCAGCACCAAAATATTCCAATACACTTCCACTAGGTTGAAACTCAAAAAGATGAGCACCGGTTTCATCGTATCCAGCAATTAACAACCCAACACCATAAGGTCTTGATCCATAACTTTGAGTGTTTTCTTGTGCTTTATCTGCAATTGATAACACTGCCTTATATGTTTGGATTGGTCTATTGAAAATCATCTTACTTTGCATAGCTTGTTTTCTTAAAAAATTTGATAAAACTCTAGCATCAGGAGCTAAACCTGCTAATGCCACACCCATATGATCATCAATTTTAATGATCTTCTTTTGATATGATCCCAATTCTTCGGCATTTCTCTTTAGAGCCACTAATACGACATAATCATTTGAGGTCAAACCAACGGCTGCACTTCCTTGCTTAATGGCTTCCAATGCATACTCCACTTGGAACAATCTACCTGTAGGAGAATAGGTGACTGAATCATTATCGTAATTATTTCTAAACATTGTTCAATTGAGGTGATGAAATGGGTGGTAATTGGTATATATGATGTGATGAACAATATTATTGAAACAAGAGAACAATTTCTTATAATATTTTTCGTAGTCTACTTTTCTTTGCCACTCATGAAAAGTCAGAGCTCGGCGTGAGTCGAACGAGAGAGTGAAAAAAAAAAAAAAAGACGTAAGTACGTGTCTTCCTCAAAAACAACCTTACAGCAAAAATTATACATTTTATAATCTAAATATCCAAACATTAATTACAATAATTCTTTTAACTTTTCTATCGTGTAGCTGTCATTCAACTGGATTAATGCATTAAATTCTTCACTTATCAACCTTTCCTTTAAACTAAGGAGACATGTTTTTAATAACTGGAGCATATTCACTGAATACACTTGGTCATGTTGATTTAACAATTGATGATATCTCAATTTTTCCCCATTCGCTTTAATATCAGGATCCAAATAGGAATAATCATCAATGTCTTCGTAGACTAGGTTCGAATTGTACGCATCGCATGTACCATTTGCATCTTCGTTAACTTCTTCTAAGAAATACAATGCATTCTTAATGACTTGTGGGGATATTTCCCATAAAATCTCAACCTTTTCAGGGATTCCGAATGAAATAACAAAAAGCAATCCCATCAAATTGATTTTCTTATTCCGTGGACTTCCATTGTGACCATAGTATTCTAACCATGTTTTGAAAAACGAAGATATATCAACTGAGGTCATTCCTAAAAGTTTCAAAAAGTAATCCTTCCTTGCAACTCGGGAAAATAATAAAAACATCTTCGTGATGAGGAACGTATTCATTTCATTGTTCATCACATAACCGACCATTGCATTGAACAAGCCACTTGAAACAATTTTATCCACCATTTCATCCTGTGGGTTGATCAATAATATATCCATTAACGAAATAAAAATCGTATACGCGTCATCTCTCATGTTATTCAAATATTCTCCAAAAATCTTGAATACTTCAACTGAAAAGACTTCCGAGAAAATCTGTGGGGAATATAATGCGTAGCTTCTAATAATTGACATAATAGTAGGAAGAATCTCTGTTGAATTCTTCAATCCATACGGAATCATCTCAAAAAGTTGAATAATATCAGGATTTGGTTCTGGTCTAGGAGGACAAAATTGCAACAAGGCTAACCATAAGTCATATCCATCTTCAGAAACAAGCAAATATGAATCCAGATTCTCTGAACAACAAGCAGTAATCAATGGTATCGCAATAGCATGGGTTTCGGTAGAATTCTCATTTAAGGAGATAACCAAACTCTTTAATACTCTCAATAAAGATGTCTTGATAATTTGTTCTCTTTCACCGGTTTCCCAATTAGGAGGTATAATTTGTAGAATATCAATCAATGTTTGATAATCAACCAATGGGTTACATTTCTCAAGAACATCAGCAAGTGTGTTCAAGATATATAATTTTGATTCAGTAAAATTAAATTGATCCAACAAACTGAGCATTAACTTAACGAAATCATTCAAGAAGGGTTGAAAATCAGTCTTACTAAAATCCCAATCATCAATCAATGCACGAAGTGCCTGTACGGCGGATATCTTAACTACTTTATCATTAACATGATTATCAGATCGCAAGAAATTAAGTAAAAGCTTGTAAATTGCAATACGCAGTTCTCGGGAGCATTGAATGCTAACCCATTCAGTGATAATCAAACAAATGCGTCTCTTTATGATCTTATTCTCAACTACGTCATTCTTCAACCCTTCGGGAATAAATACCGTTTCCAATAAATTATCGAAATTGACATGGTCAGTAATTGCATGACCTGAAAGTTGAAATGTACACAAAGTAGAATCTCTCCCCAATATTTTATCGACGGTGGCATTTTCCATTAATCCGGAACTAATCTTGTTCAAAACAAAACCTGCTAAAAAGTCGGGAAAATACTTGATCAAATCCTGATAGAAGTTTTCCGCACAGGGGCGTACTTGATACTCCCAACTACTGGATAACTCCTCGTTACACCATTCCTCTGGTTCTAATAACCAACCTTCAAGGTCCGATGGTTTCAATCGTAGATACCAGTTGATAATCAAATTACAAAGATTTTGTACCAAATCGGCGGTAAAGAACTGAGTAGATAATTTGTTAATTGCAGTCTGGACTTCCATCTTATCATTTCTTTGTTTCAAGGTGACTGCCCCTTTCCGGTACACATAAGCCATAACTTTTTTCAATATGCTAAAACTTCTTAATGCTAAAATTTCCCAAAAGTCATTGTCTTCTGTAGAATTATAAATGAACTCTGCTTTTTGTTCAAGTAATGACAAGAAAGTGGTGAGGATTTTTTCACAACATGGTAGTAAGACAAAACTTGTTGGGTTGTTCTTGATCAATGCAACATACAACTTGCTGTAACACTTAACATATCTTTCCAATAAATCAGAATTATACTTTTCATGTTCCAGAACAATGCCTTGTAGATGATCAATTGTATTACTCAAAAACTCCACAACATCATGATCTTTGTGTGGTTGATCAAACCCTTCTGGGATTATTCTTCTCAAATTTTTCAAACATAAATAACATATTTGCATGACGGTATAATCCAAATTCGAAGTCCAAATCGTGAAAAACTTGGAATACAACTTGATCAATAGACTAACAACTATAGGAGCCTTTGCTTGCATCGCATGACGAGCACGGCCAATTCGAACTGTTGATAATGTTTTGATGATTCGATTCAAAATAATCAATGTATTATTTGTTGCAACAAGATTATTCTCAGTAAAAACATACTTCTCTAAGTTACTTACAATGTCATCAAATAAATTTGGCCAATCCAGAGGAAAGTCAAATCGGGCAATCTTCGATATGGAGTGAGCATTTTGAATCATTAACTGGTTATTCTGTTCGTTTATCAAATCCATGGTTCTCGCTATAATTTGACGCTTCTCATCTTTCTGGATTGAATTAGCACGGGATCCACGCCAATACTTGTCAACTCCATTTTTGAAACAAATAATGGCCAACCAACGTATCTGTAAGGGTTGGTCAGTGTTCAAGTATACATCCTGTAATAAATAATGATATCCTGGTACAACTTCCCATTTCTTCAATTGGGAATCGGCATCCTGTTGCTCTAAACTTCTTTCGGATTTACTGGCGCATGTTAAGGTAGACACCAAGTTTCCAATATTCAAATCCATGCTTCAATTCTGTGGAGTATTGCAACTTTTGATGGTGAATTATTCAAACAATTGAGTGATGAAAAGGATTAAATGACAATTATTTCTTTAATTCACCTAATATGAATATGTCTTTATGTATTATTTCTATTCTGGTAGTGGTGGAAAGAATTAAATCAGGAAGAAATGACTAGAAAGATTTATAAAGCAAACAACTAAAAAAAAAAAAGAGAGAGAAAATGAAAATCCACTGTAGAAGTCAGAGAGCGAAGAAAAAAAAATACAAAAAAAAAAAACAATGTAAATTAAGAGCTCATCATTCATGCCTGAGGGTCAACCAGCTCGCTAAATCTCAATACATATTTTCGCATTCACACGACTACAAGCTACCTCTTATCATCATTTGTCCATCTATGGGTTTCATCACCTTCTGACCAAATTCTTTCGGTATATCCCAACTCTTGTTTCACTCTTTCAACAGTTGCCTGGTCACCCATATTTTTACCAATATTATCACTGATCTTTATAGAAGGTTTACCATTGGCTTCTTTGATTTTGATAACGATATTTAATGGTTGAGATTTTTCACCAGTCGATATTTTCTTGAAATCGTTGGTAAAGAAAGTTCCAATACCGAATGTACTAATCAAGCCCAACAGATCGGCTTTTTGCTTATACTTGAAACACTTTTCTACATTTAGCGAATCACTGAAACAGATGACCTTGGTATTTGTTGGTATGCCTAATTTCTCATAATGATGAGCAATTTTCTCAGCGTATAATTCAGGGTCTCCTGAATCTTGTCTAACACCCGCATACTGGTTGACATATGGAGAAACAAACATGGTCAAGTAATTGTCCGTTCCAAAAGTATCTGTCAAAGCCAAACCAGCATGTTCAGCGCCAAATGTATCAATCCAGTAATCCATAGCCAACCTATTAGCATGTTTGTAGTCTTGGGTAATTGATGCAATTCCCATATACCACTCATGTGCAACTGTTCCAATGGGTGGCAAATCGTATTTCATGGCAAAATGAACATTGGAGGTTCCAGCAATGTACTTGGAGCCAGTCTCGTGTTGAACATCTTTAATTGCTTTGATAACAATTTCCTGAGTTTCGTAAGACCTTCTTCGTCTGGTACCAAACTCACTAAAACTACACTTATGGTTGATCAATGCATGTGACTTGTCCACCGCAAGTTCATATTGTCCATCATAATTCCAATCGGTATCAACAAATTTAAAATATGCTTCAGAAACCAATGCCAATAATGGAATTTCATACAAAATCGTATCAGTCCAGGTACCATGAACTTCCAATTCAAAATCATCGGATCCGTTGTCCAAGTACTTGATTTGGGATTCAGGGTCTAACTTGAAATCTTTCAAGTATTGTAAATAATCTGCTGGCAATTGAGGTAAGACCTCATGCAAATATTTGATTTCATCAGCAGTAAATTTCAAATTCTCCAAATATTTAATTTCTTTCTTCAACCAAGCAATTGCATCAGGAGATAATTTCAAATCTGGGGTTCTATTGGTGTACTTGTAAGTAACGGGAACATTGGGGAAATGTTTGTACACGGCAGCATGCATGAATATTTTATACAAATCAGTATCTAACAAGGAATTGATCACTTGCTCCTCATTTACTGTACTCATATTCAATTTAATTCAATTAATTATCAAAGGATAGTAGTAACTCTTTGAATTTCTAAGTGTAAAACCGTTGAGATTTACGTATTCTAATTTAAACTTGTTTTTTTTGTTCGAAAAATCGAATCAAAGAAGATAGGGCAAATACACGAATAGCGATTTTGTCCACCGAGAATAGGAAGATTTTCCCCGGACCTCACAATTAACGGATAAAGTTAAAAGAAAACAATTGATACAAATATAGAATCAAAGAATCAAATAGATGATAGTACAGTATAGAATAGATGCTCATGGTTGTTGATATGACTAACATTACAGCTCTATAAATCTGATGTATCTTTCACATACTAAATCTTGTCTTACCCCCATTGGAAAATGTCGCAATTATTTGATACATTTTTCTTTGTTTCATTTTTCCCCTCCGTGTCTTTTGGGTTGTACGACATGACAACCACAATAGGTTGTGATAAATTTCGTACCCAAAAAATTTTTCGTTCTTTATTTTTTTTTTTCTGTTTATCAATTTGATTATATAGTTATTGGTATTGCTTAGACACTTAGCAAAGCGTTTTCTATCAATATCCTATTTTGAAAAACCTTGACAAATCAACCAAATGTCATCATATTCCAAAGAACAAGAGACTATCGTTTTAAGAGTTCTATCATACAAGCCTCACCAATTTTATGAAATTTTGTCAGTTGAAAAAACAGCTAGTGAGGGCGAAATCAAGAAATCATATAGAAAGTTGGCTATCAAATGTCATCCCGATAAAAATCCACATCCAAGATCATCAGAAGCATTCAAATCATTGAATAAAGCATGGGAAGTTTTGAGTGATCCACAGAAAAAGAATATCTTTGATCAAACTGGGACAGACCCAACATCAAGAATGGGAGCCGCAGGTGGTGGTGCAAGTGCAGCCAGCGGATTTGGTGGTAGCCCATTTGGTGGTGGTGCATTTGGTGGTAGAACGGGATTTGCAAGTGCTGGTGGGGGAAGAAACCCATTTGAGGATGAGATATTCAATATGTTTTTTGGTGGAGGTGGTGCCCAGGGACCAACATTCACTTTTGGGGGTAATGGGTTTAGTTTTCAATCATTTGGTGGAGCAAATGATCCATTCGTGAGACATAGAAGAACAACAAGGAGACCACGTGCTCAATCACCAAATGGGGCTGCACAACACGAAGAGCAACCTTCGTTACTTGAAGGGTTGAAAGGATTATTACCGATATTATTGTTATTAATTGTACCAGTATTGTCTGCCTTATTTTCCGGTGATTCATCCCCAGAATATTCATTTGTACCAAGTCGCGAGTATAACATACAGCGTCACACTCCAAGGCATAATATACCATTTTATGTCAATGAAAAATTCCAAGAAAAACATGGATCCAAAAGTACAAGACAGTTACGTAATTATGATGCCAAAGTGGAAAACATATTTATATCAGACAAGAGGGCAAAGTGTTCCAGGGAACAAGTTCATAAGGATCAATTAATAGAGGACGCATATGGCTGGTTCAGTGTTGATAATGAAAAATTGCAACGGGCCGAAAATTATCCAACTCCTAACTGTGACGTATTAAAAGCTTTGAACTTGATTTAGAGTATCTACAATAGTTAAGTAAATATTTAATATAATATGCTATTTATTAGTTGTGATTACCGAACAAATGATTCGTATCTTAGCTTTACTCATACTGCTTAGTGTGTTGCAAAAAAAAAAAAAAAGCAGCCCTCTCCTCTCCTGTCTTAATCATATTATTTATAGAAAAAAAAAAAAATTAAAAAGATCATAATTGGAGACCAACTGGATTGACGCCACTTTGTTTTATTGAATATTTTGGAGTGTTTTTTTTTTTTTATGAAGACAAGTAATGATTTTGGATGATTTTAATACAGCGTTTGAAAGCTTTGTTAATCGGATTGGTGATAGTACACAGACGTCATCACCTACTATCTACAAATTGGAAATGCAACAATTGAATGGAATGTTACTTAATATCCGGGAAACTGAAATCGCCACTGCAACAGATCTGTCAAAGATCGTAATTAGGAATTGCATGACACTGTTGTTTCAAATTGTAGTGCAATTAGAATACCTTCATGATAACCTTGGATGGCTCTTGATTAATTTATATGTCAACAAATTTGTGAGATTAGTTTTTCCGGAAATAAAATTATATTGGCCCATTTTGAACAATTTGGTGGTATATACAATAGATATAAGAGTTCTTTATGCACTCATTGAAAACTCCCTTGCTGAAAAATCAACTATTTCCTGGTTAACATCAAGGATTTTACTTCATATGGTTCAAATGAAGGGTATAAACGAATTCATTAAGGAGCAAATAAATACTACTGAAAACGTGAGGAAGTTTAAGAAAATATTACAGCTAAACCATGATATAACTACTGAGTTAAATTTAATTTATTTGTTCGTGGATTTGAATTTAGGAAGTATATTTTTGGAAGATATGACTGTTCCGTACGTTTCTTATATTCAATCAATTAACTCCAATTTTAAAAGATTCATTCCATGCAGTACTATATCGAAGGATGCAATTTTCCCAAGTTGTTCAAATTGTTTTTTGCAGCCGGTAGATGGTTATCTATTGGTGTTATGGCTTCAGCTGAGTAATAGTAAATTAGACATATTCTATATCAACTTGATGACTTTGACTTCCTTTCGAGCATTACCAGATGGAGTGGTTAGGTTAAGTTTTGCATGCAATGATAAACGACACTTGCGTTCAGATCAAATGCTGGTGTACAAGTACATATCTAAGTTTTCGGTACGCAATGACACTTCTGAAGTATTGACTTCAACTATTGAATTTAAATTGAATCACCATAAGCATTACAATTGGCTCGTTGGATACTTGAAGCGTAATGTACAGCATAGGAAGGTGTCAATTAATTCAACCATGCAAATACCACTGAGTCAAAATGGTCCAATACCGATTGACAATTCCAAGCTGTTAGACTCAGTTGTTGTCATTGAGAAGAGAAAATTCTCTCTGTATGATATCTTGGATGACTTTGATGATGTGCATAGAAATAGGAAAGAGTTTAAAAAGAAAAAGTCGGTACAAAAATTGCCTGAAAAATCATGCGATTCGTTGTGGGGTTCAAACAATACCAACATCTTATTGCTGGAACATAATCATGCTGCCATTGGTACTTCTATATCATGTCTGAAAAATGTCATCGGTGGCCCTGATTTGGAACACAATTCATTTATGGATGGAAATACGACAATATCAGAAGTAATGGATGATGTTACTAATGAAATCAAAGAACAAGAGCATCCCCAGAATTCAACGTCAAGTGCAACCGAGGAAACAAATACAAGTCATGTTAGTGAAAGTTTAAAGTTGTTTACTTCAAATTTAGTACACAAGTTACAATTGCTAGAACATAATATTCTGGAACGGAAGAATGAGTTACAAAAACAAGTCGATAGAGAGTTTGCTAAAATTGAAAGAATGCAGAAAGAAAAATTGAACGAAATAAGTAAATATCTTGTCAACGAATTGAATAAATTTATGTAAGTAATCTATATAATAATAAAAATGAAACAAAGAAATCAAAAAAAAGTGCACCTAATGTAGCAGGAAACTTTTTGCATGGTGTGCAATTAGGTTCGTTAGCAGCATCATAAATCCCCAATTTGCAAGTACACTTGTTAATGCTATACATAGATTCAAAACTTATATTTCACCTGACTCCTTGAGATACGTACCAACACTAAATTCCATAAATCATAAATAGAAAAGGACATCATATTACAGATCTATATTTCGAATTTCAGACCAAGAATTTGTATTTGACTACATAATAGTTATAAAGCTTCAAAAAAAAAGAATTATTGATCAATCACGTGATTTTTGACCTGGAGCTTAACAAGAGGTAACAACATTCTGACAAGGTTGACCAGTGGAAACTTTAGTAGAGCTACCCGATTTACCCGATTTACCCGAATTACCCCAACCACCCAAATTGCACCAATCAGACCAACTATAACCGGTTGAACCACCTGAACCACTTGAACTTTTTGAAGTACTTGAACTACATGGGGCACTTGAGCTACTTGAAGTACTTGAGCTACTTGAGCTACCAAAACCACACAACCCTTCCAATAATGAGAGCAAACAACAAGCTTGCGTAGAGCTAACAAACATAGCAGCAACAAAGATTGGAGTTAATTTCATGTTAGTAAAAGTTTTTAGTCTATGTTTAATGATGTTGAAAGATTCTGTAAAATAAATCCTGATGAAATGAAATTCAACAAAAAGAATATATAAACTTTGAACAATTAGAAATTTCTGATCATATTTATATTCTTTACAAGTTTTAGTGGGATAACGTTATTCTTTGTATGTAAAGAAGTTAAAAAAAAAAAAATTTTTCATTTGTATCAAACCCTTTCGCAGCAATTTGTTTTTGTGGACATGTACCAATGAAACTTAATCCATACAATCTATGAGAAATTCAGAATCATAAAAAAAAAAGAAAGTAAACAACCAGAAAGTAGTTCAGAAATAAAATTGATACAAGATAATAAAACATTAAGGGGTGAGTGTAATGGGTTTTTGGGCTCCTTCTAGAAGAGTTGCATTGGTAACAAGGTTCTGCAGAAACAATTGTAACAAATTGGTCAATTTTTGAAACGAAAAAATATTAAATTGTCTAGAACTTATTACTTTTGGCTAATTTGGTAAAAATATGAGTTTAGGTGATGATGTAGATTCCTGTAGCATATGCAGAGAGAGACCATTGTTTCTCTCCTCTTATACTTGTTTTTTATTCTCTGCCAGTTTCTATAAGCTAAATAGTTATACTTTTTTTTTTCGAATCTCAAAGATGGTATCCCATCAGATTAACATCCCTCATATGATTCGCAGTGTAAACCTTTAACAAACGCCTGATCATAGAGTATGATTTTCCTCAATTTCACTTTTAATGTCGATCAGATCAATTAGAATGACTCTTAAAGGGTCTTTATTGTATACATGCATATTCCATTGATAAGCAGATGATAAAAATTTAGAGAATAATCTACTTGCATTGACCCTTTCCAATGCATTTGACTTTGGAACAAATGCGGGTTTAATTCATAGTGAACAAACTTTGCTTGATTTATAACTTAATCATATGCTCTCATTATAATACTTGGTGATTGTACCAGTAACCATTCTGAAGTACAGAACAAATGAGGTTAGAGATAAAACCACAGAATTGTAAATATCTGCATTGTATCCACTCACCACTGTTTATTTTACTATTATGTTTTGATAAAATTTTTTAAAAACTGCAAATCAAATTAGCTAGGATCCTTTTAAAAAATTTTTTCTTTCTATTATTTCATTAACTCATTCGTTTTATTTTTTTAACTAAAATTGATGAATTGTTAATCACATCAGCAGCCGTTCATCAATTAATTTAGTTCGGGCAAGAGTAATGCTTTATTTTTTTCATAATCTGAATACCATGGTAAAACTAAAGATCAACAGGCTAATTAATATGGAAAAGAAAGATCTGATAATATCGAAGATCAAAATTTCTAACCGCCTTTTCCCTTTTGTGTATTGTAAATTTTCTTTTAATTGGTTCTTTAAATGATAATTTCAAAAATTAAGTTAAAGATATAATGAAAGGTTTCGTATGTTTCAGTTTTGAGTTTGAATGAAAAATCAAATTAAAAAAAGAAAGCTACTCAAAAATTATTAGTGTAATCAAACTTGAAAGGGGGGGTGAAAGAAGAAATTTGCAGTGGTGTATGAAACGATCTACGTGTAGAATAGTTTTCCAGGAGGTAGTAATCCTACCAATGATTTGAAACAAGGATGATATAGTCAACCCGTATAAAGAAATTTGTTTGTAATAATTTTGAAATTACATTACATATTAAAAATAGTGCAAAGTATTGAACTAAAATACAATAATGTTACATAAATGTGTTAATCAAAATGGATGAGATACATAAAGATTAATAAACAGTTAGCTTGACTTGGCAGGGGTAAATTCAAGTTATTATAAACCCAAAAAGAGCATTCATACTGAAGAACAAGAGAAACAAGTTTTCTTGAACTAGCCAGAAGATAAAAGACCAATGCGTCATATTTAGTATGTATTCGAATAAGGGAATTGGGCATTAATGGTTATTTACTAAAGGCAATTTAATGCAAATTGATGTTTTGAAGAATTATGAGATGGTTGTATTTTTACTAGTGTATCTTCATTAATTATTGGCTCATTTATAACTCTTATTCTTGAGAAATGATATTATTAGTTGCAGTTATATAGTATCTATGTTTAAGTGAATATAAGACTCTATTTGGAATTGGTTTATACAATCAAACGTCAAGAACTAATCAGATTTCAAAATGCTAACACTATATAAGGAAGAAGAAGATACATATAGTATCTATTTACATTGGCTATCGAACTCACTACATAATTTTTCTTTGAACATTATCTAGTTTAATTTATTCTATTGCCTGAGGCAATTAAGGATTTGTGTTTGAAAAACCATCACTCCTCGACATAACTTAAATTCTCTCGTCTCTTTCTTAAGTGTTTATTAACTCTTATCACATATTTCGATAAATAGTCTTACGTAGCATTATTTTATTTTATGTTATTTCAAGTAATTATCTCATTCAAGATTATAAGTCGGTGATAATAAGTAGAAAAGGGGGGTTGTTGGGGGCTGGGGAGAAAGGGTTATCTCCTGATATAGTGGAACAATCTTTGGGTTTAACAATACGGGAATTTCGGAATACATTATATGTATTGAAATTGTGTGAATTTTGGTCATGGCTATATACCGAGTTCTTAGAATTATATACGGTTCGATGGTCAGTTCTAGATTTACCAGGATGCATGTAAAACGAGATACATCTAGTCAAAGCTAAAATGTGGAGTGATCTCCTTGGCAAAAAAGATAAGGGGAGAAAAAAAATATATGGGTATATAAAAAGGGAGTGAAAAAATAAAAAATAAAAAAAACAGTTCTGCATAATCAGCTAGAAAACAAACCTCATTTCATTACAAAATGACCAAAAAATTAGCATTAGTAGTTGTTGACTTACAAGAAGATTTTCTTCCTCCAGACGGATCACTCGCAATAAAAGATGGACGTTCAATTGTTGCCGATATTAACAAGCTCTTGAATGATCCAAAATACAATTGGTCCTTGATTATAGCTACTCAAGATTGGCATCCCGCAAATCACATCTCATTTGCATCACAACATAATGTGGAACCATATACCGAATTGATTTTTGAACATCCTAAAGGTGAAATTGATCCAAGCACAAATAAAGTGAAAACCATGAAACAATATGTTTGGCCGGATCATTGCGTTCAAAACACAAAGGGTGCTAGTCTTGAACCTACATTCAACAAAGCCTTTGAAGCAGTTTCTAAACCACTGGTAAATGTCAAAAAGGGATATTTACAGGATAGAGAATATTATTCGTGTTTCCAAGATTGCTGGGGTATACACCATACAGAAATTCTTGAGGTGTTAAAAACCAATGAAATTACAGATGTTGTGTTTGTTGGTTTGGCATATGATTTCTGTGTATTAAATTCTGCGATTGATTGTGCAAAAAATAGGTTTCATACATTTGTTTTTAAAGAATACACCAAGAGTGTTTATCCGGATAAGGAAAGTGACACAGATAAACTCTACATTGATAATGGGGTGAAAATCATTGATGATGTTTCACAGTTTGGTAATTCCTAATTTGGATAATAATTCTTGTCGTTTCTTATTCACCAACCATGTGGTTACCATTTCATTTGTAGGTATTTCATCAAAATTTATAATTATATTATTATTTGAATCTCTCACCTCTTCCAGAATTTCTTTACTTCTCTTAATCTCAAACAGTAGTAATGGATCCTCCAATGGGTCATTCTTTTCAATACCTTCAAAATCAAGATCTAGTGTGAGTTTCTTTTCGTCATAGTATCCATAATAAGCAAATCCAAGTCTTTGTTCCCTTGCTTTATTCTCATCATATTCACCCTTCTTTGCTTTTGTTCGTTGTTGCTTCTGTTGAATTAGTAATTTTACATCAGGTAATTCTTTGGCTCGGCCAAAATATCTATATCCTTTGATTCCATCATTTCGATCGACTAATATCCCACTATTCATTAAATCTCTTCCATATTTAATGTAATCATTTCCTTTCAAATTATTCCGTATGTGGTATTCCCAAGTTTTCTTCTCTTTAAATAACGCATTTAATTTATCATTTATCTCACGTATTTCAAAATCAGTTAAATTTTCATCATTTATTTTAGTTAAGTTTATAGATATTTCTGATAAGATTGTGGATCGCCATTTTTCTGCTTGGGGTAATGAAGATACTCTATTTACATTCTTTGGTCGATTTTGTGGGTTGGTATCAAGAACACCAAGTTGTTTATCTTTTTGTAGATAATATTGATTTAAATTTGATTGGGCTTTTTCTTTATTTCTTGACATGTTAATTTGAGGATTGTTGTTCTATGTTATGAATGAAATTTACCATGAGCTGGTCTTGCTCTTGTTTTTTTAAGATTACTATTTTTTGTTTCTGGATTTCAGCTTTATTTTTAATTTTTTTTTTCTGGCTTGCGATGATTGATTTCTGCCCTGGGAAGTTGAACAAGCTGCAAAAAAAAAATAATCAAATACAGAACTGGTTTCAAAACCCAAATCACAATATGTAGTACTCAGGCATTTTAATCGAACCTCCCATCTTGTAAAAGTAATCTTCCTAAACAAACATTGACAGCTTTTTTTTTGGACAAGAGAACTCACTGAAATTTCAATAAACTTGCAATCACCTTTTGTAATCACCATTACATTTACCACCAAAAACACACCAATAGTTATATTCTGAAAAGAGATTTCTCTCAACATATATATTTATATATTATGATAAATCAAAGTCATGTTTTGCTTTCATGTTGGTTCACCAACCACATGAAAATCTAGTGAGAGTGTCAAAACTGTGGCATATAATACATTCAAAAAAACGGCATCTAATGCGCCCATATAATTTCCACATTGAGAAATTCCTGCAGATAATGTGCGCTTTGCATTTTTTTTTTCCGTCGCAATTTCTTTTTTTTTATATTTGCCTTGTTTCAAATTAAATTAAATTAAACCATTAAGAAAGAAGAGAAGAGGAAGAGGCAGAAACTCAAAATAAATAAAAAAAAAAAAAAATTTCCACTTATCATTTTTATCTTTAATTCTTATTCTATTTAATTTTCATTTTACTTTCTTTAGAGAACAATAATGTCTTCACATCACGAAAGACGTCATCAATTCACTCATTCAAATACTCAAAGAAAAGCATCTGTCGTATATGGGTCAGTAGGTAAAGGTGGATTATATTTACCATCTGATTTCATGCCATCTGTATCTGACCAGGACCAGAATGCAATTGATGAAGAGTTGGAAAGAAATGATGAGATTTCATCACCACTTTCACCGAATGAAACCCAACCATTATTAGCACCAAATATCAATGCATTTAAACATAATAAACAAAGAAGAAGACTGAGTGCTGTCACTCATGAATTAGTTGAAGAGGAACGTGAATTATTAGAAGCTCATCATATTCATATCCTGAGAAATCAAATACAGAATGAAGAAGAAGATAATGACGAAGAAATTAGAGATGCCTTTGAAAATGCAATAGTCAATAAAGATATCGCATCTACTACTGCATCATTTGAGTTAAAATCATTAGTTAAATCATCCATACCATTGGTAGCTACATTTTTATTGCAAAATTCATTATCTACAGTATCTGTGTTTAGTGTGGGTCAATTAGGAGCTACAGAATTAGCTGCTGTTTCCATGGGTGCAATGACAGCAAATATCACTGGGTATGCCACCATTCAAGGAATTGCAACAGCATTAGATACATTATGTCCCCAAGCATTTGGAGCTAAAAAATATACATTGGTTGGTTCTTATTTACAAAAATGTACAGCTTTGATTTTTGTTGTCATGTTGCCTGTTTTGGTAGTTTGGCTCTTTTTTGGATATGATTTGATTTGTTTGATATTACCTGATAAGGAAATTGCCAAGTTATCAGCAGCTTATTTACAATATGTTGCATTTGGTATTCCTGCTTATATTCTTTTTGAATGTGGGAAACGTTTCTTACAAGCACAAGGTATTTTCCATATTTCAACATATGTTTTATTAATTGCTGCACCTTCCAATTTAATTATGAATATATTCTTTGTCAAACACATTGGTTATTTAGGTGCTCCAATTGCCGTGGCCATAAATTATTGGATCATGTTTATTGGTTTAGCATTATTAACGTTATTTTATGTTAAGCAAGAAGATACACCAACTGGATTACATCCAATGAAATGTTGGGGAGGGTTCAGATTTGGGGATGTATTTCAAGGATGGGGCAGATTAATTCTGTTGGCCATTCCAGGCTTAATAATGTTGGAAGCTGAATTCTTGGCATTTGAAATTTTAACCTTAATGGCCTCTTATCTTGGAACAACTGCATTGGCTGCCCAGGCAGTTGGTACCACCATGGCAGGTTTAACTTATCAAGTACCATTTGCTGTTGGAATTGCTTCATCTACGAGAATTGCCAATTATTTGGGTGCTGAATTACCAAGTGCAGCTAAAATCACCACCCAAGTCAGTTTAGCGTTTGGATTGGTTATTTCCATGTTGAATTGTTTTGCATTATTAATTTTTCAATGGCAAATTGCCAACTTATTTTCGAATGATAAGGAAGTTATTGATACAGTATTGAGTATTATGTGGCTTATTGCCTTGATGCAAATATCTGATTCCATGAATGCTACTTCAGCGGGTACTTTACGTGGTCAAGGTGCTACTCGTATTGGTGGTATTGTTAATATGGTATCTTATTATCTTGTTGGAATCCCATTATCAATATATTTATCCTTCTTCTCTCCATGGAAAGGATCATTGGATGGGTTATGGATTGGTAGTACTGTTGCATTGACCATAATTGGCTGTGTTCAAAGTTATTTTGCACTTTTTGCTGATTTTGACAAGCTTTGTGATGATGCCAGAAAAAGAACATCTGATTCTGGACATGTATAGCACGTAGACAAGAAAATTAATATTCTCTAGGACTATTTATTACAGGATACACATACTAAAAGAGTTTGTTTTTTTTTTTTAAAAAAAATATACATATAGACATTTATCATTGATAATTCCTATTTTGTTTTTCTTCTAAAAAGCATCTATCATTATACCATCTTCGTGTTGTTGTTTGGAGTCATTTTCAGTTAATCTTGGTTTACCAGCTAATAATTCTCTTCGTATTTCTGGACCTATGGAATGATGGAATCTTTGTCTCACTGTTTCCAATAAGAAATCTCTTTGATCATCAGTAATATCATTCTTATAACGTTGAGCAAAAGCCAAGAATGCCTTATGCCAAACAACTGGTAATTGCGGAGCATCTTTTTTCATTATCCAAATCCATATGTTCTTGTGCAGCATTTCTAAATCTCATAAAATAAAACACCAATTCATCCAATGTCTGATATGGTAAAGCATATTTCTTTTCAATCAAAACTCTAATAAATACCGTAGTAGCAGGACTAAAATCTCTTTGTAATAATTGAGTTAATGCAACGGATGAATGTAAAACAGGAACAGAAACTTTGGTCAATACGGACGCAGCAATAGTAGCTTCACGAACAGTACAATAACCATCAACCAATGGCAACAAAAACCCTTTAAAAAAGGCACCTGGTTTATATAGGGATTTTTTCAATGCCCTATAGATATGATAATTCAATGAATGATCTTCAGAATCTTCAATAGAAGTTCTAAATTTTTCCAACAATACCTTTTCAATGAATTTCTGTGCTTCATTGGCTTGCAAATTGGAAACAAATAACTTGGTGGCTTCATAAGTTGCATGGGGAGTCCATTGTTCAGGATTAGTCACATATAATACATCTTCCCAATTTTTCAAACTTGGTAAAATCTTGAATAACTTAGGTAATTTACCATGTCTATAACTAGACAAGATTTGTCCGATTTTCTCATATGCCAAAATAACTTTTGGTGGAAGTAAAACTGCATCTTCAACTGGTTTTTCCGATTCTTGTGTTTGTTGTTGAAGTTCTTTTTCTTGAATTTTAGCCAAAATTTTATCTGCCAAATTGATGGTTTGACCATTTGACATTGATTCCCCATTTGATTGAAAATATTTATTAAATAATTCTGCATCTTTTTCATCAACTTCGACTTCTTCTTCATCATAAACAATCTCTTCTTCTTCTTCTTCTTCGTCCACTTCAAAATCAGAATATTCTTTATCTTCTTCGTCTTCTTCATCGTCATCACTGCCAACTTCTTGGTTCTTGAATGATTGTGCAAAAGTAGGTCTAGAAGATCCTTCTTCTTCTTCCTTAAGTTCATCTTGTTGTTCTTTGGCTAATTGTAAAATCTTTCTTGAACTCGAAGCATCCAAAAACCCTTCCCCTTCTTGTTCTTCTTCATCATCACCTCTGGTTCTAGACGATTTTTTCTTTGATGATTGTTTTTTTGTTGATGATCTTGGAGTTGTTCTTAAATTACCTCCTTGAGTGGAGATATCCTTCAATAACGGATTATGACGTTGTTTCCCCTTAGTTTCAGTAACTGAGATCTTTCCCATGATGATGTATGAGTTAAATCTTTCTGGTGTTTAACTAGGGCGATGGATCTAAATAATTTTTTTTTTTTTTTTATTTTTCAGATGTAGTTTTTGCGTAGCCTAAGTTCTTCCTACCGCATCACACCGGAGAGCCAAAAGAGTAGTCGCTACCAAACGTGTAACTAGTAGGAAAGAGCTTGAAGGTTGAAGTAATAACCCAGGATGAGAACCATCAGGGCCGTTCTATGCACCAGTAACGTCGTCATATATAAATTACTTCAGATACGTGATGCTCATTCAAATTGGAAAAATGGGCAGGCATCAAACAGTACGATGGGGCACGCCATATCAGACAAGAAACAGATGTTTTTTGATTTTATTCATCTTGGTCTTGAGTCAGAACATAAATATTACCCTAATAAATACATTCTCTTTTATGTATATTCAATTTATTTGGTAATTTTCACGGATTTGTTCCAAACATTTGTCTTCCTTTCAATGGAACAATGGCATATCTAAAGATTTGCTTAGAAGAATAAATTTGTAGGAAGTACGAAAATCAGTGATGTTGACTACAAAAAGAGAATTAAAATTTGGTTCAATTGATTCACTCGAAATATTAAAATGATCTTTATTTTTGGATAGAAATTAACAAATAATAATTACAAGCAGTATTGAATTTTTTTTAAGTAAAATCTTATCTCATCATGGGTTGTTGGTTTGTTGTGAACCAAAAGATCTTCCTAAACCCTTTCAAAATTAACATCTTTTTTTAAAAATCCAAACTGGTTAAATGACATAAAAAAATGAGAGCTTAATTCATTCTTGAACAGTGTTCAGATTCTTTTTGACTTAATGTTAACCAGTCTTGAGATAACGTAGCTCTATAATTTTACTCGAAGACTCAAGTAAAGTCCTAAATTGGGTTAATATACAAATGCAAAAATATCACATATTAGCAAAAGCTTTTTAGATTAAACAATAATTGACTACCATAATGATATATTTTCCCATAAACCGAACCAATGGACAAGAGATCAAGAATTGTATAATTCACCTACTTATATCTATGATAAATGGTTGCGGGAATTGTAAAATAATTTCTCTCGAACGTGACTCATCTCAAGAATACGTTTGTGCTTTTTTTTTTCCTGGTGTTGGACGAATTAGGAAACAGGCTAAAATGCTAAGCGCGGTGAATAAAATAATGTTGAACATTTAAAGAACAGGATGGGAGACCATGGAAAAAAAATTTTTTCTTCTTTCACTTTTTCTTTTCTTCTTTAATTAATTTAACAAAAAAATGTCATCTGAACAACAACAACAGGAACCAAGTGAAAATAAATTATGGGGTGGTAGATTTACTGGTGCTACTGATCCATTAATGGATTTATATAATGCTTCATTACCATATGATAAAGTTATGTACGATGCTGACTTAACAGGAACCAAGATTTATACCATTGGATTAAATAAACTTGGATTAATTAATGATGAAGAATTAAAGTCTATTCATTCGGGATTGGAAATTATTCGCGAAGAATGGAAAGAAGGTAAATTTATTGAAAAACCAGGTGATGAGGATATTCATACTGCTAATGAAAGAAGATTAGGAGAGATTATTGGTAAAAATATATCTGGTAAAGTTCACACTGGTAGATCAAGAAATGATCAAGTTGCTACAGATATGAGAATTTTTGTTCGAGAATCTTTAAGATTATTATCTGAAAATTTAAAAAAATTCATTGAAACAATCTTAAATCGTGCTCAAGGTGAAATTGAAGTATTAATGCCTGGTTATACTCATTTACAACGCGCTCAACCAATTAGATGGTCTCACTGGTTGAGTAGTTATGCTACTTATTTCACTGAAGATTTCAAGAGATTGCAACAGATCATATCTAGAGTTAATCAAAGTCCTTTGGGTTCAGGTGCATTAGCTGGTCATCCTTATGGGATTGATAGAGAATTATTGGCTACAGGATTGGAATTTGAAGGTATAATTGGTAATTCATTAACTGCTGTTTCTGATAGAGATTTTGTTGTTGAAAGTTTATTTTGGTGTACATTATTTATGAATCATATTTCTAGATTTTCAGAAGATTTAATTCTTTATTCAAGTGCTGAATTTGGATTTATTAAATTAGCTGATGCCTATTCAACTGGTAGTTCATTAATGCCACAAAAGAAGAATCCTGATTCTTTAGAATTATTAAGAGGTAAAAGTGGTAGAGTATTTGGTGAATTAGCAGGGTTTTTAATGTCAATTAAATCAATTCCTTCAACTTATAATAAAGATATGCAAGAGGATAAAGAACCATTATTTGATGCCCTTACCACTGTTGAACATTCTATCTTAATTGCTACTGGAGTTGTATCTACATTAAATATCAATGTTGATAATATGAAGAATGCTTTAACTATGGATATGTTGGCTACTGATTTAGCCGATTATTTAGTTAGAAAAGGTGTTCCATTTAGAGAAACTCATCATATATCTGGAGAATGTGTTAGAAAAGCTGAAGAAGAAGGATTAAGTGGAATTGATAAATTAACTTTTGAACAATTCAAACAAATTGATGAAAGATTTGAACAAGATGTTATGGATACTTTTGATTTTGAAGTTAGTGTTGAAAGAAGAGACGCTATTGGAGGTACTGCAAAGAGTGCAGTTTTAAATCAATTAGAAAGTTTGAAAAAATCATTAAATTAATTATGAACTCATCAATAGAATAAACATCTGTTAAATTTAGTTGAACTATACATAAATACATATACATATCCCACAAAATTTTCATCAAAAGTAAATTATACAATCCACTGAATAGTAAAATCATTTATTTTCTCAATTGATCATCAAGACAGTGGAAAAAGTGTTATAATTTCTTGCTCTGGTCTTCCCCTACACTTGATAAATTATATGTAAGTGATAGTATTGTACAATCTAATTAAATTTGTATTTAACCAATCATCTTACATCTCTTCATGATGACCAGAATTTTATTTAACAATTGATGGTAGGATGGTACATTGTTTCATGAAATATCACAGCATTTTCATAGTAATAAACTAAATCCAAATTCAAATTTGTCTTGTATCGGATGATGGTAGAATGATTCCCTGCCAATGGAATACAAAAATTTAAATAAACGCTTGTATGATCTCCAATGGAGATTAAGACCAGTAGGATAGTGTTTATACATATGTGCTAACCTTTCAGTTACTTCTGCTTATGACTTATTTTGCTAAAATAACCATGTAATATATATCTACTATTGATGGAGCGGAGTTATCACAATTATGTCAACCAAAATACAAGAAACTCGGTAAAATTATATTCTTCCTCCTCAAATGAAGAATGGGATCTTGTTTGTAAAGATAATCAATTTAGCTTATATTCATTTGGAACGATAGAATAACAATACAGATATTGTATGTGGAAATATGGTGTTTGGATCTGGCTGATTGTATTATAGGTGATTGAACCGAAAGAGTGCGAACTACAAATAAATAGAATAAATTAATTGATAAACAAACAGACAATGTCATGAGAAATCGTATGGGGATTAAAATATACAAAATTATACAACCTAACTAAGGAATTAGAGTTATTTATAGTGAATAATTTGCCTGAGATGGGCAAATGCAACGATTCAGGTTATGTGCTTAAGGGATTATGCGCTAAAATATTGGATGAATAACCTTGCACACGACAGACAATATACAACAAATATTTATTTACTATGCACATATTAAGAATGAATGCTAGAAATCTATATTATAGGTTAGTAGTATATGTAATTCAGACTTAAAAGGTTTCAACAGCCATTATACTTCGATGAATTTATCAATGTAAATGTAAAACGGAAAAGTAGTTCTCCGATAGTTGATGTTACAAAAAAATTCTGTTTTCTCGATTATAAAGGAAATTTGGGTCTTTATTTATACTTCCAAAAAACATTAGAATAAATCAAATAAGCTCTCCTATTTTTAATAGTGGTAACAAAATATAAACTCTCCTTTTTTTTTTCTTATTTATTTGGTTTTTGGTTATTTTCAGTGGGAAATTTCTTCTCTTAGAGATACTTTCCAACACATTCCACATTTCTTTTTAAAAACTTTGCAATCAATTTTACAATCCACTGTTTGGGGGTTTGTCAATTCTTTATTCTTGTAGAATAAACAAACAGCACAATTTACATTAAATACAATGCAGTAAATAATAGCTAACATATATACAGTATCATATTATTCTTTTTCCTGGGGTGTGTCAGCTAGTAACAACGGTTCGAAACCATTATCTAGAAACAGGTAAATTATCTAGACCCTCTCTAATTTTTTGTTACAAAATCTGCCAACGGACACGTATTACACGTCAATGTGTCTGTGGTCAAAGAAAGCCCTATTATGCAACCCGATTCTGCAAGATTTATGTTCTGGTCTCTTTGGTATTATGGACATGCCCAGTAACAGTCAAAGAAACGAACCAGCAGTGTGATCGTTAGAATCCCCCACCTATAAGTTATATTACGGTTTTCATTAATAATAGATTTAATAATAGCACTTTCTATACTCCACAAAATTACTCTATACATAAAAATATTGTAACATCACATTTAAATACATAGACTGGAATTGTCTTAAAACCTTGCCAATATTTAGCAAAAGAAGCTCCTTCAAAATTCAATACAAAAAAGTGGTAGTTGTAATTCCTACAAAAATTCAATTAATCTGACGATAAGCAAGGATTTGTCACCAGCAATTTCATACTATGACATTGTCATTAAAACGATACTAACAATGACTCTCGTCAATTGGTTTCCTCCTTTCCTGAAAAAATTCAACCAAGATAAAAAGAGTGTGGCATTTATGCCATTCAAAATACAGGTTTCTGTAAACAACTGATTAGGGCTCACTTCCTTTTCAAAAACGGAAGCATAGGGGCTAGTCCATTCCCTGCTCCCACACCCACCCACTTATGGCGGGAAGCGACCAGGCCGTATCTGGGCTTGCCCGGCTTCTCTGTCCCCTTCCTCGGGGACTTGCTCCCACACCCACCCCTATCGGGCGGGGAGCGACTGGGCCCCATTTTGGGGGCCGGCCCAGCCCTACAACGCAGGTCCCCCTCGTCTTTGGGGGACCGCGTAACCCCCTGGCCCAAGGGGGCGGGAGCCGGGTATTATAAGAGGGCAGGTCACAAGCCCTCCATAACCGGTCGTCTAGTCTACAATTTTACTATCGGAAAAAATAGAGTAACGTTCCTAACCCAATAGTATAGAAGGTAACTGTGACCGATTGTTACCTCCTACTGAAGAACCTTCACTAATCCACATTGTCCTTTTTGATTTTTGTGTGGATCCCTTAAGAGGTTCAAGATAATGATATGCCCAAATCAGTATCTTCTTTGGAAGGTTCTTCTCCATTGCTTGTGTATTATGAACAACAACAATGATTGGTATCCTCTTGCAGTTATATGTGTCATCTTTGTAATACTTCTCTATCATTTATATCCTAATGGTTGTCATGAATAATTTGGGACATTAACCATTCAGAATGATCGGACAATATAATTAAATGATGGATTCAAGCGTACCTTTTGTAATCTTTGGAATCAATTGGGGGTAAATTATTCTTGAGACAGCCATTAAGATATAAATGAGCAAGAAAGTGATGTTATTGGTATGATTGGTACTTACCTCTATAGTTATTTGATGGATTCATTCCAAAAATGATGGAAACTTGTTATTGATAATATGTAAACAAAAAGAAAGAAGGAAAAAAAAGTGTTGTAAAAAGAGAATATTTTGATAGAAAAACAATTTGGCTTTTTATAGTTGTCTATTTGTGGGCATTTTTTTAGGCTGCAAAGTATGTATTTTTAAATTTTGCCATGTTACACGACTGTCTTGAAAGATTACAAATACAAACACAACGACAACTATGTAATAGCTGAATATGTATCCAGATTAATCATATACTACACAATTATAACGATTATAACCACAGAAATGGTCTAAATATGTTTTACGACTCAATGGTCAACTCATTTATTTAGTTCTATACGTTCGAATTACAGAATGGATATAAGGTTTGACAACAAATTACTATTGTAAAACAACACAATCAATCACGGACAACACAAGAGGATTGCATCTTATAATGTAAATTAAGATGAAATTCAACCAATGAATATATAATAGTGTGTTTCATTGTCACATGTGTTAACTATAGGAACTACTGAAAGTTGATATTCATAATATCTATTCTACTTATGTGATAAATGTCACACTATTTCCAGCAATCTTTTCTTATGCCCTATATCTGGTTTAATGGTTAACTTTTCAGATGACATTGCATTTCAAGATGTTTTCTCTTAGTGGTACTTCTACATATATCGACCACTGTACACAATTTTGGCCATTTCTGGATCTTAATTGTACCATTAATTTCCACATATTAATTGCTGTTACTAAGTTTAATTTTACATTATTTGCATTTCAAACTTATTGGTTGTTTCTATTTCATTGCAAATCTTCTTGATGATACATCTCATAGTTGCAATTTTCTTCGACAATTTCTTGCAATTCAAACCCTTACTATTTTCATCAAATATTACCTTTTCTCATAATTTCATAAGTCCATTTACAATACTGATTATTGGTTTTATCTGACCCGATGGTTAATTAACATCCAGTAACTTATAATGTCATGGGTACAGTTACTTTATTTATGGTTGTGGAAGAATCAATTCCCTGGTTTTACATGCCGATACACTAGTTGATACCTTCTTCATCGACTAGTATATTATTCAATTTCATGATCACTTTCAAACACTAATAATTTTACTACAGAGTAGTTGCTATCTGAATAAGAGTCTCTTACTATTATTGTTGTTGATACTAATCCTGTTTTTTTATTCGGGCAGACTATACGACGTGTTTTATTCAGGAAATTTATCCCACTATTATATTGCAATTTTTTATTTCAATACATCTTCAATTATTTTATTTAGTCTTAACGAAGTTCTTGTTGCTCTTGTTTTAAGGCATTTGTCAGCCTATTCATCTTTCCTCCTTACACCCTGGTCAATTACTTTTTTCAATCCCATTAGTTGACGCATTAATATTATTGCTTTAGCTCTTGTTTCAACTATTCCATCATATTTGTGTATATTAAAACTATATGTTTCTTTTTTGTTACTACCAATCGTTGTCTCAACCTAGTCGTTAGTTTTTTCGAAATATTCTTTCACCAGATTTAATAACGTTCACTCCTTTTAACCCTTGAATTTTAACTGTTAACTTTAATTATTTACCATAACTTCTGATTTTTGCTTTTATTCTGCGTTGTTAATTAATGTTTCACTATAATTTGCTCAACAAACTTCCTTTCCTTATTTACAGCCTTGTTTCTTTTTGTAACTGAATCCTGGTATTACTAGCACCGTATTGTTAATTTTGAGTAAATCATATAAACATTTCAAATCCATAAGAATTAAATTCCTCGAAGATAATAGAATAAATTAGGTAGCAAGCTTGTACCTTATATATGTATGGAGTTATTTCAACAACAAATTCTTGGTCAAGTTTATGAATCTCACATTACCTTTCTGCATTGCTTAACAGTTTGATAGTAAGAACTCATGGTGACAATATATGCCACTGTTATCCTAAACTTATGCTGGATGTAAAATTGATAAAAAAAGAGCTTTTCCTCTTCCGGTTTAATACATATTTTATATCAAATAATGGCAAGAATTATCACTGATACTAAAGAGACTCAACAAGATGACGAACAATATAATATCTTACAACTTTTCAAGTTCATCTACTTGGTTTCGTACATATAATTTTGTAACGATTGATCATCAAGTCATTAGAATGATTGTCATGATCTCTCTGTCATGATCTCTCTGTCATGAGCATGCTCTACGCATGCCCGACGCTACTAAAGCGCCACGCTATTTCTGCCCACCGCATGCCCGACGCTACTAAAGCGCCACGCTATTCCTGCCCACCGCATGCCCGACGCTACTAAAGCGCCACGCTATTTCAGCCCACCGCATGCCCGACGCTTTTAAAGCGCCACGCTATTTATGCCCTACACTTTTTCTACCCTTCGAATGCCTGGGGATACCATGCGTTTGCCCTAGCGATACTGTGATCTTACTCTGGCTATATGGTGGGCATGTTAATTCTTGCCCGGGCTGCGTTTTTTGAACATCGAGTGGTTTAATCTGACCAGATTCAGTTATTTCCATAGAATTTATAGTAACAGTTTGTTGATTGCTTTCTGTATCAGACATAATAATTGTTATTATTAGGTAATATACAACTTGTATAGAATTTAGAGATCATCCACCTTGCATTTATAGTTTCCAAAAATAACACAACTTCAAGAAAAGTTTAGCATAGTATATTGGTTATATTTTGTATATTTTCCTAACAACTGTTCAAGAACACTGATTCTTGCTGGGGCCAACTATTATTCTTGCCGTGAATGAAATAATATTGTCCGTGGACGAATTCATATTGTCCGTGGACGAAATAATCTTGTCCGTGGACAAATTAATATTGGCCGTGGACGAATTAATATTGTCCGTGGACGAATTAATATTGTCCGTGGATGAAAAATAATTGGCCGTGGATGAAAAATAATTGGCCGTGGACGAGAAGAAATCGGCCGTGGACGAGAAGAAATCGGCCGTGGACGAAATAATCTTGTCCGTGGACGAAATAATCTTGTCCGTGGACGAAATAATCTTGTCCGTGGACGAAATAACATTGGCCGTGGACAAGAAGAAATTGGCCGTGGACGAATTAATATTGTCCGTGGACGAATTCATATTGGCCGTGGACGAAATAATCTTGTCCGTGGACGAAATAATATTGGCCGTGGACGAAAAGAAATTGTCCGTGGACGAATTAATACTGGCCGTGGACGACTGAAAATTGTCCGTGGACGAATTAATATTGTCCGTGGACATGTTTGGGACCTATTTTCATACTATTCTGGGGCGTATTATGTGTATACCTTTCTACCCCAATATTATTTTTTTTTTTCTTTTTTTTGCAATCTACCTTGACCATTCCCTATGCTATTCGCTATTTGGATTTTTTTTTTTTTTTCGGTTTTTGGTTTTTGAGGGTTTGTTATCAGATTTTCTGTAGAAATGTGAAAATGTGGATAACAGAAGAGAATGAACTAGGATGGGTTATTCTGAATTTAAAATATAAAGTTTTGAGAACTGAATCATAAGTTTGTATAAATTCGTCTCGATTGAAACCAATCTTTGTAAATTTTTATATTTTGCTTTATTTATATTAAGTGCTTATTACGCATTAGACGCTGATATTTATTCAGGTTGAATGAAACACTCCGAACTGTCAATTGTATTTAGTATACAATTGGACTCTGATACTTTACTATCTCATTTAGTATAAGTGTTTGGAAGGCATTTTAATGACTTACATTTATTGACAAATTGAAAATTTAATGAGAATTTGAAAATTTATTGAGAATTTGAAAATTTTATTGACAAATTAAATCTTGATTGACACGCTCAATTTAAGATAAATACCTTAATTATTGTTTAAAATATTAACCTTCATAACCAAGGTTTCAATTGCCGTATTCAAAGTCTCTATATCTTTAGTGGAAGTGTTAGTTGCTATAATGAAACATCTCTATTGTCGTATTGAAATTTTTTTGTGCACGAATATTTAAAATTTTATGGACCCATATTGAACATTTGTACAACTGATATTTGAAGTTTTGACACACCAAATTATATCTGGTTGACAAAATCAATCGCCATATAAAATTTCATCAGAGATCTCAGTACCTGGACAAATTCATAGAGGTGAAATTTGATATTTGCCATACTATTTCAAGTTCTTCATAGCCAAAACTATACATGAATTATGAACTAAAGAAGTTGCAATAAAAATGAGACTGAATCCAAGAATTTACACCCTGTCGTTGGGCAATTCAATATTATAGACCCATTTACTTCAGGTAGCTATTCTTTTGCGTAAAAATAAATTTAGTACAGTTAGTAAAGTTAATGATACAGAAGAAGGAAAAGAAGCACGGTCGGATTTACAAGCAATCAATGAATGAGAAATTAAATTTTGGAAACTAATTTGAATAGTTTTGTGGATGCTTATAAACCTCCAATCAGGCCATGTCGATTTCTTCATAGAAGGACTTAGTGTTGTCTCGTTGTCATCTCAAAGACTAAGAAGTACCAAAGAAAACTTTTCATAGACTAATAGATCGTTATTACTTAAATCAATTGATCATTCATCAGTGAACATTTTTGTCTTGAAGTTTACTATTATCAAAGCATCTTGTCGTCTAATCATAGAAAACTTCAAGTCTCTCTGTTCATGCTTATCGCAGGCAATTTTATCCGAGCATGATAAACAATCCCATAAACAACTTCTATTGTAGCTATGATTATGTAATTGCAATCATAAATTTAATAGCTAAATATCCATATGGTGCAGATTACCTCATATGTCATGGAAACATTCTATAACTATATATTAAGCTGCTCTTTTAGTTCAACTGATTTTGTACATACATAGCTAATCACGGTTTAATATTAATCCAAAGATCACAAACTATATCTACTGTATAGTCCAAATATATATGTCCTTTGTGGATAGGGTTTTACCACGATTCATTTGCAACGAAGTAGATAGAATGTCATAATTTGTTGCGTTGCGAGTGATTTACCTTGGGGCTACCCTCCTTTGGTTCTAATTTGTTCTGTTTTTGCCTGCGCATCGCTTTCCCTATGCATGCTCCATCTTATTCCCACCCGACGCTATTTGAGCGCACCGCTATTTGAGACCAACAATTGTCCTGAGATACCATGGATTACACAAATTATTGCCTGAGAGTAAAGTAATTCTTTGTCTGGAAAGAGACACCATAATTAGTTGTCTGGGACACGCTAATTCCTTGTTTGAGGTTTGTTTTATACTTGTTTGGGTACCCATATTAAGTTTTGCATATACTACGGCTTTTGTTATTCAAGTAAATACATTGGAAAAAAAAAAAAACCAAATCAAACCAAACCCAAACGAAGTAAATAAAAAATTTCATCAATCGAGGTATTTCTTATCACCAAAAAGGAACTCTACCAAAAAGGAAAGCCATATGATTTATCTCTATGATCAAAGATCAAACAACAGTACCAAAATAAATAAACAATTAAAGCTTTTGTATTTTTTGAGATAATTTGATTAATGTTATTAATTACTTTATAAATTCTAGATATTATAAATTATCAATTACTTTTTTGTCAAATTCAAGAAATCAAAAAAAAATAAAAACCATGGGTTTATTAATAAAGACTATTTGTAGAATTAAGAGTTTACAAGTATAAACGTATATACTCTAATTTTTTTAATTATGATTTTAGATAGGATCTTATGCAAATTCCACCCCCCCTCCTAATTAATTATATCAGTTTTTTTTTTTATATATATTTATAATGGTAAGAATAAATCAGATTTGTATAATACTGTACTATACTAAGAATTATGATTTCCAATTAAGTTAACAAAAAATAAATAAAAAATTTAATAATATATATCATCTATTAAGATTACAATTCAGATCAATATGTAAAGTTTCATATAATAATGTTTACAGTATATCTCTATGAATCTCTCTTAACAACCTATATACATAATACAAAACAAAGAGGCAGGGGAGGGGAAAGAGAGAGAGAGAGAGAACAAAAGCCACTAGGAAAGGGGTACAGTATTACTGGGGTCCATATATATATATATATATTGCATAAATATAATAAACCCAAAGGGGTAGCAATCTGATTGGGAATGTTTGTTTGTTTGTTTGTACCTGGAATGTTTGAATAATTAAAATCAATGAGTATTAATCTGCCTTGATTGCTATACAAATATCATAACTAAAACAATAATACTCGAAAGGGGGATTGGGTGGCTAGTGATGTATCAAAGATTATTGTGCGTTACAGTAATAATTGAATAAAAGGGGGTAAGAAGTTTTTAACCTTACATTGAATAACCATAAAATGAAGTATATAACTGTATATATATTTGCAGAGTGTATATATTAGAATAGGTTGAAACAAATATGTGTTATTATAATCAAGGTGAGTGATGTAATGTAATAGTATTCAGGTACAAAATGAAGTTTTGTTTAACAATCCAAGAAAAATTAATATACAATTAAATTATGTTTTTGTGGGGCAGGGCGGGGGAAGAGAGCAAAATAATTTAATTGATTTTTTGTTTTGTTACTGTTCATTTCGTTCCTTTGTTACCTCATTCCGTATCTGCCAAGTTCTCGCCACCACCACCACCACCACCACCACCACCACAATATCATTAATTGTGTTAATTATAATCACAATTAACAAAAAAAAGTCAATGAAAATTTTAAATAAGGTGTAAAAAAATTTTCATTTCCAGTAGATCCATTCTTACATAGTATACAGTATATAGTACATACATTACAATACAATACAATACAATACTCTGTACATATACTATGCATTAAAAACATCAGATTCAAAACTAAAATCATTCCAATCAAATATATGTATAGTATAGTTACAATGTATCAACTATGTTATAAATTTATTTTTCCTTCTATTATAATTGGAACATATTGATTTAGTTTAGTCGTCTCTGCCACACCCTCCCACGCCCCCACCACTTTAATTCATCTTTTCACATCTTTGTCCCATTAAAAATACTTTTTTATCAAATGATCGCGTGTGGTAAGGGGGCTTTACAAGATTTAATTACTTAAAAACTTGTAAAAAGTTAAGGGGACAAAGTTTATATACAGCTTACTCACAATAAGTTTGGACCATTTTTTTTTTCCTTTTAAAGTGGTAGTGTACTGAATAAAATTGTAAGGATAGGTAAAATATTCTTTTCGTGCGTAGTTCAATTATGATCATTTTAAAAATGAAGAGGAACATTACCACCATTCCAATTGAGAATATCTTATAGATGGTAAAGAGAATGGTTCTTTTGTCGCTGGCCGAAGTTCGCGCTATTTTAAGAAAGGAAAAAAAAATGGTCCAAACTTATTGTGAGTAACTGTATATATTTTATTTGTAAATAAATTTTAGAATTCTAATTTGATACATAAACTTAATATATTTTAAGTAATTAATGTTTTTTGATATTTTTCTTGTAAAAAATAACCTATGTAGAAACATTCTATTGTAAATCAATCAACTTTTCTTAGAATAATAATACATAATCATTAAAACATAATGTACAATTAAATGGGAATGAATGGGGGGAGCTACCAAACCCAAAAAGATATAATTAAAAAAAATAACCTATATATTACAAAAACTAAATAAAACGATATGACCAAGAACTAAAAAAAATTGAGATTCATAACATCTCCCTAAGGGTATATATATATATATATATATATATGGATTCAATTTATTAAGCACTAGTAGTTGATTTTCTAGATGATTTAATCATGGAAAAACTATTCTTCCTTGTTAATCTACTTAAAGTTCTAATAAGTTGAATATTATTATGTTTTTTAAATCCTTCGTCATCACTAGAATTAATCAGATTTCTCTTATTTTTCTCTTCTTCTTCTTCTTCTTCTTCACCATCATTATGATTATCTTCATTAAAAGTATCCAATAAAATTTCTGAACTAATTGGAAGATTAGTTAATGAACTTGAAGAATTCAAGCCATCTTGATTCAATTCTTGTGAATAAAATCTTGTATCTTCATCTTCTTGTAAAAATTGACACCAATTAATCATAGAATCATTAGCTCGTTTTATTGAAGCTATAGATAATCTTCGTTGACAATTATTATATTCTTCTGTAATTTTATTCAAATCTATAATTGGTTCACTTAATCTTGGTTGAAATCTATTAAAACAAGTTGTTTGTTGTTGTTGATGCTGCTGTTGCTGCTGCTGCTGCTGCGGTGTTGTCGTTATTGTTGAAGTAAATGAATCAGATAATGTAGATCTTGAAGATTCTTGACTTAATTTGCCTTCAAATATACAATCTTGTTTTTGTTGTGGTGAATGTTGAAGATGAATAGAATTTGATCGTTTATGATGTCCTGTTATTGAATTTATAGTGGTAGTAGTAGTAGTAGTAGAAGTTGAAGATGGGTTATTTAATGCATCAGTAAAAGAATATTTATAATTAATCATTTTTAGGAATAAAGGGTATAAGGATAATAAATAAAAGGTAGAATGAATAATTAGAGAAAATAAATCAATTAGGAAAATGTTTAATATATTTATATTTATATATATTAATGTTGAAAAAAAAAAAAAAAAAAAGCAAAGTTTAAAAGAAAAAAACTATTAATCACAAAAGGAACAAATAAAAAGAAATAATAGTTCTTTTTTTTAATGTTCTTTGTTCTTTTGTTTTGTGTCAGATATTCTTTTCATGCAATAATAAATTGTGTGCATGTACACGTACGGGTCTTTTTTTAAAAAAAAAAAATATTTAACTTTAAATTCTTCCCAATTGATAATGTATTACTGTAATAATAATCAAAAAATGATACTCTGTAAAATATTAGACCAACAAAGTTTTACATATAATTTTAATAAAAGTTCTAGTTCTTTTCTGGAATTGAATCAAATCAAATCAAATTAATATCATTTAATGAAATACAGATCTTTACATTTATGGCAATTTAAATCATCACCATCTTCCCCCCCACACAAATAAAACAAATCAAACGTTTATACCGTACATGTTATTCAATAACTAACAAGTATTAATCTTGTATAATTAGTTTCTCTACATGTAAAACTGTAACTGAATATACAGTATTAATATTGTGGGGGGAGGGGGCATTATTTAGTTGGAGATGAAATTCTTACAATGTTATTAATTAGTTTAGTATCAACTAAATACCTCATTAAGTAAACGTTTTTTTTTTCTTAATTTAAATCTAGAATTGGGTTAATTTTTTTTTATAGTATCCGTAAAAATATTGTTAAAAATTCAATCAAAGTATTCAAATATTAAAATTGTTTCTTTTTATTTATTTATTTAATTCTTTTAGTTATATGTGAATATTTAAGACATTGAAAGAAAAGGGCTCATCATCATGAAAGAGACAGATCAACTTTTTTAACTTTAAATTCTCCCTTCTCAATTAAAAATTAAAGTTCTAGACTTTTAAGTTATTCCTACTCCCCCTCCCTCATTTTCCGTCTCCATCGTTGCGCTTTTATCTTACATCAACTTACCTAGTTTAACTTCTTCTTCTTCTTCCCCTCCTCCTCCTCCTCCTCCTCCTCCTCCTCATCATCATCTATTACCTTCTTCTAGTCTAATGTATCTTACTGCATCTATTGCTTATTAATACGACAAGTCTTAATTCTAAAAACCACTACTATTATTAATAATATACCGTTTTTACATCAAATTAAATTATTTTCTTTATATAAAATTTTCTCTTCTTTTAACATTAATGATATTAAATAGTTGATAATTTTTATATCTTTTTTTTGTTTTACATTTCCCCTTTTTATTAAAAAAAAATTTAATTAGTCCTATTGGGTAAAATGTAACAAAATTTATCATACCAAGTTATACAAATATTTAAATGTCCATAAACAAAATTAACAGAAACAAAAAAATAAAAAAAAAAAAAGTTTTATGAATGGGCAAATGAATCACAACTCCCCCCCCTCCGGGGGGGCCAAGCAACAGTGTTAAATTTCAACTGTAACTTAACTTTATTACTACCCTTTTAAAATATTATTCAAATGTATAAGAGACAGAGAGAGGTTTTTTTTGCATCAACTGGTTAGATTATGTAGTCTATATTTTTAATTATATATATAAATTATTAGCCGTAGTCATGGGGCAATTAATCGTTGGTGGGTTTGAATTTGGAGGGGGGGATATTATTGAGGGGAAAGAAAGAAAGAAAGAAAGAAAGAAAGAGAACATATATAGTACAATAAACATGTTTAATTGGCGCTTACGTAACTGCAATGTACATTAAGCAAAAATATTAGTATTTGTGTGTGTGTGTGTATGTACAATTAATCTTTGACTAATGCATGATAACCAATCTTTTCGCTTGATAGCAAAAAAAACAATTATCCCCCAAAAAAGTAATTATTAATTGCTCACATGATCTAAAACACGAGTTTGGTATTATTAGTAATTTTAATATATACTTTTATGAGTATCACGTGAATTAATTAATTGTGATGTCTTTCCCTTGCATTAATTTTTTTTTTAAGGGTTCTTATTTTTTTTTTTTTTGCAACACTATCTACAGTACACACACACACATTGCACAAATTATATACACACACACATTATACACACGCTATCTGTTTTTTTATTTTTGGCTGTCATACGAATTCTCTTCTATCAATTATCGTATCAAATAATTTTAATATATTTTTAAAACAAACTTGTTTTATATCTATACCAATTGATTCTTTAGAATTCCATCATGTCAATGATAAATCCAAAACACATCCTTCTTCAATTATCTCAAAAATTATCTCCAACTACAAATTCTATTCCTATTATTGATCGTATTCCATTATCTGATTTAATTCAATTATATCGTAGTATTCTTGCAACCCTTGATAAATATGGATTAGAAAATCAAATATTTGATAATCGCCAACAACAACAACAACAACAAGAAGAAGAAGATTTATCATCTTGTTCAATTGATTTTATATCACCTTTATTAACTTATATTCCATTACTGGATGATTCTCAATTAATTCCAATTTTATCAAAAATCGTATGGCATTATATTCATCATCCATATTTAAAAATTAACACATTAATAAATTTAATTGATAAAATTTCTTTAATTCAATTAATTAATCTTCCTAATAAAAAATTATCTTATGTTGAATATTATTTCATTATGAATTCAAATAAACAAGATGATGAATTAACCAATTATATTAGTTATTTATCATTTATTTGTCAATTTATTAATCAATATAAAATTATAACATCAAATTGGAATAATGATTTAAATGATTTAAATAATCTTTTAGAAATTTCAAATTTTGATTCTCAAATTTTAATTAAAATTTTATTAAATCAAATTCATCCAGAAATTCTTGAATTTATTATTATTCTGTCTTCTCATTCAATAGTTGCAAATTATATTAAATCAATGGTAATAATTGAATCTTCAATTAATCTTGAAAATTCTTTAAAATTTATTTTACAAATACTTGATCATAATAAAACTAATAATTTAACTCCAGCAATTTGTTCAAAATTAAATAATTGTATTGATATAATTCAAAAATCTAATGAAAAAGATATTATAATCACTTTTAATAATTTAAATCCAAAATTATCCCTTTGTATGACATTAAATTATTTAAATTATATTATATCAAATCATATTATGAAAAATTTATTTATTGATAAATTTCCAACTTGTATAACTTCCAAATTTTTATTATTTAATTTACCACCATTACCAAAACCAATTGAATTTATTCAATTAGAAATTAAAAATGATATTGATAAATTTTTAAATAAAATTAAAATTAATGATAATTATAAATTTTTTTTAATTATTCAAAATAAAATTTTATTAATTATTAAAAAATTTATGAATAATGAATGTCATGAAATTGAAAATTTAATTCAAAATTTTAATCCATTAAATAATAATCAATTAATTGAAAAAATTATCTTATCATATAATGAAATTTTCATTGTTTGTTTATTAACTTCATTAATTATTTGTAATAAATTTAATATTCAATCAATTAAACAACATCAAAGTAATTGTATTTATGAATGTTTTCAAAATTTATTAAATATAAATTATACTAATACCAATAATCATAATAATAATTTAATTAAATCAAATCAAATTTGGATCACTTTAATTAATACAGTTAATGATATTTGTTATTCTGATTTAAGATATATTCATTTATTCATAAATTTATTTCAATTTCAATTAGATAATAATAATAATAATGGAAATTCAATCTTATCTGATGATTTAATTAATAGTGGATTAAGTTTCTTTATAGAAACTTTTAAACCAGGTCATAAATGGTATAATGAAAGTAAAGATGATGAAAATGAATATATGGTATCATTAGATGATTTTAAATTTCTTTATCCTGATTTGGTAAACAATAATAATAATAATAATACTGCCAATAACAACAATAACAAGCAAAGGTTTAATTCAAATTAGCTCCATTGGAAATTGAAATAAAAAAAAAAAAAAAAATTACCGTGCACTGCGTTGCGATATTCCTATACTTAAGGGCTCATCTCATTGGTAATAATTTTTATTTTTCTTTTTTTTTTTTTATATACATACATCTTTTTAATACTTTTACCTTTTTTTTCAATTAATTTCGCCATCATCCCCACCTCATAACATATGGTTTTAAAATCAACATCAGCAGGAAACGTTTCTATTTATCAGGTTTCTGGTACAAATGTATCACGATCATTACCTGATTGGATAGCCAAAAAAAGAAAACGTGCTTTAAAACAAGATTTAGAATATCAAAATAGAATTGAATTAATTCAAGATTTTGAATTTAGTGAAGCATCAAATAAAATTAAAGTTACACCAGATGGTCAATTTTGTATGGCTACTGGTACTTATAAACCACAAATTCATGTTTATGATTTTGAAAATTTATCATTAAAATTTGAACGTCATACAGATTGTGAAAATGTTGATTTTTTAATATTAAGTAATGATTGGACAAAAAGTATTCATTTACAAAATGATAGAAGTATTGAATTTCAAACTAAAGGTGGTATTCATTATAAATCTAGAATTCCTAAATTTGGTAGATCATTAAGTTATAATAATATTAATTGTGATTTATTAATTGGAGCATCAGGAAATGAATTATATCGATTAAATTTAGAACAAGGTAGATTTTTAAATCCTTATAAATTAGAAACTGAATTAGGTTGTAATTCAGTTGATATTAATAATGTTCATGGATTAATTTCTGCTGGATTAGAAGATGGTACTGTTGAATTTTGGGATTCAAGATCAAAACAAAGAGCAGGAAAATTATTTATAAATGATCAATTAGGTGAAAATATTGAAATTTCAAATGTTAGTTTTAGAAATGATGGATTAAATTTTGCATGTGGTACATCAAATGGTAAAACTTTATTATATGATTTACGTACTTCAATTCCATCACAAATTAAAGATCAAGGTTATGGATATGAAATTAAAAAAATTTTATGGTTACAAGATTCATTAAATTCAAATATGATATTAACTAGTGATAAAAGAATTGCTAAAATATGGGATAAAAATAATGGTAAACCATTTGCATCAATGGAACCAACTGTTGATATTAATGATATTGTTCAAGTATCAAATTCAGGAATGTTTTTTATGGCAAATGAAGGTATACCAATGCATACATATTATATACCAAATTTAGGTCCTGCACCATCATGGTGTTCATTCTTGGATAATGTTACTGAAGAATTAGAAGAAAAACCAAATGATTCAATTTATTCAAATTATAGATTTATTACTCGTGAAGAAGTTAATAAATTAAATTTATCTCATTTAATTGGTTCAAAAGTTTTACGTTCTTATATGCATGGTTTTTTCATTGATGTTGAATTATATGATAAAGTTAATTTAATATCAAATCCAAATTCATTACGTGATCAAAGAGAAAGAGAAATTAAAAAGAAAATTGAACAAGAAAGAGAATCAAGAATTAGATCAACTGGTGGTATTAAAAATACTAAAATTAAAGTTAATAAAGATTTAGTAAATAAATTACAAGAAAAAATTGGTGGTGATATTGCTGAAACTGTTATTAATGATGATAGATTTAAAGAAATGTTTGAAAATCCTGATTTCCAAGTTGATGAAGAATCTCATGAATATAAACAATTAAATCCTGTTAAATCAACCGGTAAAGATATAACAACAACAACAACAACAACAACAAGTGGTAGAGAAAGAGGATTAACAGCTGCTGAAGAATCAGATGAAGAAAGAATGAATATGAATGAAGGTCATGATTTAGAATCCCAAGATGAATCAAATTCAGACTCAGATTCAGATTCAGAAGATGAAAGAATTAAACAAGAAAATAGAGAAAAAGTTGAAAAAGAATTGGAAAAATTAAGAAGAAAGAAAGATCAAGATTTTAAATTTAAAAATGAAATGAAAATTTTATCAAAAAATAATGAAATTAAACAATCTTTAAAATCAAAAGAATCATTTAAATCACAAATTAATAAATTAAATAAAATTTCCAAATCTTCCACACCATCTTCAAATAATGATTCTAAATTACAACGATATGCAAAAGGTGAAGCTGAATTAACATTTATTCCAAAAAAGAAAGAAAAATCATATAAACCAAAACGAACCACCGATGATGATGATAATGATAATAATAATGATACTGATAAAGGTATGAATGGTGGTAGTGGTAGAACTAAACAAAGATTTGAAGGTCGTAGAATGGCTTCAAGAAATAAATTTAGAGGTATGTAGATGAAAGAAGAAAAGAAAGATTGTAATTTATCGTTGAAATATATATACATAGTAATAATGTTTTCAATTCTTTAAGATACGTGCACGTGATCTGGAGTTATTGTTCCAAGAAAAAAGTTTTTTTTTTCTCTACACAATTCAACGCGCGAGGCAAATTAAAAAATAAAAAAAAAAATAAAAACTCAACATTTTTGATTAAAAGTGGTGGTGGTTTTTGAATCAATGTTTCATATTCAAGGAAACAGTCAGTTAATATCAGAACAACAACAACATCATCATCAGTCACAACCACATATATCAATAATGTCTAGTGTTATTCAACAACAACAACAACAACAACAGCAAGGTATTGTGCCATCAATGGATTCAACTACATCAAGTAAAGCATTAAATGATGAACAAATTTATCAATGGATATCAGAATTAGTCACGGGGAATAATCGTGAAAGAGCATTACTAGAGTTGGGTAAAAAAAGAGAACAATATGATGATTTAGCATTAGTATTATGGAATTCATTTGGAGTTATAACAGTTTTATTAGAAGAAATTATATCAGTTTATCCATATTTAAATCCACCAAATTTAAATGCTTCAATAAGTAATAGAGTTTGTAATGCATTAGCATTATTACAATGTGTTGCATCAAATGTTCAAACTAGAAATTTATTTTTAAATGCTAATTTACCATTATATTTATATCCATTTTTATCAACAAATGCAAGACAAAGATCATTTGAATATTTAAGATTAACAAGTTTAGGAGTTATTGGAGCATTAGTTAAAAATGATACTCCTGAAGTTATTAATTTTTTATTAACTACTGAAATTGTTCCATTATGTTTAAATATTATGGAAATTTCTTCAGAATTATCTAAAACTGTTGCTATTTTTATATTACAAAAAATTTTATTAGATGATCAAGGTTTATCTTATGTTTGTACAACTTTTGAACGATTTCATACTGTTGCTTCTGTATTATCTAAAATGATTGAACAATTAAGTATTGCCGTTAATCAACAAAATCAATCACAGCAACAACAAGCACAAGGTCAAGATCAAGGTCAAGGCCAAGGTCAAGGCCAAGGTCAAAGTTCTTCAAATAGTTCAGGAAGATTATTAAAACATGTTGTTAGATGTTATATGAGATTATCAGATAATTTAGAAGCAAGAAATGCATTAGCTAATATTTTACCTGAACCTTTACGTGATGGAACATTTTCGACAATTTTACAAGATGATATGGCTACAAAGAGATGCTTAGCTCAACTTTTATCAAATATTAATGAACTGCAACCACCAGTACAACAACAACAACAATAACAATAACAACAGCAATAGTAATAATAATAATAATATGTACCTGTATATATGATTTGTTTAAAGAATGTATTTGATGAATTCCCCCAAGGTATTAAATCATTTGGATGTTATTTTTTTTTGAAGCTCTTCAGTAATCAGCATTAATCTCATCTCTCTTCGTAAAAAAAAAAAAAAAATTCTGAAAAAAATAAAAAATCCCAATATTTAAATAACAACCATTAAATTTGACAACCCCATTATCAATCATGGCTAAAAGAAAACAGAAACAACAAGATATAGAAAAGAGAAAGAAACTAAAACAAGAACAAGATGCACAATTATCAACGGGATTATTTAATAAAGTTGGAAATGAATCAGAATCAGAAAAAGAAGAAAATCAAATTGATTGGGAAAATGAAGAAATGGATTATGAATTAATTCCTAGAGTTAATAATTCTAAAAAAACTGTTGAAGCATTACCTATTAAGAAACTTGATGGTACTATTGAAAGAGTTGTTCGAGAAGTTGAATCTGATGAAGAAGAAGAAGAAGAGGATGAGGAGGAAGAAGACGAGGAAGAGGATGAACAAGGAGATGATGATGATGATGATGATGAAGATGAAGATGATGGATTAACTCCTGAAGAAAAATTACTTCAAACTAAAGCAGAAATCTCAGAATTAGCTAATAAATTAATTGAAGATCCAGAAGAAAATATTTCATGTATTACAAGATTACGTAAAATGTCAGAATCAAAAAATTTTATTACTTCACAATTGGCAATTTTAGCATTAGTTAATGTTTTTAAATCACTTGCACCATCTTATAAAATTAGATCATTAACTGAAGTTGAAAAAAAAGAAAAAGTTAGTAAAGATATTGCAAGATTAAGAAATTTTGAACAAACTTTACTTATTAATTATAAATCATATATTGATTTATTAAATAAATCTTCAAAAATTTCATATTCTAATTCAATGAATAATAATAAAATTACAAATGATCAATTAAAAAGAGGAAATATTGCATTAAAAGCAGCAACTGAATTATGTATGAGTTCTTTAAAACATTTTAATTATCGTGAAGAATTATTTACAATTATTATTAAAAGATTAAATAAAAAACCAAAACATGAAAAAGATTTACAAATTTTTACTAAATCTTTAAGAGTTTTAGAAACTTTATTAAAAGATGATGAAGAACATGGTGATATTACATTTGATGTGATTAAAATTATGACTAAATCAATTAAAGATAAAAAATTTAGAGTTGATGAATCAGTTATTAATGTATTTTTATCAATTTCTTTATTAGAAGATTATGATCCAAATAATAATAAAGATGATGATGATAAATTAAAATTAAAGAAAAAAGATAGAATTCATTTATCTAAAAAAGAAAGAAAAGCCCGTAAAGAAAGAAAATTAATTGAAGAAGAAATGAGAAAAGCTGAACAAGCTATAACATTACAAGAAAGAGAGAAATATCAAGAACAAGTTCTTAAAATGATTTTAACATTATATCTTGAAATTTTAAAAGCAGGAACAACCGCCCAAATAGATGGTAAAAAAAATGAAGCTACTTTATTAATGGGATCAGTATTGGAAGGATTATCTAAATTTGGTCAAATGTCACATTTAAGATTACTTGGAGATTTTTTGGAAGTTTTAAGAGAAATTATGGGAGATATAATTAATGAACATTCATTTAATCAAGATAGTGATAATGAAGGAGGATTATTTACTGGTAAAGAATTAAGAACAATTTTATTATGTATTGCTACATCATTTAGTCTTGTTTTAAATCATAATTCAATGGGTAAATTACCTATGGCAGTTGATTTAAATAAATTTGTATCAACATTATATTTAATTTTGGCTGATTTATCATTAGATCCAGATTTAGAATTTAGTTATAAAACTTTAAGATTAGCTGATCCAATGTCTAATCAAATTGAAAAACCAGCAGTTAATGTATCAACAAAAGCAGAATTATTATTAAGATGTCTTGATTTTATATTTTTTAGATCTAAAAATGGTACAATTCCTCGAGCAACTGCATTTATTAAAAGATTATATATGTTAACATTACAAACTCCTGAAAAGACATCATTAGCAAGTTTAAAATTTATTGGAAAATTAATGAATAGGTATGATGAAGGTATTAAAGGGTTATGGAATACTGAAGAAAGAATTAGTGGTGAAGGTAATTATATATTAGGAATTGAAAGATTAAATAAAGATGTTGATATTGAAAGAAGTAATAGTGATGCTGCTACTTTATGGGAAAATGTATTATTAGATAAACATTATGCTAATTTAGTTAAAGATGGTTCAAGATCATTAATGAAAAATAGTAAACCTTCTTCATCATCTTTAAATAGATAGTGCTATATATATAAGCTACATTAATACATGTTTATATCACCGAGGTCTCCGATAAGACACGATCCGTGATGGAGCCCCCTCCCGGAGCTTATCAATGTACATGAGAAAGATAACAGAATGATTATGTAATCACCCATCCATTTTAATTCTCTCCTTTCCCCACCACCACCACCACCACTTCAACTACTACTACTATTACTACCGCCACACTTTATTTTTCTCTCTCTAGTTGATAAGAAGATAAAGAGTTTTCATATGTAAGTTCATGTAACATCCCAATCAAGGAAATATAAAGAAAATTATTTACATACACTGTAACCACTACCACTACCACTACCACTACCACTACCACCACCACCACCACCTCTACCTCCTTTTCTTCATCCTCCTCCTCCTGTTTGCCCCCACAGTCTTGTGACCATTTTAAGTGTATTCTCGTCTCCCACGGCATCATTCCTTTTAGAAGATGTTGGGTCGTGTACAAATGTTCAACTCCTTTCTCGCATATTGCTGGTTTTTTATATTTTTCTTATCGCCACTCCTTTCTCACTGGTTGACTTTGAACGCCCCCCATATATAAAAAAAAAAAATCTTATCATTTTAATAAAAATACCACACTTTCTTTTCTTCTTCTTCTTTCTTTCTTTCACCAAATCTTCTTCCTTTAAAGTTTTCATATATTATATATATATCTTGAACAACAAGGAATCAGATTTACCAAAATTTTATTAGAACTTATTTTTTTTTATTGAACTTAGAAATTTTACTCATCGTATTAGTTAGATACATAACGTTTTACCCATTATGAGATTATCAAAAGCTGTTGCTATTTCCATTTTATCCACCCTTATTGGTGTTCAAGGTTTGCTTATTCCTTCAGTAGGTGATATCATTGATGTTTTTGGCAAGAATGCTAATAACAAGTTGGAACCTTTAAAAGAAGCTGCTCATCATGCTGCTGAACATTTAGGTATAAAGTTGAATAATAATGACAATTTGGCTCCAGTTGTTAATGCTGAATCTACTAGAGATATTATTCCTCATAGATATATTATTGTTTTTAAAAATGGTGTTTCTCCTGATGAAGTTTCATTTCATCAAGAATGGGTTGCTTTAACCCATACCAATTCTTTGGCTGGTTTGGATGAACAACATCCATTTTATGAATCTACCAAGGATGTTAAAGCTGAAGGTGGTATTGTTGATAGTTTTGATATTGGTAACTTGTTGTCTGGTTACACTGGTTACTTTTTAGATTCTACCATTGAATTGATTAGAAAAAACCCATTGGTTGCTTTTGTTGAAAAAGATTCTATTGTTTATGCCAATGAATTTGATATTCAAAAAGGTGCACCATGGGGTTTATCAAGAGTTAGTCACAGAGAACCACTTTCTTTGGGTAGTTTTGATAGATATCTTTATAATGATGATGCTGGTGAAGGGGTTACTTCATATGTTATTGATACTGGGGTTAATATTAAACATGTTGAATTTGGTGGTAGAGCCAAATGGGGTAAAACAATTCCACAAGGTGATGCTGATGAAGATGGTAATGGTCATGGTACTCATTGTGCTGGTACCATTGGATCTGAAGATTATGGTGTTGCCAAAAAAGTTGATATTGTTGCTGTTAAGGTTTTAAGATCTAATGGTTCTGGTACCATGTCTGATGTGGTTAAAGGGGTTGAATTTGCTGCCAAATCCCATCAAGATGCTGTTAAAGCTGGTAAAAAGGGATTTAAAGGTTCTACTGCCAATATGTCATTGGGAGGTGGTAAATCACCAGCTTTAGATTTGGCAGTTAATGCTGCAGTTAAAACAGGTTTACATTTTGCTGTTGCTGCTGGTAATGAAAATCAAGATGCATGTAACACATCACCAGCTAGTGCAGAAAATGCCATTACTGTTGGTGCATCAACTATTTCTGATGCTCGTGCTTACTTTTCCAATTATGGTAAATGTGTTGATATTTTTGCTCCTGGTTTGAACATTTTATCAACTTATATTGGAAGTGACAGTGCTACTGCTTATTTGTCAGGTACTTCAATGGCATCACCACATATTGCTGGTTTATTGTCATATTATGTATCTTTACAACCAGGTGCAGAATCTGAATTTTTTGTTTCTGGTGATGGTGTTTCTCCAAATCAATTGAAGAAGAATTTAATTGCTTATGGTACTAAAGATGTTTTATCTGATATTCCAGAAGATACTCCAAATATTTTAGCCTTTAATGGTGCTGGAGGTAACTTGACCGATTTCTGGAAATAAGCTACATAAAAAAAAGAGGAATTTTTATACATTATATATAGGTTCCTTTTGTTTTATTTTCTTTAAATTGAAATAAAAAAAATCAACAAGTAAGTTTTCGTATTAATCTAATCCTTTCTAGGATGTTATTTTTATCTATGTCTATGGGTGTTTTTTATTTATTTAAACTAATTACAAGATATATTTCATTGGTTGTTGTTGTTATAACCTAAAAATTTATAAATAATTTTAGTAAATTCTGATGGATTATCAAGATAAAGATGGTGACCAGCATTTGAAATTATTTTATAATTTGCAATTTTTTTAGAATATTGATTAATGGATAATTGATTTATTGTATTTGTCATTTCTAAACCAGCTTCTTCATTCATCCAATCTTTATCACCATAAAGCCATAAAGTTGGTAAATTCATTTTAACAAAAATTTCAGGACATCTATCAAGTAAAGGTAATTTTGCAAGGGCACCAACGGCAAGAATTCTTGTAATTGCATATTCACCTGAACCTTTACCATTAAAAATTTTATAAATATAATCATGCATATTATTAAAATGTTGAGGATTTTCATAATAAATATGACTAAATCTATGACATGTCCAACGAGAAATTAATTTTGATTTAAATGGACCAGAATTTCTAATTATTGTAAATGGTGAATGATTACGTTCCCACATATAATCAATTAATTTTCTTGATTTTGTTTTTGGATCTGGACCTGCTTGTTTTGAAGTTATTTGAGCTGTACCATTAACTATATCTTCTTGATCCATTAATACTTCATCTTCAATAGTAAGTTGTCTTTGAAGATTTGTATCATTATTAGAATTATGTTTTTGTTTTTGAGTTTGTTTAAAATTAGATGCAACTTCACTTCTCTCAAGACCAACTGGACTCATTAGAATTAATTTTTCAATTAAATTCAGGGATATACCTTTATCATTTCCTTCTTGTTGTTGTTGATTGATTTTTTTATTATATTTTAAAGCATAAACACAACTTAAATAACCACCAAATGAATGACCCATTAATATAAATTTTCCAATATTTCTTTTTAATCTCCAATTTTCAAAAGAATCAATAAACCAATCTTCAACTTTATAAATATCTTTTTTAGTATTTGATGGGAAATTTGGAAATTTAGGTCTTGAACTTAATCCAAATCCTAATAAATCAATAGCATGAATTTTAATACCTGGAATTTTAGATAATGAATCAAAATTATCAATAAATAATCCTAATGATGCTGCATATCCATGAATTAATACAATTTCATTTGTTCCTGACAATCCTCCTTTACGTGGATCTTGTAAATTTTCAATAAATAATTCATGAATATATTGTCCATTACCAATATCAGTATTAATAATTTGAGCTTTTCTAGTACCATCAGATTCAGGGAAAAATGGTAAATATGATAATAATCTATTTTCAACTAATTCATCATTATAAGATGATTTAAAACTTTGTTTAAACCAATCAATAGTACTTTGATACATGGTATAATTTGGTGTTTTTCTACCATCATTAAATTCACTAATTTTTTTAATTTTAGTACCACCAATTTCTGGTGTAGTTGTTGAAGTTATTGTTGTTGATGGTGTAAGTGTTGTACCTTCTGAATCAAGTGACATGATAAATGAATAAATAAATGACTAATGGACTAGGGGGGTCTAAAAATTCTTGTAGAATAAAAAATTAAAGGAATCCCGTATTCTATTTATATATATCAATTTCTAAGCAAAGTAACAAAATATTTGCTTTTCCAGTTGTTCCAGAAGAATGATTGATTGGAAAATTTCTTTTATTTTATTTATAATGAGCCCCAAAAATATAAAGTTTGCGTTTCGGCTGATTTGAATAATTTTTTTTTTTTGGGCGGAGTTATCATCCGTCCCGTAAATTACCCTTTATCCGATCTTCTATCTCTTGGCAACATTTTTTTTTTATATATATTTCGTATCCTAACATTCATTTACTTAATTAATTATCAGGTATGAGAATAGAATGGACATTATATAATTAACGATGATAACAATATCACTCGTTCATCTCCAGCTACAGTGAAAGCACACACGGAGATAAATCGCCACTAGGAGCAGGAGCAAGAGAAGAAGAAGAAGAAGAAGAAAAACGCACGGAGAAGAGGCGGTGCATTAACAATCATCACCAACATCATCAGTTTTCGTGTATATCTCGATTGTGCATTTTACTTAAAAATAACACAGCCGATCGGTTGGAGATATCTAGCTTGGTATTTAAATTGGTACCCGATTTCTGATAAACACACACATAATATCATCTCTTGTGATAATCTTTTGATGGGCTTATTTACAGCAACTTAAATTTTAGGTTAATATTTGTATTGTAAATTTAGGGTAGGGTCATTGCTTTGCACGTGACATCAATTATTAATATTATTTGTTTTGTACATACAGTGTACACATTTAATTCGTAAAAAAATGCAACAATTATCAAATTCCACACAACCACTATAGTCCATTAATCAAAATGAATCCCTTATGAGTGTTACATTTCTAACTATTAATAACCTATACACAGTAGCTTTAAATATGTTACTTAATTACTTTAGTGTAATAGTTTGTCTTTTGTACAATTAATTCGACTTAAAATTTGTCTCACGGGGAGGGAAGCAAGGTCTGAGTGGCACGTTGTTGCAGGAATACCCACTAAGGTTTAAGACCACCTAAAAAATATAATCAAAAAAAAAAAAAAATTATCTTTAATATTTCATATATAACTTATCTTTGCCCATATTTATTTATTTATTTATTCATCATCTATATATAAACCAAAATTCAACAATGAATGAATCAACACCATTTGTTAAAAAAAGTCGAAAATATTCTAATGATGATGATGAAGAACAACAACATGAACAGTTAATTTCATCTGATGAATTTGAATATGGGGAATATCATGCTATCCAATTAAGTCCAACTACGAAATATATTCTTTACATAATAACAGGATTTACATCATTATTCATATTATATGTATTCACTGTACTATTACCTGAATATTTTATTCCTGAAGCAACTACCCTTTCTAAAATTCAAAATATATCAGAATTAAATGTTTCTTTATTACCCAACCTGGGTCAGGTTCAAGATGATGATGAAAAACGTACGGTATCCCGAATTATCCTTATTGGTGATGTTCATGGACATTATATTGAATTTAGAAAATTATTATCAAAATTAAAATATAATCATAAAGATGATCATATATTATTTCTTGGAGATTTCATTACTAAAGGACCAGATTCTTTTAAAGTATTAAATTATGCAATTGATAATAAAATTGATTGTATTTTAGGAAATCATGAATATTATGTTTTACAGTATTATGCTTCATATCATGGATTAACTCAACCTGAATTTATGTATAATTCACCTGAACAACAACAACAACAATCATCATCATCATCACCAACGTCACCTTTCTTGGCACAAGATTCATTTAATGATGATCCTGAATTTTTACTTGCTAAAAAATTAGAACCTCATCATGTTCAATATATTAATAATTGTTCAATAATTAAGAAACTTGGAAATGTACCTAATGGTAAAGGAATTGCTGTTCATGCAGGTATTGTCCCACAAATATCATTAAAGAATCAAAATCCTTTAGATAATTTAGAAATGAGATCATTAATTTCTCCATACTTTAATGAAACAACAAGTGATCCTCATACTCCTGGTTCAAAACGTTGGAGTAAAGTTTATAATTCTAAAAAATCAACATTTTATCCACCCGATAATGTTGTTTATTATGGTCATGATGCTAGTAAAGGATTAAATTTAAAAAAATTCTCAAAAGGTTTAGATTCTGGTTGTGATACTGGTGGTCAACTAAGTGCCATGGTTATTTCAAGAAAAGGTAATGAATTATATGAAGAGATTATTCAAGTTAATTGTTAGTGAACCCCCCCTCTAATAGATTTTTATTATTATCATAGAAATATCTAGAATTATATAGTTTGTATTTCGATGTCCTTTATATATATATATATTAATGATTTGTATAATCAATTATTCTATAATGAATCGTGGAATTTTTTTACCATCATCATCAAACCTTAACCCGGTAATTCTATGATATGATAAATTTGCAACCCCAATAAAATCAATAAATTTAAGAATTTCATCTGTTGAAACATTATCCATAACTTTAAATGATTTATATCCCACATTTGAATAATATGAATCAATACATAATCCTCTAAGTGTAATTCCAACTAAAGCATGGCTATGAATAATTGCTGGAATATCAGGTCTATTTAACATCACCATTTTACCGATGTATTCAATTGGTTTAAGAATTATTTCACCACATCCAGGATTACATTCAAAATCATCTGGTAAAGATTTAAATCGACCATGTTTAAAAATAGAAAGATAAAAATAATTAGTACCACAAATAAATTTTTCAAGATATGAAATTAACCTAGGTGAAAATGGATAAAGTGAAGGTTTTTCACTAATTAATAACGGTATTATTCGGTCATATACATTTTGAAATCCAAGTTCAGTAAATGAATTAATATCATGATGAGTTTCAAAAAATCTTCTTCCTTTAAATTTAGAAATCATTGGAATTTGACCAAATATCAACATTCCCAACTTATCACTATCCATTGGTGTCAAACAAAATTCTTCACCATATGATAAAATTTCATTTCTTAAAAAAAATTTAATTGTATTAACTTTACCAAACATTGGTTTTCCTTTAAAAAATGTAATTATTCGATTACCCACAATAATTCCAATATATGTTAATGATATCTTTGGTTTAATTTGATGATTTAAAATTTTAATATTTAAATCTTTTAATTCATCTTCAACAACTTTCAAAACCAATGATGCAATAAGAATATAATGTCCTTTAAATCCACCATATATTGATAACATATTAAATGCTTCTAAACTAATATTTTCTTCATCAACTCTCCAATCTTGAAGCATAATTAATAAATTATAAATTAATTTTCCAATATATTGACAATATTTATTAGGAGTTTCAAAACAATATTCCTCATTAATAATTGGTATTGGATTAATATGATTCATTACCTCTTTAAGAGCTATTCTAATTTGATTAAATCGTTTACGACGTTTTTCAACAAGTTTATAACTTTTTTTTTGTAATAAACCAATACCAAACCAATATTTTTCATATGATGATATACTAAATGATGATGATAATTTATTAAAATCAACAATATATGTTAAACCTATTCGAAAAGTTTGTACAGCAATTAATTTTGCTAAAAATGAAGATGTTGAAAATTCAATTAATGACTTATCCTTATTCTTTATATCTAATCTCCATTGATTTTCTTTAATTTTTAAATGATTTAATAATACAGGTAGATAATTATCATCAAAACAATATTTTTCAATATATGAATCAATAAATCGATTTTTAAATTCATTAAATTCATTAATTTCCTTTTCAATTTCAAGATATTTCCAATAATATAATTTACATTCTTCATACCAATTTAAATTTAAATTTTTATTTAATTTATTATTATTAATTTCATAATCTTCAAATATTTTTCCAATATGTTTATTATAAATATTATGCCAAAAATATGGATGCAGTAATTTTAATCTAAATAATTTATTAACTTGAGTTAAATGAAAAATATCCTTTATATTAAGATCACCAACTTCTGTTATATAAATTATTAAATCTAATGGTAATGTCAGCATGTTAATCTTGTATAATTCATGGAGTAAATATCAGTCGGGTTGTCGTTGTCGTTGTGAAAGGTGGGTAGGTTATTAATTAATTAATTCTTCAAGTTCTGGTGGGGTCTGGGCCAGTGAGAGCAAACGAGTTGAGGGTTTTGTTTTATTTTGGGGTCCAAATTGAAATTTTTTTTTTTTTCAACCTTGCATCATCATCATCATCGCTAATAGTAACACCAAGAGATAAACCCATACAATATGGCTAAAAGAACAAATGAAAATTCAAGCAATAAACCATCAAAGAAGAGATTTAAGAGTGGTTCTAAATTAATAGATCCAAATACTTCAGGAATATATGCAACATGTCCCCGTCGTAAAGAAAATAGTTGTCGTCAAGAACTTATGAATCTTTTCTCTGAGAAAATCCCAGAATATTTTGATTTAACCAAAACCAATAATAATGATGAGGAGGAGAAGGAGGGTGATGATGACAAAGATGATGATAAGAAAGAACTTTCCATAGAAGATAAAATTAAATTAGAATTAGAAGAAATTAAAGAATCAAAAGAATCAAAAAAAGATTTTCTTCAACCAATTGAACTTGATGTTGAATGTTTAATATTTATTAAAACTAAAAAACCAATTGATCCAGAAATTTTAATTCAAAATATATGTAAAGAATGTTATGAAACAGGAATTAAAAATACAAGATATACTCAAAAACTTATGCCAATTAAAAATACATGTACTACTACTGGTGATGAACCATTAGAAAATATTAAATCATTAGCTAAAAAAGTATTAGCACCTCATTTTCATAATGATAAAGATCAAAAATCAATTAAATTTGCTATTCAAGTATCTAAAAGAAATTTTAATCAAGTTAAATCAGATGAAATTATTAAAACAATTGCTGAAACAATAGGTCATGATCATGGACATATTGTTGATTTGAAAAATTATGATAAATTAATTATTGTTGAATGTTATAAAAATAGTGTTGGTATGGGAGTTGCTGATAATTATTTGAAATATAGCAGATTTAATTTACAACAGATATATGATAAACAACAAGATACCAAAGAATAATATATATATATATAGAAACCATAAAATTTAAATCTATAAAACAATCATTTAATAGTATAATCTTTCTATGAATTGTTTTGGTTCTTTCCATGCTAACCAATCTGCTTCTTGATGAGGTATAAGTCCCATTTTATATAATTTATAAACCCCAATAGCCATATTTAATAATTGACAAATTATAAATATTAATTTAGCTTGAATAATTTCAATATTATTATTTTTAGTTATTAATTTTTTAAAAATTAAATTTGTATCATTAAAAATTGCCTTTATTGGATTCCAAAGTAACATTAATGTCATAGTAACTGGAATAATTTGTAATGAATTTCCCGTCATATAACTCATAAAAAGATTCATTGGTATTGATTTTGCTGGTCCTATAGCTAATTCCCAAATTTTTTTAGATTTTAATGAATTTAATTCAATTTCATCTTGTTTTGCTTTCTTATTTAAATTAGTTGTTTTAGAATGAGTGGTACTAGTTGCTGAGGAGGAGGAAGAAGAAGATCCAGTAAATATTGATTCGGTATATCCTGGTGGGGTTGGAATTGAATCATTCTTGGATGTTGATTGAGGTACTATTTTAGGTTTTAAAATTTCTGTATAATCACTCATTTGTAATGTTATTGGATCTACTGATGGATGAATGGATGGATGGATTCCTGGCGGCGTTATAACTATTGATATGAACTATCACCACTGGTCTAGGTATTCTGGTTTCAAGGTCTTTATTTTTTTTTGTTGTCTCCTTTTTCACTTTGGATGTGCTGCGACTCAATCAATCGACGGACAACTTTTTTTCTTCCTCCTAAAAAAAAAATTCTTAAATTCTTCTTCTCCTAATTAATGAAATCAATAAAGGGGAAGGAGATTTTTATCATTACCAAACACTTTATTCAGATAAACTTACTTAATTTAGCAACTCAATTGACGTGATAATTAAAACATATTCTAAATTAAGTATCAAATTCAGAAACTACTTATCAAACATTTCCTTATAACCTCTCTATTCCCAATTTTTGCCTTATCAAATCATGAATTCAACTACTCATACATTTAGTTCCCTTAAAAATAACCCATTAAATAAAATCATTGGACTTTCAGTTGTTTTAGCTGTTGGGTTTCTATTAGTTATATTAGCTGGTATTTATGGAAACTGGTTTCCTATAATAATTGGTATAATTTTTGCCGTGGCACATTTACCAGTGGCAATAACTAGAAATATTTCAAGTTCTTCAGATTATGATTTTAATTTTGATTCAACAACTACTAATGTTAATGTTTTAGTTGAAGTTGGTCAATTTATAACTGCTTTTTTATTGGTTACTGGTATTTATTTACCAATATTATTAAATCATTCGTTAATTCTTACAAAAATTGCAATGATTCTAAGTATTATTGGTGGTTTACTTATTTATGGAACAGTATATCTTTTCAGTCATTATTTTGATGAACCAAGTGATGAAGATGGTCTAGCTGATCTTGGTGGTGGTGTTATTTAATCAAAACAGCAACGGTGACCCACCCCGCAATCCCATGGCTTTTTGATATATTAGTTCCATAGTAATGAATTGAACCGTGTTTAAAGAGATACAATGTGATTTTTCTTTGAGGAATCTCAGAATGTTAATTGTGTTAAATACTATTATAACGTTTCATTGAATCATTTAATTGTAAGATAATATTATTGCAGTTGTATCAATATCTTTTCGGAGACGAAGATACTAAAGTGTGTTAAATCCTCTGGGTAATATAGGATTTTTTTTTATTTAAAGTATTAGCAATCAATATGCGATTTGTCTTTACATTACCTTGTACATAATTCAGTGCCGTTCCTTAAGTGTATATTTAATTCACGATAAATTTAACTTGATAATTGAACTTACCAGTTAAGGTTTCGCATTGAATTTTAATCAATAATTTACAAAATTTCCATTGTCTTTTGCAAAATAGTATATGAGAATCCAATAGTTGTGGAAAGTTTACCTATGATGAAATATCATATGTAACCTTTTAGGTCTTCACATAACGATAATCATATCTTATCCTCTCTATTCCCCCCCCCAAAGTGTTCTTGTTCAGATCTCTCTCTCTATCGCAAGGAAAATCCCATTACTCAAGAATTCAAAAGCGACAAACTTTCCATCAAGAAAAAGTTATCGAGACCGAAAAGAAGAAGAAAAAAAAACGACCATTCACAAAACAACGTATTGAATTTCTTTCTTTCTTTCATCATCATCATCTTAACTCCAAATCAAACCTACATACCTACCTATGGCATCTACGACAAACGAGTACGCCAAAGCTGAGAGAGAGTTGGCAAATGAACAACAATTACAGGAGAAGATTGTTAATGAAGAATTTAAAATCTGGAAGAAAACAGTACCATTATTATATGATTTTGTTCATACATTTGCTTTAGATAATCCATCATTGGTATTTCAATGGTTACCAAATTATGAAATTTCACAATCAGATTTAGAAGTTAAATTTTTAATAGGAACAAATTCTATTAATAAATCAGAAAATTATTTAAAATTAGGTTCTGTTACTTTACCTTCAACATTAATTGAAAAAATTAATAATTCCCAAGGTAGTATACCTATTCCAACTGAAGATTTAGATACTTCCAATTTTAAAATTATTAATCAATGGAAACAATCTAGTGAGATTAATAAATTGAAAGTTTCTCCAGAAGGGAAAATTGCTATTGGATTTGGAGCTGATGGAATAATTTGTGGTTTTAATTTAAATAATTATGATATTATTGATTATAAATATCATAAACAAGAAGGTGATGCATTAGATTGGATTAATGAAAATACTTTTATTTCAGGAGCAAAAGATTCACAAATTGCCTTATGGAATGTTGATAAACCATCAACTCCAATTCAATTATTTAAAGGACATCGTGGGGCTATTAATGATTTATCATCAATAGGAGGTGGTAAAACTTTATTTGGATCCGTTAGTGATGATTCAACCACTCAATTTTATGATTCAAGAAGTGGATCAATAGATTCTGATCTGGTAATAACAGTGGAAAATAAACATATTCAAAATTGTATTCAATTTCATCCAGATATTCATACCTTATATGCTACTGCAGGTAAGGATAATGTTATTTCACTCTATGATTTAAGAAATTATAAAACTCCTTTTAGAAAATTTTATGGACATAATGATACAATTAGACAATTAAAATGGGATACTAGTAATCCGAATCTTCTTGTATCGTGTGGTTTAGATAAACGTATACTTTTCTGGAATTTGGAAAGTCTTGATGAAGATTTTACTTATCCTGATCATACATCAAATGGTAAAGATTCTAATTCAAAGAAGAAACAAGTTGTTAAAATTGATCCTTGTTTGAAATATATTCATGGTGGTCATACCAGTAGAATTAATGATTTTGATATTCATCCTAAAATTAAGAATCTTTTTGGTAGTATTGGCGATGATAGATTGTTAGAAATCTGGAAACCAAAAACCTTACCTGGCGAAGAACACGAAGAAGAAGAACACGAAGAAGAAGAAGAACATGATGAAGTAATTGGAGCTGGTAATGAACAAGTGAATGAAGAAACGAAAGAGGCAGAACAAGACGTTGAAATGAAAGATTGAGAGAAAATGAAAAATGTAGATTATACTAATTTATTAATGTTGTTATATTTTTTTTATATAAAAAGAATATGCTCCTTTTATTGTTTATTATTGTAAATAATTGTAGTTTACTTTATCATAACGAAGGTTACAAGGTCCTAGTGTTAAGTCATAATAAGCTATTGATGAAGATGGTTATTTCACCAAGTTGTACATGTTCACTATAAGGTACAATATCTTGCCAATGTGATAAAAGTAGATTAAGTACTATGTTTTCATACTCAATATGTAGAATACCTGTACCATAAAGTGATGATTTTTGCAATCACTGAGTTCCTTCGTGGTTAAATAGAAAGTTTGCGATGGTATCTTGTATTTTAATTTTGTCCCTGATATATATATTCATTACGTGAATATTGTGTGTCAGATTTATTTATGTGCTTTTAATTACGTTTCATGTTTTATTTACATTTTTTTCTAATTTCTTTCAGATTCTTTCCTTGCCTTGCCTTGCCTATGATACACCCTGGTGACTGTAACCTATTGCAAAATACATATGAAACAATTTATATAGATATGCTTATCATGGATAATAATAACTAATCAAACTCTATTGCTCATTTCTGCAAAGTGATCTTGAGTGGCTACATTATCACAAAGGACTAATACTCTGAATTCAGTCACCTTGTTAACAAGAGATTAACATTTACAACTAAATATAAGAAAGTAATAGTTGTTTCTAATCATTCAATTGTCTTGGTTTCACATAACTTTGGTTTGTTTATAATATCATTACAATTATGTTGCGTATTGGTGTATCACGTGCCGCAGCACGAATACGCGTAGATTTTTTAATGTACGTAAAGGGTTTGTGTTTGCCTCGAATAAATTTTGTTTGTCATTCGTCGCGGTCGCCAGAATTTCAATCTTGCACACCAGAAAAAAAAAATTAAAAATTTTACAACAAAACAAAAACAACAACAAAAACAAACGAAAGGAGAAAAAAAAAACCCCAAAACACACAGAGAGAAGAAATCAAACTCTCCAATACAAACAAAACTTGGGAAGAAGAACGAAAAAAAAAATTACTCTTGTAATAAACAAAACAAAAAAAAACTATCAACAAAAAATTCACTAGTCCTTTTCTATTCTTTCAAAAAGAACTCATTGGGTCTAAGTGTTTTGTATTGATTCACGAAGAATTTAAAAGTTTGATTTCACTCATTTATTATTCATTCCATCATTTATCTTTTTTTTTCAAAACATCAAACCAGACATCTTCCAATTGAAATCATGAAATCATACAAACCTTCATCATCCATTGCTGATGAAAATGAGTTATCAAAACATCTAAAGTCAAAAATACTGGCACGAATAATCCAAAATGGAGAATTCAATAGTACTGCAACTACATCCAGTCATTTGACTTCACATAGAGAGGTATTGTCAGATGTTACTACTCAAGAAAATAAACATTCTCATAGAGCCAAACATTCACAAACAAATCATCATATTTCCCATCGTCATACATCAAGTTCTACAAGTGCATCCAAAATACAAATATATCAACAACAAGATACAGGTATCCATCAATTCAAAAAGCCAAGATTGGAGAAAGTTTTATTAAAGCATGAAAGCCGTGATGATGATGAAGAGACTGATGATGAGTTTGATCATGAACAAGAAGATGAAGAACAAGATAAGGAAAACAGATGCATTGATTTGGAATTAAATGATGACGATAGTAAAAATCAACTAATAAGCGATGCTTTTGAAACAATTGATGATAAGGGAATAAGTGAACGAGATGATGAATTTGATGTCGAAAATGAAATTGATCAATTTCCAGATGATCAACCTCCTCCTCATCGCATAGAACGTACTCCGTACAATCGTCATCTTGAAGCACCAGAAGAAGAAATTGAAGAATCTGAAGAGATTGAAGTAAAGAATATTCCTATGAAGCCAATATGGAGCAATTCTTGTGTCAATGATGTTAAATATGTTATTCAAAAGTATTCACGTACTACCTTGGATGAAGATGATGAAGATACTTATGATTCAACAATGGTTGCGGAATACGCTCCTGAAATTTTCAATTATTTGCATGAATTAGAGCATAAATATACCCCAGATGCAAATTACATGGACCATCAGAGTGAATTGAAATGGGAAATGAGATCTGTATTAATGGACTGGGTGGTTCAAGTACACTCCCGTTTTAATTTATTACCAGAAACTTTATTTCTTACTGTTAATTATATTGATAGATTTTTATCCAAAAGACTGGTATCATTGACTCGATTTCAATTAGTTGGTGCCGTGGCTTTATTCATTGCCGCTAAATACGAAGAAATTAATTGTCCAACTGTTCAAGAAATTTCTTACATGGCAGACAATGCATATCCAATTGAAGATTTATTAAAGGCAGAACGATTTATGATTGATGTATTGGATTTCGATATGGGTTGGCCAGGTCCAATGTCATTTTTAAGAAGAATATCCAAAGCTGATAATTATGATTATGAAACACGTACATTGGCTAAATATTTCCTTGAAATTACAATAATGGATTCAAGATTTGTTGCTTCACCTCCAAGTTGGCTTGCAGCTGGTGCTCATTATTTGTCACGAAAATTACTTGTAAGAGGTCATTGGACAGAATTACATGTGTTTTATAGTGGATTTACAGAAAGACAATTACGTCCATTGGCAGAAGTATTATTAGAAAATTGTCGATATGCTGAAAAAAATCATAAAGCTATATTTGACAAGTATAAAGAAAGAAGATATAGAAAAAGTTCATTGTTTGTTCAGGATTATTTCAATTCATTGATGTCCCCATGATAAAATATAGATATTCCTCCAGTTCAGGTTAATTTCTACGATAGGTTTTCATTATTATTATTATTATTATTGATTGGTTTATGTTTAATTTTTTAGTTTGTTTCTCACACTTTAATGTTTTGCTTCTACTGTAAAAGGGAAATGATCTTTATTTTCTTCTACCTTAGTTTAGTTTATTTTATTTTATTTTAACGTCAATTTTGGTATTTTATTCAAATCTAATAAGTAGTAAATATTTAATAGTATGAATAAAAACTTTGTATATTAGTTGTTTTTTTTATTATTATTCTTTAAGTACTATCTTATACCATTAGCTACCAATTTTATTAGTGCAAAACCTACTGTATTCGCACGACCCTTGACCTCCATTGTTTCGTGTACTTTCTCCACGTTTCTCCTCCTCCTTATAAATTAGTAGAAGTAGAGACGAAGGAAGGAGAGAAGAGAGAAAAAAAAAACATCATTCCCATTTGTTAAAAAAAAAAATTATTGCTCACCCACAATCAACCCCCTTGATTTATATAATCATCATTAACAATATCATCAATCAATCAAATAGAATCAATGTCTCGTTTATTATCTTCAACTTTACGTTCTCAATTAGCCAAAAGATTAGCTATCTCTGCTGTTAGACAACCATCAACCAATGCTATTCTTTATACTTTACCAAAAATTGCCGCTACCACCTCCTTACGTTCTTTCCATAATACTGGTTTAAAATTGAATAAATCTGATTTAAAACAAGTTCTTGAACAAGAAACTAAAATTCTTGAATCTATTCCAAATGAATTAGATCCATCACATACTGAATTTTTACAAAAATCTGGATTTGAAGTTGTTGAAACACCAGGTACTGCTGGAGTTGAATTGATTAAAAAAACAAAAGATGGTGAAATTATTCATGTTTATTTTGATGTTGAAGAAGTTGCTGATATTCCAGATCAAGAATTAGATGTTGAAACATTAGATGAAGAAGTTGAATCATTAGATCAAATTTTTAGTAATATTAAAGTTATTATTGAAGATCCTGTTAAAAATCAAGGTTTATTCTTTAATTTATTATTACAACCAACTGATGAAGTATTTACTGTTGATTTTTTCAATCATCAACCAAATATTAAAGAATTTATTAATAAAGTTAAATCTGATGGTGAATTTGTTGATAAATTTAGTTATCAAGGTCCTAAATTTAGTGAATTGGATGAAGCTCTTCAAGTTGAATTTGAAAATTATTTAGGTGATGTTGGTATCAATGCTGAATTATCTGATTTTATTCTTGGTTATAGTGATGTTAAAGAAGAAGCTGAATACAGAAATTGGCTTAAATCTGTTAATTCTTTCTTCAAATAAATAAATCTATAACTAAATGTTACTGTTAGTCTGTTTAAATGAAAAAGAACAAATTCAATTGGAAGTGAATCTTTCATTTACTTGTATATAATAATAATAATAATAAAATAAATATATTTATGATCTAGTTTTTATAAGTTATCTAAACACATGTTTATAGTGGTTTTATATTAGTTTAATTTTTTTTTGAAATGTGGAGAATATAAATTGTCAATCTTTCCCAGTAAGGTATATCACGTGCAATCATATAGGGCTTATTAGCCCTAATTTGCGTGTGTCAACCGATTATATTTTTTTTTTCTTGTTGTTTATAGTGAGAAACCAGAGATACTGGTGGAAAAATCAAGGAAAAAAAAAAAGAAAGGATTGGTGAAAAATTTACGTATTCTCATACTATTTGGTACGAATCAACGAATAATTATGTCTACTGAAGCCTCCGTTTCCTACGCTGCTTTGATCTTAGCAGATGCTGAACAAGAAATCACCTCTGAAAAATTATTAGCCATCACCAAAGCTGCTGGTGCTAACGTTGATGCCATCTGGGCCGATGTTTTCGCTAAAGCCGTTGAAGGTAAAGATTTGAAAGAATTATTATTCTCCTTCGCTGCTTCTGCTCCAGCTGCTGCTGGTGCTGCTGCTGTCGGTGGTGCTTCTGCTGGTGCTGCTGAAGAAGCCGCTGAAGAAGCTGCTGAAGAAGAAAAAGAAGAATCTGATGATGATATGGGTTTCGGTTTGTTCGATTAGAGAATTCAAAATATAAATTATTCCTGATTAGAAATCAACAAACTAATATTTATAAAATAAAAATAAACATCCAATTGCATTATTTAATCTTTTTTGTTCTTTTTTCACATGAATCAATATTTTTTGGGCATAAGGACTTGATAATATTGTTTTTTCAATGTGGTTGTATAAATAAATCAAAAACTATATTATTAAATACACAAGCTATAATAGAAAAGTACAAACTAACACAACTGAATACTCTCTTGGGGGAAGGATAACCTTTAGCCTCAACTTTCAACTTTTATGCTTTTATCAAGTTTGATTCTTTTCGCCTTTAGTTTTTCGTCCTTGGTTTGGTCTACTATATTAGTGCCATTATTCAAATCACTTAAATCAGCAGCAAATAATACCGATTGGGCCCAACCAGCATAATCACCAAATATATCTTTAAAAAATGATCTAATTGATGCATAAGTTTCTTTATTCAAAGTCTTTACGTCTTTTTTACCCTTGAATTTGTAATCACGTACGGCAATCTGATATACATGAGTGTCTATAGGAACAACATCATGTTTATCCAATGACATTAAACAAATACAATCAGCTACTTTAGGACCAACTCCTGTTAATTGAAGTAAAAAATCATGAGCTTTTGTATATTTTTCATTCCTTAAAGCATATAAGTTATTCAAAGTTATATCAGGGTAAGATATATCATCAGTAAATTTACGAGCAGTTTGATGGATATATTTTGCACGGTAACCAAAACCTAAATCACGTAGTTTGGATTCAACTGATGAAGGTGATAATGATTCTGGAGTAGGAAAAGAATAATATTTATGACCTTCATATTCATTTATAAATTCCCCAAAATGAATACATAAATTATCACACATTTTTGATATTCTCTTGACATTATTATTGGATGAACATATAAATGAAATCAGACATTCCCAAGGATCCTGTCTAAGTATCCTTATTCCAGTAAATAATTCAAATGGTGATATTTTAGTTTTAGATTTAAAAGCTTGATGTTTTAGTTTCCAATGAGTGTATAATTCAGTTAAGTTTATACCTAAGGCAAAATAATCATTAATGAATGCCAAAGTTTCTTCATCTGTTCCTGAATGTCCTTTTTGCATTATATGAGAATAATGTATATTATCTTGATCTTGTTTTAATAAAATGATTCGATCTTTGATTGCAAATGACCAAATATTATTTATATTTTTCCATCTAAATGTTTGACCACATCGTAAAACTTTCAGTAAACTGACTTCTGATTCAGATATGGCTATTTTTTTCCAAATGGTTTCAACTGTCATGGTAGGATATATATATGGTTAATCTTTTTGGTTACTGGTAGGTGGGAATGAAAGAAAGATCAGAATTGAAGAGGAGCTGGAAAAAAAAAAATAAAAAATTAACGTTGAATCATTTCATCAATACGCGTCTCTTCTTTGGGTATTTTATTTTTTTTATGTGGTGAATTTTTCATTTGAATAATTATTGTAGAACTGATATATTATCCAAATGGGATGTACTGTAGTACGGAAACGATTAAAGATGATTAAGTTTTAAGAGTTTGAATTTCATCCATGAGTTCTTGTTTGTTGAAATTGGTTTATTTGATCCTGGATGTTGTTACATTTCTAAAATAATTGTTGCCGCTATTAAATTAGACACAAATCCTGGCAACCACTTGGCGGAAAAAAAATTCAAACCTTTGTGTGAGACGAAAAAAAATGTGTGGTTATCCCTGTAACTTGTGTGTACCTCTCGATTGATTCACCTAACGGCTTATAACATATGGGGCTAAAATACTGAGTAGCAATTATTCATAATAATTTGTGTACACGAAATAATTATATTTGAGTTACAACTTAGAATTAGAATCCACAAGTATTATTATTACTAATAATTTAAACTATAGGAAAGGAAAGGAAAGAAAAAAATTTTCACTTGGTTTTATTCTTTTAATTTCGTGTTTTTAATTTAATCGTCACATAAAAAAAAATTTTTTTTCCTGTCTATCTTCTCAACTGGGAATTCGAGGAGATCATCTAAGGACAGAAAACCAGTCCTTTATTAATTATTTACCTGATTTTTTTTTTTTTTCATTTTACAAGTAATATCATTAGTATTATTATTAGTATTATTATTGTTGTTGTTTGTCTAATCTTATCAGCAATACAATGGAATCTGATCCTACCAGCATTCTCCTCTTGTTGGTATTTGCTTCAATATTTTTATTCATTGCATTATCAATCTGTGCTTATAAATTATTCTGCCAGAATTCAGAAAGAAATGAGTACTCTAGTCTAGCATCAGATTTATTGGGGTCTTACCTGAGTAATGTTCCAAGAGAGTTTTTGAATGACGAAGAGAGCTTATTACAATTAGCTGAATCCTTTGATTTTACAAATTTATCTCCAGAAGAGCAAGGGGCATACTTGAAAGGTCAAGAATTTGCTACAAATAATCCACCTGATTTTGGTAATGTTAGAGGTAAAACTTTTACAGTTGATGATGAAAAATTAATTAAAGAATGCGGAATTAGTGCTTTCCAATTTGAACCTGATCATGATGTTTTGGACCAACGTTTTATTGTTGCTGATAAAACTGAATTGAATTTCCATAACAATGATATGCCATATTCCACAGCCACTGCTGTTTTAAATTATCCATTTCCTGTCAAAAATCGTTTGTATTCTGATACAGTTTATTTTGAGACAAAGGTGTTTGAATTTAACAATGACAATAATCCAAACGCACATTTCTCCATTGGTTTGGTAACCAAACCATATCCATCATCATTCAGACTTCCAGGATACAATAAGTTTTCCATTGGTTATGAAAGTACTGGTAATTTGAAAATCAACAAACCTTTCCCAACACCTTTACAACAACACCAGGGTGAACATAGTGAATATAATGCCTTGGTTTTACCTCCATTGCAACAATCTGATATTGTTGGGTTTGGTTATGTGATTTCAACTGGTACTATTTTCATCACAAGAAATGGTAGAAAAGTATTGGATGTTTTGAAAGGTTGTTTTGTCGATTTATTTCCGGCAGTAGGTTGTTTCTCAACCAATGCCAAATTCCAAGTAAATTTGGGACAATTAGGATTTGTTTGGATTGAAGCCAATGTTAGAAAATATGGATTTGTTTCTTCTAGTGATTATAAAAAATTAGCTGGAGAAAGAGGTTTGGCATCATTACCTCAATATGATAGAGTAATGGAAGATGGACTGGATAAAGTTTTGGATAAAGGAGAAGAATTGCCACCTAGGTACCCTGAAGAAGAATTGGATTTTTTTGGCCGAGCAGCAAATGAAAGTTTTAGGGTTGGTTCTAGTGCAGATCATGCTAAATTGTCAGAGAAGAATGATTTAGGAGACATTGAAATTGGAAATGAAATGAAAGAACCAGTAGAAGGAAGTTCTACACAAGTTACTGATGAACCTGAAGAAATTATGGATCTCAGAGAAAGAATATATGAACAAAATATCCAAAATGAATCTTCAACAATTGATGAAGCTACTCCTTTGATATCACAACATCTGGATGATGCTACAACTGAGTATCATAGTTTGAACACAATAAAGAATCCAGAACAAAAATCTGAGGATAGACCTATTATCAATGATGCCATAGTTGAAGAAGAACCAGAGGTTTCAGAAGTGGCACCACAAATCACTGATGAAGAAGAAGAATCAACAAGAGATGTGAAGCAACAAGAAGAAGAAGAAATGCATTCCTCAGGAAGCCGAATTCAAGAATCAGTTGTTGATAAAGGTGATGAAACAGAAAATATCACTCAAGTTGAAAATTTGACTAATGAACCTCAAATTGAGACAGAGAACAACAAAATTACAGTTCAAGGAGAAGTGACATCGTCTGAAGGCAGTGAGCCACTCCAACAACAACAAGAAGAACAAGAACAACAAGAAGAAGAAGAAGAAAGTGTAGAAGACACAAATCCAAGTGAAGGTACTGAACCATATGTTACCGCAGAACCATCTGTTACCTCAGAACCGTCTGCTAGTTCCGAACCGTCTGATACCCCTGAACCAACAACGACTCAAAGTGAAGGTGATCAAGGATCTAATTCTCAATCACCATCAAATTCAACTTCACAAAAATCCGCTACTAAGAAGAAGAAGAACAAGAAGAAGTCGGGAAAGAAAGGAGGAAAGAAAAAAAGGTAAAATTAAGTAATGGTTTAGCAATTTTTGTATATTACATTCTTGTAGGTATATTTATATTTATATTTTCTAATCAACATTTTGGTTTTTTTTTTTTTGTTCATTTAAGTAACATATTCAATAAATGGTTTGAATATAAATTGATTACATAGTGAAAGATAGTGTTGAAAGTAGACATTTAATGATTTTTAATACTTCTGCGTAATGTGCAGTATCAGCCAATTGTTTGGTGGTGGTGGTGGTGGAGATGGTAGTTTTTTTTTCTTAGTGCAAAGATCCAAATGAAATATTATTCACGAAAAACTTTTCCCCAGCGACGACTGATACAATCGTGAACCTTAATATTTAGATATCATTCATATTAACCCAAAGAAAACGAAAACAAATTTATTTAAAAGATGATTACACGAACATTCACAAGAAGCCTCGCAACAAAGCTTTCACCAGAAGAAGCCAAAAGACAAGCTACACAATTAGCAGTTCAATCATTAAAAGATTTTGGATCATTATTATCAAATTCTTCAGAAGAAACTCAACCAATAAACACAGCACCAATTTTTGAAGATCCACGATTATTTGCCTCATTAAGTTTATTACATCAGGGACAGGTATTGAAAGAATTACAAGAAAAATATGATAAAAATTGGAAAAAATTAACTTTAAAAGATAAAAAATTGGGATACTTTATTGCTTATGGTGATTGGGGAGTTCGTGAAAAATTTACCAATTGGAAGAGTATAGTTGAACCTCCATTAGATTTACCATTTGAAGTACCTTCAAAATTAAAAACAACGAATCCAACTCCAAAAACATATATTAAGAAATTACCAGAATTATTATTAAGCCAAACCCCAGTTAGAAAAGATCAATTCAATGTAAAAAAAATGGATGGGGTTACTAAATTCTTTATTTATTTGGTGGTATTTATATCATTATTTGCAATTGCAAGAGATAAAAATGTTGGAGAAAGTGGTAAACCTAAAGAGATTATAATTGAAGATAAATATGAAATAGAAAGACAACGTCGTATGAAACAAGAAGAAGAAAGATTGGAACTTGAACGTAAGAAACAACTTGAAGAAGAACTTGCTAGGAAAAACAAGAAAAAGTGGTATTACTTATGGTTGAAATGAAACAAAGTAAATAGATAATTAGATTAGTTAGGATCTTTTTCTTGATTATAAAAGATTCGTTTCTTGTACATATATACTTACTTTACATGCAATCTACTATTTATTTGGCCTGAATGAAAAATAATAAAAAAAATGTGAGGATTTATACAGGGTTGTTTTGAAATCTGACATGCAAAATTATTTGATTCAATCCTGATCTATGTTATCTTCATCATCTTCATCGTCATTTTCATCATCTTCTTCTTCATCATCATCCTCTTCATCTTCATCATTCCAACTATTTTCCACCGTCTCCCTTACTCTTTTAACATATTGTGAACGATGATCCTTATACAAATTGGCAGCTTCCACATTAGCTGGTGATGAAATATTAGGATCATTTAATAAAGATTGTACCGATGTTAATATAGAACTCACATCATAAGTAGGTGACCATCTATTTTGTAAAATATCTAAACATAATTCACCACTTGCATATACATTAGGATGAAACATTTCCGATATAAATCGAACTTGTGGTGGTTTATTAGGATATTGTTCATCAAATTGTAACATTAATCGAAAAGTACCATCTTCAAATGGTGTATCTGAAGGACCTATAATTACTGCATTCCATTTCATTACATTATCAGGTAATGGAGATGCCGATACTCCACTAGGGGGATCTTGTTGCATACGCTACACACACACAAAATAATTTGTTAGTCTTTTTGCTTTATCCTTTTTGTTTAACTATTACTTGTTTCTTGCAGTCTAGTCGAGGCGAGTCGAGGCGACAGGGGATAACAAATTATAAACATCTAGTCAACAATGTTATCTCTTCCTAATGGTAAAATGTAACACATACTTTGAAATCACGCATAAGTCTTCTTTTAGCTGGAGTGGACATGGTGGGAATAGTCGTTGATCTTATAAAGACGAATATACGGTTTTATTAAGGACGATTAGTAACTTCTCTCTTTTTTTTTTCTATTCTTTTTTTTTTTTAGTTTGATTTCGCGTGCAACTGAAGATCCCAATATTTGGCAATATTGATTAGTATTATTACGTAATCAATTGCCACTGAAGTTTGATCTTTTTGAATTATGCGTTAAAACACGACTTTGGTTCCGATTCTAAATTTGGATAAAAAATTGTCATCTTCGAATTCAAACAAATGGACAACTGATATGAAGGATATAAATGCAGTATTATAACTTATTTTATCTATCTCTCTCTCTGTCTCTCTTTTGTTAGGAATACAATATCTCATACTCCTGTTAATAAACAATGGCTTGTTTAAATGTTGTTTTGCCTTAGAACAGAAAGTCGTGTATCCAGCGATTGCTAAAACTATAATTCAAACAACTTAATTTATTTTTCCCGTCTGAGTAACTAATATATTACCCGTTTGTTTTATATCAGATTTTAATGTATATTATGTATGTGATTGACTAATATGGTTTTTGTTCCTATAATATATTACCAGTGTGTATGTAGATGGTATTATAAGTCACACATCTAGTATAACGAGTTATCATTCAATTTGTTTGCATGTAATACTTCTGTAAACGTTATGAATCTACAGCAAAATGATTTTATCAATGGAATACCAAATAAGAATCTATGTATTAGTTGTAATATTTCGTCTACAGTGTAGGTTAAAAGAAAATAAAATACTGGTTGCAAATGAAGTAAATGAAACCGAAAATCGATAAATCCAAATGAAATATCCACCATCAAGATATCACTATGCAAATATTCTTCAGTATTTTGTAGTTCAATGCATTTGTTGAATCAATACCCCAAGGTAAGGAGCTATTTTTCATATTCAGGTTTTCCGATAAATTTCATTTTTGTATCTGTGCATTTATTAAAGTTAACCTATTTGCCTTTTTAACCCACATTGGAGGTTGGGTTAAATAGCAAAATATGAATTGTGAATACTGTGAACAGGATACTGAACCAAACTGTGCTGATGCAGATTTGTCAGGTTATATGCATGACGGTTCATCCTAACAATACGCAACTGCAGATGCCGTTCATGCTGCTAGATTTCCAGCTGGTTCTGATTTAGCTAACATTGCCCCGATCTCATGTGCAGGTGTTACGGTCTACAAGGCTTTGAAGATTGCTAGTTTACAACCAGGTCATTGGGTTGCTATTTCTGGTGCCGCTGGTGGTTTGGGATCTTTGGGGATTTAGTATGTCAATGCCATGGGTTTGAGAGTTTTTGGCAATTGATACTGGTGAAGATAAAGGTGAATTCCTTAAATCATTGGGAGCAGAAGCCTGTGTCGATTACACTAAGGAAAAAGATCTCACTGCTTCTGTCAAAAAAGTTACTAATGGTGGCCCACATTGAGTCATTAATGTTTCAGTTTCTGAAAAAGCAATCAATCAATCAATCCGTTGATTACGTTCAAACTTTGAGAACTGTTGTTTTGGTTGGTTTACCGGCAGGTGCCAACGTTACTGCTCCAGTCTTTGATGCTGTAGTTAAATCCATCCAAATTAAAGCATCATATGTTGGAAATAGAAAAGATAATGCTGAAGCTGTAGATTTCTTCTGTAGAGATTTGGTTAAGTGTCCAATTAAGATTGCAGGTTTGAGTGAATTACCAGAAATTTTAAAATTGTTAGAGGAAGGTAAGATTTTGGGTAGATACGTTGTTGATACTTCTAGATGAGAAAAAAAATAGACATCTATAGTAGTTAGTCCGTGGTATGGTTTTATGAAAATAAATAGAACATTTGTGTTTTAATTTTTTTGTTTTGTCTTGTCTATAACGTTCCCCAGAATGGATGTTTTTCTAACGAATCTAAAGATTCAGATTTTACGACCACTTTATCTTCCTCTAAGTCTAAGTAATAAAGCTTCTCAAGTTTTAATGAACTGATATACGCCCATGTTTTATCATAATTTAACCCAACTTGACTCAATGCATGGGCATCATCTGACATACAAAATCTGGCACCACCATATTTGATAATGGCTTCAGCAATATCCCTTTTTGGATATGAAGTTTCCCAACCCTTTCTTATAGCAGATGAGTTTAATTCAAATAATCCATCATACAGTTTAACAAATTCGATGTTTCGAACAACCAAGTCCCAAATTTCAGGCCAGTCTTTTTCTACCTCAATATCCTTGGTTGGTTTTCCCGTAGTGGAGTCAACATCGTCATCTGGCTGTAATAAACGAATCAAATCAAAATGGCCCACAATTGTTGGCTTTAATCGCGATATAACAGAATATTGTAACTCAAAGTAATCACGATATAATGCTCTGGTAGTGTTCTCCTTGGTTGATTCTCTAGCCTTTAACCACAATTCTTTAGAAAAATCTATTGGTATTTCATTAACAAAATGAACAGAACCAACACTCATTTGTACTTTGTTGAGCAATTTTTGAGAATATTCAATATGTTCGGCATTAATGCCTTCTACTTCAAACCCAACAATAATTTTCATATCCTTGTATCTCAACTGCAAGTCAGTGGCATGTTTAATAAATCTATTGAAATCAGAATTCAAATTACACGTAGTGTATGATTTTTCAGTTTCTTCGGGGTATAAGAACTTATTGTCCAATCGTGGCATATGTTCTGTTAGACAAACGATGGAGAATTTTTTTTCGTGATAAAGCTTTACCATATCCTCTAATGGGTCAACGGCATGTGAGACATAATCACCACTATGTGAATGGTGTGTGTGCATCTTTGTTTAACTTTAGTTGGGAGTTTGACAAGCTAGTGTAATCTTTGCACTGTAGTGGTAAATTGGTAGAGATATGATTGTGCGAACAAAAGAAAAAAAAAAAAGAAAAACGATTGCATGAGAAAATACACTCATCATAACTGTGCAAGTGAAAAATCCAAGAGTCAAACCAGCGACTTTATCAACTTTCTTTATGTTACGTCATTCAAATAATACCCTTTTGAAATTTGTAAGGTTTAAGTCAGATTACTTAAAACCTACTATCAAAGAACTATTAGAAACACCACTGAATGTTGGCACTAAAGTGGAAGCCTCAGGCTTTGTCCAGAGTTACAGATATGCGAAACGCATAGGATTTGTTGATATTATGGATGGGTCCATCAATAAAAAACTTAATATTGTACTAAAGACAGCAGAGCATCCACAATTTAAAGTGGGTCAAAGTATTATGGTTAAAGGGGATTGGATTGAAGGTAGAGGCACGCAGAAATATGAATTAAAATATAATCCCAAGAATCCTGAACATCAAATAACAATCGTGGGAGATGTCACAGAAAATTACCCATTTCAAAAGAAATCCACGTCTATGTCGTTCTTAAGAAATTATCCTGAATTGAAACATAGAACTCGTACTTTGGGTTCCTTTTTGCGTTTGAGATCACATGTAGAATTCAAGTTGATGGAGTTTTTCAATCAGCAAGATTTCATCAAGGTTACTCCTCCATTGATTACCAGTTCAGATTGTGAAGGTGCTGGTGAAGTATTTTCTGTTCGTAGTTCAAGCGATAAACCAGATCAAAAATTCTTTGGTAAAGATGCTTATTTGACTGTCTCTACCCAATTGCATCTTGAATGTTTAGCATTGGCATTGAATCGTGCTTGGACTTTGACTCCTTGTTTCAGGGCAGAACAATCAAATACCACTAGACATTTGAGTGAATTTTGGATGTTGGAAGCTGAAATTTCTTATGTTGACACTGTCCATCAAGTCATCGCCTTTATCGAAGATATGGTGCGGTATGTTGCACAAGACTTGGCTGATAGCAGCGTTGATGTCAGTGGTGGTATCAATGCAGGAGATGGTAAAGACTATTTAAAAGAAAGTTATTTTGATAAAATATTAATTCAAGAAAGATGGGCTAAATTATTGACTCCAGGAAGATGGCCGAGAATGAGATATATAGAGGCAATTGAAGAGTTGAATAAGGTCTTACCCGAAGATGAGCAACTCAAATGGGGTGATTCGTTACAGTTAAAACACGAGCGATTATTAGCAGAAAAAAGTCCAATTTTTATAACAGACTATCCAGCTGATCAAAAACCTTTCTACATGCGCAAGTCAAGAAGTTTTAATCCCGAAAGACCAACTGTTGCATGTTTTGATTTATTGGTTCCCGAATTTGGAGAGTTGGCAGGTGGTTCATTAAGAGAACATGATTACGATGTATTGAAGAAGAATTTAGAAGATCATGAAATGGATTTATCAGATATGGAGTGGTATTTGAATTTGCGAAGAGAGGGTACCATTCCACATGGTGGATTTGGTCTAGGGTTTGAGAGATTAATCGCATACTTAGCCGGTTATGATAATGTCAGAGATATTTCAGCATTCCCAAGAGCTCCAGGACTTTGCAACTGTTAATATTTATAGATATGTATATAGTAGAAGAATGTGAGACCTGTAAATAGAAAAGTATTAGAATATTGTTTTATGTCCATGATTTCGTGGGGTCGAATCTTCATTTTGAATATATTCACACGACTTGTTGAACTTTTATGCGTAGCAAACAGTCAAAAAAAATTTTGGAAAATTAAAGAGCAAGGGAAAATTTTTCAATATTTGCCATTTAATTTTGATACTAGGAATTTGCATTTCTCTTCTTCATATTTAAATAAGAACACTGCATATCATTATAACATCATGGATCAATTAAATGTTAAAGAACAACAAGAATTCCAACAAATTGTGGAACAAAAGCAAATGAAAGATTTCATGAACTTGTACTCAAACTTAGTTTCTAGATGTTTCGATGACTGTGTCAATGATTTCACTTCCGCTAATTTGACTTCCAAAGAAACCTCATGTATTGCCAAATGTTCTGAAAAGTTTTTGAAACATAGTGAACGTGTTGGTCAAAGATTCCAAGAGCAAAAGTATGTATAGGTGGATATTTGAATAAGGGGGGGCGTAACCTTTCCCAATACTTGATCTGTTCCACAAAAATACTAACAATTTACTTTTCTTCTAGCGCTTTATTGATGCAACAAGGTCCACAATAGATTAATAGTATGAACAAATTGTAAATTAATTAGATTATGTTATTTCATCGTGGTAATAGATAAGATACCTTTGAGTAACTATGAATTGTAACTTATCATGGTTAGGTATTCTAAATTTGATTATTATTATTATTATTATTATTATTATTATTATGATTCTTGCAAATGTTAAATCTGTAAATACAACAATAACTATTTATATAAAAAAAAAAAATATAACAATACACATCAGCTTTTTAACGAATTTAGTGTTGTATGCTTTTGCTCTGTAGTATCAGTGACCTTATACATCACTATGCTGATTTTGTTTGGGGAAGAGGATTAATACAACTCACTCTTGGATTAAGCAAAAAAAAAGCCGAAAAAAAAAAAGAAAACTTCAGCAAAGGTAAACAGTCGAATATATCTCTACAGAATCTACAAGGGTACTCTGATTTGCAATGACAGAACAAGTTAAAATTAATCCAGATTTACTGATCATTTTGGTTGGTTCAGTTATTAATAAGTTTATGAGTAACTATCAAGGTGATTACAAAGACTGCCGTGCGATATTCCCTGTTTATGAATTTATTAATGATTTAAACAAGATAACCCATGAATATACTTCTAGGTTTCCAAATGTGGATATACATTTTCCTCAAATTGATTTAAAATTGCTTTCATTTATTATAACCAGAACATTGTATCATAAGTTTGTGACGGTAACTCAAGATCGTGTTATAATTGACGTATTACCTCATGTTTATGAAAACTTTTTGAAGAATATAGTGGCTACTTCTACGCTAAGGTATGCTAAATATCTATTAAAAAGTGCCAAGGACTTACATGAAGCAGAGAAAAAGAATAATCATGATCTAACAAACCAACCTGTATCGAAATTGCCACAAAGTGGCATGCTAGAAAAAGGTGTTGTTGAAGATGGTGACCAGGCTAATCAAAATAAGGCACTGCCAAAGAAAGATACCAACAAAAATCTTAAGGATGATAGTCAAGAAGAAAGTAATGATAAGAAAATAATTGAAAATAATGTTCAAGGTGAACCAGACTCATCTAAGAATGAGTCGACCGAGAAAAAGTTGGTCAATAAGGATCATGAAATGACGGGAAATACAAGCAAACAAGAGGGAAACGTTGACAGCAATAAGCCAATTGAAACTAATGAACAACATTCTGAGGAACAAGAAATCACAAGTCAGCTGAATGAAGAAAAGACTGATGTTCAGTCTGAAGCAAAGAAAGACACGGAGGTTTCCAATGAGGAAAAAGAGGTCTCGGAAGAAGATAAGTCTACCGTTGAAGTAGGAACAGAAGCAGAAGAAACAAAAGCGGAAGATATTGAGATGAAGGATATTGATATGAAGGATATTGAGATGAAGGATATTGAGATGAAGGATGTTGAAGATGAAATCACGAGTAATGATAAGGACAACGAAGACATGGAGATTGATAAACCTGAGGAAAAAGATACTGATCAAATTGAAGTTGATTCAACTGAGTTGGACACCTCATCGAAAAATGCAGGACCCCAAATAGGTTTGAACAAAGAGTCGACAGATAAGGAAGATGAAAATATGGTGGATAACAAAGAAAATGAAAAGGAAACTACTGACGCTGAATCGAAATTAGAAAATGCGGCTCTGGAACCAACAGATTTTGATGTTAAAGAGGAAAAGGATGTAACAAGGAAAGAATCTGAAGCAATACAAGATGATGAGAAAAATCTTGAATCCGAAACAGAGAAAATTACTGGTGAACCAGATCAGGCTGAAGCTGAAAAAGCTGAAGAAGTTTCAGAAAAGGTTCAGGAATCATCTGTACTGGAGAAAGAATCTTCTGAAAGCGAAGAAAAATCTCCTGAAATCGAAGAAAAATCACCAGTTCCAAAGAAGAAAGCGCATGCTCCAAAGAAAGAATCACAACTTTTGGAGAAGGAACCGGCTGGTGCAAAAGTGGAGCCAGTTCAAGAGGCAATACAATCACGTAAACGTTCACGTTCCCCAGTACCAGGCCAGCAGTACAAACGTTTTCAAAATATTGCTGTTAATTTACTCAATTCTATTCACGAGCATAGATTCTCTTCTCCATTTTTGCAACCAGTGAATGCGAAGGATGCTCCTGATTACCATAACATCATTTTTGAACCTAGAGATTTGAAGAATATTCTTAAAGCAGTCAAATCCAAACGAGATTCTCCAACATATCAATCGGTTAAGGAATTGGAAAGAGATATTATGTTAATGTTTGCTAATTGTATAATGTATAATCGTACTGGAGATGACTTAATCGAGCTAACCAGAATAATGAAGAAAGAGGTGAGTGAAATCTTCAAAATGTTTGAGGAAGCTGAAGAGGAGATTAAGTAATATTTAGATTAATAATAGTTTATTATAATACATTACAATGCTCTAGTTGCCAAATTCTAGTACTATTATAATTGTAATAACAGTAGATTTACATAACTGTGGAGAAGCGTACGTTTTTGCCAACTAATGCTGCATTGCCCGGCCCTGTGCAACACAGGAAAATAAAAAAGAAACCAGGAAAAATTTTCTGTTGCTTCAAACTCAGTGTATTATTCATCTTCTAGGTGGTCTCTCTTTTTTTTTTAATTAAAAAAACAACTCCAATAATTCATTACCATCCATAATTTTACAAATTAATCGTTTATTTCCTAAAAGAATATTGGATGGTGTTAAAGTTATGACGAAATCTAGATCTCCATTCATTAAACAAGCTTCATTTGATGTGGCATATGCACCGGCCCACATCACGAAGTGGAAATCTCAAAGAACTGGTTTACAAATAACATACATCGATCAACCATCCCCAATAGTCAATGGATACTTTGCAGTTGCTACAGAAATAGAAAATAATTCGGGGTCTCCTCATACTTTAGAACATTTAGTGTTCATGGGGTCAAAAAAATACCCATATAAGGGATTATTGGATAACTTGGGTAATAGATTGTATTCTTCAACCAATGCATGGACAGCAGTAGACCAGACTGTATATACATTGACAACTGCTGGTTGGGAAGGATTCAAAACTTTGTTGCCAATTTATCTTGACCATTTGTTGAATCCTACTTTGAAAGACGAGGCATGTTTGACAGAAGTCTATCATATTGACGGAAAGGGTGAAGAAAAAGGTGTTGTTTTCAGTGAAATGCAAGGTATTGAAAGTCAATCATGGTTTGTAGTTTTTCAGAAGATGCAAGAAACTTTATATGCACCAAGCTCAGGATATTCCTCAGAAACTGGAGGATTGATGTCTGAGTTACGACATTTAACAAATGAGCAAATCAAAGAATTTCATAAGTCGATGTATAGACCCGATAACTTGTGCGTGATTATCACTGGTTCTGTGGATCAAGATGAATTACTTGAAGTCATGGCGGAGTTTGACAATGAGTTACCAGATTTGCCAGCAATTCCAAGTAAAAGGCCGTTTGTTGATTCTGAACATGATGAGCCATTGAAAGAAGTCATTGTCAAGGAAGTAGAATTTCCTGAACAAGATGAGTCCATGGGTGAGTTATTGATATCCTGGGTTGGTCCTGATGGAAGTGATACATTGGTCAATGTGGCACTCGACATGATTGGGTCATACTTTACCGATAGCCCAATATCTGTTTTCAATAAAAGCTTGATTGAAGTTGAACATCCATTATCTACAGATGTGGACTATACCACCGATGATTACTATAGAACAGCCATCAATTTTACGTTTAATGGGGTTCCTACTGAAAAACTAACTGAATTAGATAGTGAAATCAAAAAGCTTATTAAGGAACAAACTAACCCCGAAAACATAGATTTGGAGTATATGAGACAGGTAGTTAACCATCAAAAGTTAAAATTTGTTGCTAGCACTGAAAAGTCTGCGTCTAGTTTTTCAAATATTGCCACATTGGAATTTATCTATGGGAAACCAGATGGTTCAGAATTGGAAAAATGGTCTAAGGATTTAAATGAGTTTGACACGTTGTTGGAATGGGGGGCTGAAGATTGGAGTAGTATTATCGACAAATATTTGGTACAAAACAAATCTGCTACAATTCTTGGAAGACCATCGGCAAAATTGAATGAATTAATGCAAGAACAAACTAAAAAGATCCATGAAGATATTAAATCCAAGTATGGCAAAGAGGGTTTGAAGAAATTACAGTCAAAGCTAGATGCTGCACAAGAAAAGAATGATGTTCCTATTCCAGAAGAATTATTGACACAATTCCCAAAACCTGATCCTTCAAAAATTGCTTTTATCCCAACTAAATCATATAAAGCTGGATATACCCAAGGAATTGTTGACACAGCAACAAATAACTACATTACAGATGATAACCTTAGTGAAAGTTTACAGAGAGACACACCTCTGGAATTCCCATTGTTTATACACTTTGAGGATTTCAAGTCACAATTTGCAACAATTGAGTTGGTCATGTCATCAACCAGATTAGATCCACAGCTTTTAAGTTATATGTCAATCATTGAGGAGATCTTTTCAATGCCAATAGATAAACCAGATGGATATATTCCGTATGAACAAGTTATTGCTGACATTGACCGTGACTTAATTGAACATAGTTTAGATAATGGCTTTGATAATCAATTTTTGGAATTGATCAGTATTAAGGTTAAATTTGAGACTAAAAAATACTCAAAGGCTATTGATTGGTTGTATAATATAACCAATTTTGCTAAATTTGACAAGAAAAGAATTGTGACTATAGTTAACAAGATCATAAACTCGTTGCCGGATAAAAAGAGAAACGGAGAATTGATGATGTACTCTTCCCAATATAGACATATATTTAATCAGTCCTCATTACGAAAAGCTCAGGACTCTGTTTTTGCAGAAACATTTTATCAAGATCTTTTAACGAAAATCAATGAAGGTAATTTTGCACAAATTGAAGAAGATTTAAATACTATCAGGGAACAATTGTTCAGTTTAGATAATATAAAAGTTATAATTCTGGGTGGTGTATCTAATTTAAAGAATCCTGTTAGTAGTTGGTCTAAGTTTGTTGACTCGCCACCGAAAGAGTTGGATATTGTTCCGTTCAAAGATTTACCAAGATCATTTGAATTCAGATCTAAATTGGGGGAAGCTTGTTGTGGTGAAGCATTTTTAGTAAATATTCCAGCAGCTGAGTCAACACATTTAACTTCCTTGACAACAATTCCAACTGATTATTTGGAAGATGATATTTTTCGAATTGCTTTAGCTTCCGAATTTTTAACTGCAGTTGAAGGTCCATTTTGGAGAGGAATTAGAGGAAATGGTTTGGCATATGGTTGTCACATTCGAAGAAATGTTGAAACCGGATATTTAAGTTTTAACATATATCGTGGTTCTGATTGTGCCCAAGCATGGACGAGGGCCAAGGAAATTGTATCTCAATATGCTAATGGTAAATTGCTAATTGATAATGTTAGCATTGAAGGTGCTATTGCGGCTATTGTTAATGAATTAGCCAATAGTCAAGACAATACTTATGATGCAGCAAGTTTCAAAATTTGTGATAATGTTTTTAAAAGAAGAGGTCCAAAATATAAGGAATATTTCCTTGAAAAATTACAATCATTCACTAATGAAGATATTGTTTATATTTTGAAAAAATATTTTATAAAATTATTTGATTCTAATGATTCTTTAATTTTTACCAGTGTTCCACCTGCCAAGATTGAGGATTTAGGAAGTTTTTTCAACAAACAAGGATATAATATAAATATTGAAGATATTGGTTCTGAAGAATATTCGGACGAAGAATATAGTGGATCAGAGGAAGAAACTGATGATGAAGAAGATGAAGATGAAGAGTAAGACTAGATTATAGTATAGATATGTGTATATAGAGTTTAATTAAATCTTGATTATTACACTATGACTTAACCTCGGAAGAAGTGGTGTATTGACTTCCAAGTGTGCTCTTTTCTTTTATTAGTAATTAGAGCATGTTACTCGAACCCCACTTGACTATGTTTGATGTTCTTTCTCTCGGTACTTAATGATGTGAATGACAGAAGATTTCATCTCTCCTTTGGAAATAAAATCAGTGGGAATTATAAAGTTTTCTTTTTTCTATTAAAGTTAACTAGTTATTATATATACCTAATAATATTCTACAGGGCAACTGCCAAAAAAAAGTTGCCATTTTATTTAATCCAATTATTGATCTTTTTCATCTTTAATTTTTGGATCAGATTCTGCATCTTGTTTAACGGAATCATCTTTATCATTATCTTTAACAGAATCATCTTTATCATTAGCTTTAATAGAATCTTCTTTATCATTAGCTTTAGCAGAATTATCTTTATCATTAGCTTTAACTTCTAAAATGGATAATTTTGTTGCATCTTTATCGAAGGTATCTTTCTTCAAATAATCAACATAAGCACTTACTTTTCTACAAACATCATCTTGACTTTTACCAGCAACTTTTTCCCAATATTGAGGACTCTTTATAGCTTCACATGCAACCCATTTGGATACGGTATGGAATCTTAATTCCCAATCAATACCTTTGAAAAGATCACGTACTTTATCTGGTGGTCCCATATTTCTACGTGAATAAACACCATATTCACCATCATCATAATTTTTCACGGGATTGATCTTCGGATGATTACAATGTAAGAATAAAATTTCTGGCATTGAATATTCAACTATTCTATGAACAGTATCTTCATCTGAAATTTTCTTATCTTCAATAATTTTTTTCTTATATTCTTTAAATTGTTCAATTAATCTGGATGTATATCCACCTGATTGGAATGGATTTAATCTTGTATCCAATTTTCTGGTTTTCAAAAATTTCTTCCAATCAGCATAAAATTCAACATTATCACGAGGATCTGTTTGTCCCAAAGTTGTTTCAGAAAATTTACCATTTTCAGCTGTGTAACCAAGTAAATGAACTTTTTGATTTTCTAAACTATATCTTTCATTCATTACATGTAAAGCTGGTGTAAGTGTTTCTCTATCACCTTCACCAAATGCACCTTGATAAATAAGATTCATGTATAAATTTTTTGAGTTGATATTATAATATAATGCCAATAATAAACTTTTTAAATGTTCACGTTTGGAGAATACAATTTGACCAGTTTCAACTGAAATTGGACTTGGTAAATTTGCAAAATCATGATAATGAACTTCCAGTTCCATATCCTTATCTAAATATTCAGAAAATGGTAAATCATTAGGAATACCATATCTTCCAACTAATTCACCTGGTTCTACTCTGGCAATCTTATAATATAAAGGACTTGTCAATTTAACCCATAAATCTGGCCATAAAATCATTTTTGTAGAAAGATAAGGTTCAGTGTATAATAAACTATCAACATTTTTAATTGCCAAGTTGTCTGCATCCATGGCAATGGTATGATCAAAAGTACTAACCAATAACCCTAAAATTTTTCTTGAAAATTTTTCACTAATCATGTCAAATATTTGTTCACCAACTTCTTCCTCAATAATAATACATCTACCATTTAATTTTTTGGGTAATAATTCTTCACAAATTTGTTTATCATATTCCGCCTTGGTATCAAGAATCAATTCAACTGGTAAAGTAGAACCACGTTCTCTTAAATTTGCAATAGCAGTTAAAGCACCGGCTAACATGTTACCACCGCCATTTATGACAATACCATGGCCCTTGAAAAATTGCAGTGGTGGATCAGCCAAATTCTTTAAGGCTTTTACTACTTGGTCATGAGCATCACGAATAACTCTAAATTTCTCACCAGGGATATTTAAATTACTTTCACGTAAATATTTCTCAGATATTACTCTTGCATCCCATTGGTAAGTTGGATTAAGATTTTTACCACGTTCTTCTTTTGTTAATGTATCACATTGTGGTTTATTAGACAACAAAATATCTTTGAGGATATGTACAAAATAAAGCTGACGATCAAAGTATTTCTTGGTAGCTTTAGTGGCCTTATCCTTAAAATCATCAGTTAAATCAGCGTCTTCCAACACTTTCAAAAAAGCAGCAGGTTCAAAATACAGTTTATGGGCAAAGGCAAATTCATCAACCAATTTGTCAAAAAGTTCATATGAAAAAGCTGATTCTTTATAAATTGCATTTGTGTGTTCTTCAGCGATTTCATCCTTTATTTGTTTTTTCATATCATCAAGGTATTTAGCTTTTAATTGGGTCTTTAATTCTTGAATAACATGAGGTTTTTCTTGTTTTTCAAGCTTTTTGCGTATTTCTGCCAATAATTCTTCCTTCTTTGCAGTTTCTAATTCTTTCAACAAAGATTTAATGTATTCTTCGCTATCTAGATTACTAATGTGTGACTGCACTGAAGTGGAGTCACTGGTGAAATATTTAGCACCTTTGGATCTGTTTGATGCCCTGGACGAAGATAAAATGGAAATGTTGAACACAACCACTATAAATATTAAGACCCCTAGTAAAAGGTACAGAAGTGAAAATCTTCTAAAAAACATTATATGTTGATCTTAAAAATGCAATAGTTTGAAATAATGTGCTATCAGGAGGGAGGGAGGCTTATCGGGATCTTATGAGTATGAAAAAATAGAATCCAAAGCTTTTTTTTTTTCTTCACAGAATTTTTGGATTGATTGTTGTTCTAAATTAGCAATAAATAATGAAACCTTGTATATAAATGATTTGGTTTTCTATTTGAGGTAGGTTAATTCAAATGAATGTTTGATTGGGAAACTGATTTTTCAATGAACAATTTAAAATAAAATAGAAAAGAAAAGACAAGTAAGGCTGATTACGAAAGAATGAAAAAATATTATTTAAAATTAAATTACAAAATTCGATTGCCCTTATAATTAATGTACAAGTATACACGACTGTATTAACTCCTTTGTTTGTTGTTTGTTTATGTTGTCGGGGCGGGAGAGAGCAGAAAAAAATTTAAAATTAAATATGGTACTGCACATAACCTATGGCTCAATAATTCCACCAAAAACAGCAATACTGTAATAACATAGTCAAGTATATTGTGTAAATTGTATTTAAAGGGGGAAGTGCTTTGAACAGACGCGTTTATTTACTTATATGTTTTATTATTATTCTGAAATTTATTCTGCCTGTTCGGTGGCTCATGTAGGGGAGGAATAGGAAATATAATTAAATTGATTGGCGTTTTAAATCTCGGGATTTTGTTTGTCAATTTTTATTCTTCAATTAACCAGTTGACGAGGAGTGTAACTACAGTTGTACTTTTACAGTATAGTATCTACAGTAAAAAAAATCACTTTATCCAGACGACTGTGATGGAGACAGCAAATGATACTTGTACTAGCATAGCGACTTGTTTTGTTGTTGCTGTTGTTGTTTAGATCTTGTACAACCAATCTTTTTGGAAATTCACGTGTTTGTGTAATTTTGCTTGCAGAGCGGGACGGGGGAGGAAAACGAATAGAAAACTTTGATACTGTACTTGTAGTCGAGGTGTAACGATTTAAATCACAATAGTGTAAATTCAAGATCTTAATTGGATTTATGATCTCTCGTATTTTGAAAATATTCTACAAGGTAAAAATATTTAATACAGTTGAATTCTATCCAGGTGATTGATAAAAATGACTCAAATTTACTAAAAAAACAAGCCTATTCAAAAGCAATTAAGATACAGATGTGAGTTTTATAATTAAAGGTGATTGCTACAATAGAGCCTAACACACCATCATCAATTAGATATATATCTAATGGTGTTGTTGTTTTTCTTCGTAAGAGAACCCAATTAACTTTATTTGATCAGAATAAGAATATCAATTAGGATTGGCTATTTATCAACAAACACAAATCACGTGCCACAATATTATGTAAGTCGTGTGTATCGCAACAGAAATTGTGTGCATTGTGATGAACAACGAACAGCGAAAATACCACCCAGCCGGAGTGAGCGAGAGAGAGTCCACAGAAAAAAAATAGGAACCAGATTGTCGAAAATCTTGGGCAAATCCACGAAAACCTGAAACTTTATCTAGATCTTAATTTATACCCTTTTAAAAATTAAACATATAAGGAATATGAGGTATGTACTTTATGGTTAATTCTTATTCTACGTAATCTTGATAGTTTTTTTCTTATTTTTCTATTTTAACAGAATACTAACTTTCTTTCTCAAAAATGTAGCGGGAAATTCGTTAGAGCCTCCAAATATCGTCATGTATTTGGACAACCAGCAAAGAAGGAATTGTGCTATGAAAACTTGAAAATAACCAAAAATGCTTGGGATTCGAATATTATTCAGACCAATGGAAAGTACATATCTGTTAATTGGGATGCATCTGGTGGTGGTGCCTTTGCAATTATCCCAATTAATGAAGTTGGTAAAGCTCCTGATACTGTTCCTTTATTTCGTGGTCATAAGGGACCAGTTTTAGATACTGCTTTTAACCCATTCAATGAAAGACAAATTGCCAGTTGTTCAGATGATGGGAATATTTTAATTTGGGAAATCCCAGAGGATTATTCATTTCACAAATATGTCGATGAAGATGAGAATATAAAAGATATTACAGAACCAATCAAGGTTTTATCTGGACATAGTAGAAAAGTTGGATTGATAGAGTTTCATCCATGTGCTGAAAACGTCTTGGCATCTTCTTCATTGGATTATTCTGTCAAGATTTGGAATACTGCCACAGGCAAGGATGAAATTACTTTGCAACATAAAGATTTGGTGACTTCTTTTGCTTTTAACTACAATGGTTCGTTATTGGCAACTAGTTCTAGAGACAAGAAGTTGCGTATCTGGGATATCAGATCTGGTAAAATCATTTCTGAAGGTCCAGGACATACAGGTGCCAAACCTTCAAGAGTTGCTTGGTTGGGTAATACTGATAGAATTGTCACTACAGGATTTTCAAGATTATCAGATCGTCAAGTTGGTATCTGGGACATCCACCACATTGAAAATGGTCCAATTAATAAATTTTTGGTAATTGATTCCGGATCGGGGGTGTTAATTCCATACTTTGATAATGAAACTTCGATTTTATACATTGCTGGTAAAGGTGATGGTAATATTCGTTATTACGAATATGACAAAGATGATTTATTTGATTTATCCCAATATGGATCTATTGATCCTCAAAGAGGATTTGCTGTTGCTCCGAAACATTCCGTCAATGTCAAAGAAAATGAGGTTGTAAAATCATTCAAAACAGTATTTGATCATTCCATTGAACCAATTTCTTTTATTGTTCCAAGAAGAGCAGAATCATTTCAAGCTGATATTTATCCTGATTGTCCATCATCTGAACCAGCATTAAGTGCAGATGAATGGTTTGGTGGTAAAGAAGTTAATGGACCTTTGCTCATCAACATGGAAGCCATATTTGAAGGTACCAAACCAAAAATACATGATTCTAAACCAGCAACTGTTGTCGATGATGCCAAGAAAGAAGCTGAGAAGATCAAACAAGAGGAACAGAAAAAGAAAGAAGAAGAAGAAGAAAAAAATTTAACCAAAGCTGAAAATCCAGACATTGTCAATGGTAAAAAGGAAGAAATTGTTTCAAGAGAAGGCACCCCTGGCAAGAATGTTGATGATTTGTTGAAAAACTCTGGTCAAGTTAATAGCTTGCTTTCAAAGGTTGCTGATCAATCTGACGATGAAGATGTTCAAGAAGAAGATGAAGGAGAAAATGACAAAGATGATGGTTGGGAAGAGGTGAAGAAATCAGAAGTAAAGTCATTGTCGTCTGAATCCGAAAAGACCGAACCAAAGGAAGAACCAAAGGAAGAACCAAAGGAAGAACCAAAGGAAGAACCAAAGGAAGAACCAAAGGAAGAACCAAAGGAAGAACCAAAGGAAGAACCAAAGGAAGAACCAAAGGAAGAACCAAAGGAAAAACCAAAGAAAGAACCAAAGAAAGAACCAAAGGTTGAAGAAAAACCTGAACCAAAACCAGAATCTACTAAATCAGCAAAGCCAACATTAGGTTCAACAATTGAAAAATTAGGTTTGCTCGTTACTCAATTAGAGTCACAAGTAACTAAATTAACCGAAGCTGGTTTAGAAAAAGATGAAAGATTGGCTGCTTTGGAAAAGAAACTTGACGAACTTTTAAAGAAATAGTCATATTTGTATTTGTTATTAGATTAGTATTTATAAATTGAAATATAAAAATGTAACAATATTCTACTATACATTAATTGGTGTTATTTTTTTTTTTTTACAAAATCGTGTAGATGAAATGAACTAAATACTATAGATTCATTTAATTGTATACAAAATGCTAATTATATTTTTACTCCTTTTTAATATCGTAAAATTTCTTAAATATCAATGCCATAAAATTATCCAAATCAAAAATGACCTTATTTTCAAACATTTCAATTTTTTTCTTATTCTCATATTGCATTCCTAATAAATCATCCAATGTAATAGTATTTGCTGCTCCGGGGATATTCACAGCACCACTAGCAACCTCAATAGTAAACTTTCCTGCTTGGTGACAACTAAACATAAAATCCAATTTGGATGCACTTGAATTATTTAAAGAATAATCAACAAGTACATGTTGATCCATTAATTTTTTAGCCGAATATTTATAAGAACCAAATTTAGGAAGTCTATTTCTTTTACGCAATTCTCGAAGATAAAAATATTGCTTACTGAATACTGGAATAATACTAAAGATTTTTTTATTCTTTGGTTTAGTTTGAAGTTCATTTAAAACAGAATCAACATGTCTATTGTAATCACGTAATTGATTACGTAAAAATTGTTCCTTTTGGGATAATTTTTGGATGGTTTTTTCAGAAGCTTTCAATTGTTCTTTACGAAGTTTTCTTTGGGTATCTTTAGTTTTAATATCCATGGCCATTTGATTAAGTAATTCTTGGAATGAATTACGTCTTGTTAATTCACCCATGGATTCTAGTCTAAGTATGATTTCCAAGCACATTTTCTTCAAATCATGATAACTCATTCTTGAAATATCACCAAGTGACACATTATAAAGTGATAATCTATTTTTGTTTTCCACCATTCCAAGAGCCTTCTTTTCTTCTTCAAATTTTTGTTCGTGAATAGGTTTAATTCCAGATATCAATAATTCTAAAAGATCATCACCTTGCTGAACTTGAATAATGTATAATAAACATCTTTTTGCTTGTGTGAAGAGAGCTCGTGTTTTTGAATCTATCACGGGCTCTTCAGCGGTATTGGCAGCAAGATTCAATACTACTGTAGATAATTCGGCAAACGCTAAGACATCCTCGGAGCTGAATATTAAGTTATTTAACTGTGTGCAAATTTTAAACAATTGATCATCATTACCAGCAGTTATTATATCCAAATTTTGCTGAATGAATTTTTCTAATTGACTGATTGCATTGGTTTTCATAATTAACTTTGGTCTCTCGTGGGTCACAATATCATCATAATCATTGAAATCATAAACCAGCTCTATTTCATTCTCAACATCAATAACATTTCTGATTATAGATTTAACTTTTGGGGTAACAGCAGAAATATACTCATTCAATGGTTTCAAAAAATCATCGCTAAAGATTTTCATAGAAAATAATTGCAACATCACTCGATAAAGCTGTCTCAAGTTATCCAGTGATGATTGATTAACCAAAATACCAAACTTTTCAGGAGTTCTTAAGATTGCTCCAATATAATGTTTCAAGAAAATGACACCTGCCACTGCCAAATGTTGCTGATCGGTTTTATCAGGAAACTGGATTTGTGACATCAAGTAGCCTTGACGAGAAAGTAATCTAATATGATCCGGAATTCTGCTCATCTGTGATTCCAATACATCAAGCAAATCTGAGCAGCTTTCTCGGAGTGAAACCAAATTATTAACAAACTTGGCACTAACTTCTGGTTCTTGGATTGCTGTTTGTGGAGAAATATCGAGGAGTTTATTGCTATAGCCATGAACTTTAACTTCGTGGGCCACGATATTTTTATAAATTCGACTTGGATCAGACTCAAAATCAATTTCTTCATTGTCAACTAGTCTAATTACAAATTTGCCGCATAATGACTTTAAATGTTGTCTCTGGAATGTATGATTGTTAAAATCCATTAAGAATTCAATCCAGTGTGCCAAATGGGTTTTGGTTATATCTCCAACATTACGAGACTTTGAAATATCTGATTTCATTAACAGAATAATTAATTTCATGAAAAAATATTCTTCACGGGAATGGGATGTGATGGAGGAATCACGAACTGGGAATACTTGAACAATTAATTGAAATATATCCTTCATTTCCCTGGAGTCCTTTTCGTTATATGGAATAGAATTGTACAATTTTGTAAAATATACTGGGTTTGTTTGAAGGAAATAGAAAAGGCTTTGATACAACTCGATTCTTTTTTTGGATGATTTGGTTAATCTTTCTAAACTTTTAACATTTTCCACAACAGGTCTATAAGATTTTGTAGTTGGTTTAATGAATTCTTCAATACTTATTTTGTTTTTGTCTAATAAGGCAAGCTTCATATCCAACTGTTGTATTTGATTTTCCAAATCTTCATTAATTTTGCACTTGTCAATAATTGCATCTCTGATGCTTGAAAGGGCAACTTCATCTTCAAAATCACGATCTCTATTTGACAACAATGGCAAAAATCTTCGAATAACATCAAGGGATGGGTTTTTGCATGATATCAATAACCTATATGCATTTTGATCAAATATTCTCTTTAAGATCGACTGTGCTTTAATAACCCGATTGATGTTTTGCATATAATAGTTGTCAAATTCGTACAACAGCGTTCTAATAAATGAACCTCTGATAATTGATTGGAAAGCAATAAGGGAATCAACGTGACTATAAATATCATTCATCATGGACACTTTCTTGACTCGGGACAACAATCCGCGACAAAATGATTGCATAGGAACAACAGAAGACTCTTCCACTTGGATAAGCTTTTGTTCCTTGGTATATAGTTGTGCTCTTATGTGGTTACCTCTAACTTTAGCAAAGAGTTCATTTAATTTACCATCTTCATATATCAAAGTAACCAACACATTTTTGCACAATCTTGTTCTAGTAATCCCACCTCTGACGATACTTTGCAATTCGATGAATTTGCGTTTTTTGGCACGAAGTTGGGAAAGTTTGACTATAAGATCTCCAATTACTGCATTTCTTCGTATGATTGATTGCAAAGCAATAATAGAATTAGAATCAATGTCTTTGCATAAAGCAGATCTATGGTATAATTGGCGACGGGCGATCGATTGAAGTTGAACCAATGAAGGTAATATTTCTTGTTTATGAGATATAATTCTGCCACTTTTGGAAAAAACATTGTTCATTCTAATTAAAGATTGCAATGATATGACATTTGACAAAGAGTTTTTCAATGCTTTGAAAGTACCTTGAGTTTGGTTTCTTTGTAATTTACCTCTTATCAAACTTTGGAATTCAGTCATCTTGACTTTGCTAAAGTCAGGTTTATTGTTGGTGACAAATTTCTTTCTAATAATGGATTGTAATTCTGTGATCTCAAACGTGTAATCCCTTAAATCGTCTCTATGTTTATGAATAGTTTTTGCCCTTGCAAGATTACCACGAATAATGGAAAATAAATGGGTGAATTCTTCTTCGTAAGATTTGAGCAAGATTTTATCAACAAACATGGCATACCTGAATACAGCTCCTCTGGCTAAGGATTGGAATTTGATAATATTTGTCATGTGTTGTTCAAGTTCTGGGGTATAATAATCTGAATTTTGATGTGATGTGTCTAATATCACTGGCAGTCTAATTTTAAACACTGGGTCTGAAGTCACGATAGGTTTTGCTGGTTTTGTATCTGTAAATGGATCCTCATCAGTATCAAAAGCCGTTGCAGAAGAAGCAGCAGTTTTAGTAGGTTTTGGTTGTTTACTGGGGGATATAATCTTCTTCACTGGTGAAGTAACTTTCTTCATGTATGTCCCTCCATCAGATTCATCTAAATCGCCGCCATGGGCTCCGGAGAAGTTTGGCAATGGAGCACTTACTAATGCTCTATTAGCAGTTCTAATATCGTCATCCTTAAATTCAACATTGCCTACAAAGTTTCCTATCTTGGGGTAAACAGAATCTTGTTTATTCAAGATATAACTCAAGGCATGTAAACAAAACCATACTTTGGGAACATTCTTTGCATCGTACAAGTCTGTCAATTCAAATCGAAATAAATCAGGCATATTTAAGAAATCCAACAATTGGAAAAACCTATTGATATTTTCAGTGTGTTTAAATTGTAATTTGGTATCATTCATAAAAACGTTTCTTTCATTAGGCAAGATCACATTTGCCAATTTTGCAAGATAAATCCCGTTTCTGATATATGTGATTAACTCTGATGATGATTGTTCAATTTCTTCCTCTAAAACTTGTTCCAACCATGCTTTTATTGCTTCAACTCGGCATAAATATTCATATCCTGGGGAATCCTTAGAAGTATTGTTGCTTGGTGAACATAAAAATGGACGTTTACTCGATGGGGCCTCCATTGGTTGGGATAATGGCCTCAATGGGGTTGAAAGTTTAATTGGTGATTTCTTTAACACATCTTTATAGTTTTTATTTGCCCAACTTGGTGATTCATCAGAAGTTATTTCAAAGTGGTTCTTCTTCGGTGATCCAATACTTGAGTCGCTGGATTTAAAAGACGAGACTGTTGCTGAAGGTGATTCAAATTTGGAACGTAGTAAAGAGGTTTTGGTTGAGGGTTTTCCACTTGGAGTGATGTTTAAAGCTAGAGCTAATTCATCTAAATCTTCATGTTTATTTGTAACCTTTTGGGGGGAATAGGACTTGGAAATCGGCTGTGCTTTATGGTTGGTATCCTCTAGTGAATTTAAATACCTCGCTGTTATATCAGTGATAGGCATTGTTGGATGAAGAAAAGAAGAATAAGACAAAGACAAAGAAGAAGGGGAAGATAAATGTTTATTTTATGTCAAGGTATAAACTCGGTTGATAAGTTACAGAAAATTTTGTTTCAACGTGTTTACATTTTTACCCGATTAGTACTTGGTGCACAAAAAAATCTTAAACGAACCAAACTCACAACAAATCTCACTGAAACTAATGATCATTAGTGGAGGGAATGTTAGAGTCAGTTTCAAGGGAGCGTTGTTGGTAAATATCTTCTAAAAGCTGCAGTGTTTTGTTGTACTTTTCAAATTGAGTTCTCAAGGTTGGTAAAAGTTTGTTGGTATTGTCGAGCCATTGTAAGTGTTTGTTAAACTTTGATGAACTGTCTTGATCAATCTGCATGTCATCCATGTGGTTATCTTGTGTGTCGTTTTCAATTTGATTGATTATTTCAGATACTTCATCATCGACTTTTGTAATCACATCCTTGTAAACATCACTTGCTCTTATAGGAACTTCGCGTCTCATTCTAGTCACTTCAACTGTCTCGGTCTCGAATTCTTGTAGAATACTTCTCAACTTTGATGTTGTTTCAGCATCAATCTGTTCAACATTTTCAAGTGTTCGTAGTAAAAGAATGTCCTGAATAGAAGTATCATCCAAATCTCTTCCATCCGCTAGTATGGAATATTTTGAACTATCAAAACTATTAACCAAAAATTCTTCAAGCATCGCTGACACTTCGTTCTTCAAGGGATCGTTTTCCGAAGCAGGGAGATGGAGATTAAGTTTATCCATTGCGGCCTGTAATACATTTTCAAAAACATGACTATACTCTTGTTTCGATAATGCTATCTTTTCATACCCGTTTTTGAAATCCATGTCGTAGATAAACAAGGTCGTGTGGATGAGAGAGATAATTTGTTGACTCTCGTTGAATTAATTTATCAAAATTTCTCAAGAAAAAAAAAGAAAAAGGAATTAATATCACCACCAGGTATTTCTACACTATCAATAGCAATTATGTCAGAAGTATTGGGAGAAGAATATTATCCAGCATTTGCTCCATTTTTGGGATTTGCTGGTTGCGCAGCAGCAATGATGTTATCATGTGCTGGTGCAGCCATTGGAACAGCAAAATCAGGTATAGGTATTGCTGGTATTGGTACATTTAAACCAGAATTAATTATGAAGTCATTAATCCCAGTGGTTATGTCAGGTATTTTATCGGTTTATGGATTGGTTGTATCCGTGTTGATTGCTGGTGGTTTGTCACCAACAGAGAATTATTCGTTGTTCAATGGCTGTATGCATTTGGCCTGCGGATTGGCCGTGGGGTTTGCCTGTCTTGCATCAGGTTATGCAATTGGGATTGTTGGTGATGAAGGGGTAAGACAGTTTATGCACCAGCCTAGATTATTTGTTGGGATTGTGTTGATTTTAATTTTTGCTGAAGTTTTAGGTTGTACGGTATGATTATTGCATTGATTTTAAACACCAAAGGAAGTGGTTAGTCCTATATATATATATAGACATCTATATAGTCTAATCGGTTTCCATTTTGTCGTCTTCTGTACCAATTGTAACATTACCGGAATCATCAATATACTGGGATGCGTTTTCCTCTAAATACTGTACAGATCTATCGGAATCCAAGAACAACATGTATGCTCGTTTAATATCTTGTAATTCAACATTCTTGTTTTTCTTCTTTAAGGCAATTTGTTGAGAAACTGAGATCAAATTGGCAGCATATCTCAAACTGGTTTCTTGGCCAATCTTGGTCAACAATGCCAATGCGTCTCCAGATAATTCTACTTCCTCTTCATTGGCTCGTATGGATAAGATGGTTCTGATTTCGTCAGCACTATATGAAGTGGTGTGAATGGTGATTGATCTATCCAACAAATCCATTGGCATTCCATGGGGATTTGTATTCGGTACCTCTGATTCGGGAAATACCTCTATTGGTGGCCATGATTACAATTGGAGAAAACTCATCTTCCAAGGCTCTATTGATAAATGAAAAACATTCGATATCCAACATATGTACTTCATCAATAAATAACACTCCAGGAACAATTTCCGCTTTCCCTTCTTCTTTCCATTCAGCTACTTTTGTGTTGATTTGATCACGGACCTCTGGTCTTATTTCACCAGTATCACCCGAGAATAATGCCAAAAACCTTGTTGTCTAGAGTTGATAACATCGATTTCATGTAAGGAAATTGTATGTACAACTTCTTTCTCTTTGTAATCCCCTTCTGGGCATTGTACAAATTTGGTTTGAGGACCCATGGCATCATAATCTCTAGCTCTGGTGAATGATCTTCCCAATTTGGTGATTTTCCCAGAAGCTTTGTCAATGGAAATGACATCACCGGCTAATACTTTTCTTTAGTCAACCCTTCAATCATTTTATTACCCAATTCATAAATTGTTTCCATATCAGTGGTTTTTATTGTTAATTTACCTTGTTTGTGACCACCAGTAATGGTTCTGTCCACTTGGATTTCAACAACCTCCCTTCAATAATTTCTGCTTCTTCTTTGATTCTTATACCAATGGATTTTCTAAATGCCTGGATTAACGCTTCGGTTTTGGATAATTCTAAGGAGTAGATCTCTGAGGCTGCTAAAGCAGTGAATGGGACTTCACTGCCCAAACTCTGCGATAAACCCATGGCAATGGCGGTTTTACCAGTTGATGGTGGTCCCGCGATTAACACTGCTCTACCAGCAATCTTGCCCGCTTGTACCATTTTCAAAATAACACCTGCGGCTTTACGTGCTTTCATTTGGCCAACCATACCTTGTGCATTTTCTTTAGGTTGTAAATTATCATCCAACCCAAGACCAGATATATGGGAATGAGCTGCGATTAATGACAACCCGGAGATGTCACTTGTAGTCACCTTTGTTGTGATTGTCGACTGGAGTATGTTAGTATAAAAATCAGTCGGTTAGAGTGATAAACAGGTCAAATTACATACCATGTTGGTGATAATTGTTGTGATTGGTGGGTGGTTGGTGATAATTGTTGTGGTTGTGCTTGCTTTGTTGATTAAAAATTTTCGCTAGCGCGAAAAAAAAATGAAAGGAAGGATGAGAGGTGAAACCGTGGGAGTGGATGAGAGGTGAGATTGTTAGTGATAATGAGAGATGAAATTGTTAGTGATAATGAGAGATGGTTCGTGATGAATGAGCGTGTACCATAACTACTTGTTTACATTTCGGGGAACAACTAACCTTTGCAACCCGGTAAAATGTCACAGGTAATCCCCAATGATATCATCTGATCGAATGTTTCTTACATCACTGGATGAAGAACAGGATCACAATAACCCGGTAAGATGCATCAGGATATTGTACGCACTGGGAAAAAAAAAATATTCAATTTCGACTAAGATTACTCCGTCAGGTGGTGGTTGGTACTACGAGAGAAAAAATCCTCCACTTATAAAAATGTTCAATAGTTTATCCAGATTACCTGTGGTCAATTTTTTTTTTTTTTTTGCTTTTCTTCCACACATATACAAAAATTCACAACTATCATCAATGATTTCAATTGTTAATGGTACATCCACGCATTCGTTGGTTGCTGGGACCAAAGAATCATTAACCCATGCAATTAACTTCTACACAAATATCCTTGGGTTGTCCTTACACTCAGGGATTGATGATTTAACATACTTATCAAATGAAGACAATAAAATGATTGTCAAGATAAAATTGGATCCTAAATTAGGATTAACTACAAAGCAAATTCATGAGAGACAAGACGATATAATTTCAAAATTGAATGTCATTGATTGGAGATCTTTAGATACCGCCAATGTGTTTAAGGTTGACAATTTGGTTAATTTGATTGAAACTTTATCCACCTATAAATATACTTTACAAATCACTCCAAATGAATTGTATCCTAATGAAGTTTACTGCGTTGATCCTTTAGGGTATATTGTTGGTTTTACTGCTTGTGCAGAACCATTGACCCTTGTACCACCATTGCAAAGGCCCATCCAAAATTCGATGCAACTTCAAATTTAATGTCTACATCCGGATCACAATCCAGGACAGTTGAAGAAATTAAAGAAGTTAGAAGAAATATCGCTGTTATGACCTCTGGTGGTGATTCTCAAGGTATGAATGCTGCCGTTAGAGCGGTTGTTAGAGCCACTATTTTCCGTAACTGTAAGGCCTTTGTTATTAAAGAAGGTTATACAGGTTTGGTTAGAGGTGGTCCTGAATATATCAAAGAAACCAATTGGCAAGATGTTCGTGGTTTTCTTTCTGAGGGGTACCAACATTGGTACTGCTAGATGTATGGAATTCAAAGAACGTTGGGGTAGATTATTGGGTTGTAAACATTTGATTCAAGCCGGTATTGATGGTTTGATTGTTTGTGGTGGTGATGGTTCTTTGACAGGGGCTGATCTTTTTAGGCATGAATGGCCTTCTTTGATTAAAGAATTGAAAGAAAATGGTGATATTACTACTGAACAATACGAAAAACACAAATATTTATACATTTGTGGTATGGTTGGTTCCATTGATAATGATATGGCCATGACTGATTCCACTATTGGTGGGTATTCTGCTTTGGAAAGAATTTGTCGAGCAGTTGATTATATTGATGCCACTGCCAGTTCCCATTCACGTGCTTTTGTTGTTGAAGTTATGGGTAGACATTGTGGTTGGTTAGCATTGATGGCTGGTATTGCCACTAGTGCAGATTATATTCTTATTCCGAAAAACCAGCTTCTTCTAAAGATTGGAAAGATCAAATGTGTGATATTGTTGGTAAACACAGAGCCAAAGGTAAGAGAAAGACCATTGTTATTGTTGCTGAAGGGGCCATTACTTCTGAGTTGAAACCAATTTCTTCTGATGAAGTTAAAGAGGTTTTGGTTGATAGATTAGGTTTGGATACCAGAATCACTGTTTTAGGTCATGTTCAAAGAGGTGGTACTGCTGTTGCTTATGATAGAATGTTGGCTACTTTACAAGGGTGGAAGCCGTTAAGGCTATTTTGGAATTAACCCCAGATGTTCCATCTCCATTGATTGCCATTGATGAAAATAAGATTTGTTGTAAACCATTAGTTGAAGCAGTAAAGATTACCAAATCTGTTGCTGCAGCTATTGAAGCTCAAGATTTTGAAAAAGCCATGTCATTAAGAGATCATGAATTCAAAGAACATTTGGCTAACTTTATGGCCATGAATTCAGCAGTACATGAGAAACCAACATTGCCGGTGGAAAAACGTAAGAAAATCGCCATTGTTAATATCGGTGCTCCAGCAGGGGGTATGAATTCTGCTGTTTATGCCATGGCCACTTATTGTATGTCACGTGGTCATACTCCATATGCTATTCATAATGGTTTTGCTGGTTTGGCCAGACATGAATCGGTTAAACTGATGAATTGGATTGATATTGAAGGCTGGAACAGTATTGGTGGTTCCGAAATTGGTACTAATAGACAAACACCAGATGATACTGATATTGGTATGATTGCACATTATTTTGAAAAGTATCAATTTGATGGGTTGATTATTGTTGGTGGATTTGAAGCGTTTGTTTCGTTAGAACAATTGGAAAAATCTAGAGCCATGTATCCGGCATTTAGAATCCCAATGGTTTTGATTCCAGCTACTATTTCCAATAATGTGCCAGGTACTGAATATTCTTTGGGTTCAGACACTTGTTTGAATTCTTTGATGGACTATTGTGATATTGTTAAACAATCTGCTTCAGCTACTAGAGGTACCGCGTTTGTGGTTGAAGTCCAAGGGGGTAATTCTGGTTATATTGCTACCTATGCTGCATTGATCAGTGGTGCTCAAGCTTCTTATGTTCCAGAAGAAGGTATTAACTTGGCTCAATTAGAAAGTGATATCAATTCCTTGAGAGAATCGTTCTCAATTGAAAGAGAAATGACCAAATCTGGGAAATTGATTATCAAGTCCAGTAATGCATCTAAAGTATTGACTCCACGTGTATTGGCAGATATTATTAATTCTGAAAGTCATGGAGAATTTGATACCAAGACTGCTATTCCAGGTCATGTTCAACAAGGTGGTTTGCCATCACCAATTGATAGAGCCAGAGGTGATAGATTTGCTATTAAGGCAGTGCAGTTTATTGAAGATCATGTGGATGATTTGGCAGAGTTGAGATACTCGATGGATTTCCCAGATGATGATAAGAAGATAATGAATACTGCTGCGGTATTGGGGGTTAAATCTTCACATTTGAATTTTACTTCAATTAGACATTTGTATGATTTTGAGACTGAGTTGGGTAGAAGAATGCCAAAGAAGATCCACTGGAGTAGAACTAGGAGATTGCTGATAGATTGGTCGGCCGTGTGTGATCCGAGAGTGAAACGAGCGGGAGATGGGGGACTGGAGACTGGAGACAGCAGATGATCTGAAAGACAACGGCGGGCTTTGCTCTCCGTGTATGTATAGTAAATGTATGATAGCTTGACGAATAAATATCCTAAATAAAAAATAAATAAATAAATAAATAAATAAATAAATAAATAAATAAATAAATAAATAAATAAATAAATAAATAAATAAAAAGAAAACCAACCAACCGAGATAATCCTGTACATAGATCCGGTGAATTTTTTTTTTTCTGGAGAATTCATACCACCACTACCACCACTACCACTTTAAGATGATTCGATGGCAGAGATGTTTCACTAGGTTGCTACTGGTTAAACCTGATTTAACGTATGAGCATAGAAAGGCAATTATCTCTTCAGGGGGGTATTATCCATCAATATCTACTGTTCGAGATAAACTATCACCAAATGAACGAATTCGGGTTAAGGAATTTCGACAATTATATGACCCGGTTGATGATTTTCCTGACAAGAGCTACCTCCTTGAGGGAAGGGTGTTGTCTATTCGTAAAGCCGGGAGAGGAATGTATTTTATTGATATAATTCAAGATGATGTTAATGTGCAAATCATGGCAACAAATAGACTAATGGGAATGGATAGAGAAGAATTTGATCGAATTCATGGGTTCTTTAAAGTTGGTGATTATATTGCATGTCGGGGGTTGGTAGGACGAACCAAAACTGGGGAATTGACATTGAAGCTTAACCGACCAATGGAGATGCTAACCCCGAATTTGGTTGAAATGCCGAATAGACTTGTTGATCGAGGGTTGATTAACAACAACCGTGTACTTAATTATTTGGTAAATCCAGAATCCAAGAACCCCATAGTGATTAAATCCAAGGTCATTCAAGCAATAAGGAAGTTTTTGTTAGACAAAGAGTTTTTGGAAGTATCGACCCCAATATTGAGTGGTCAAGGTACAGGGGCCAATGCCACACCATTTGTCACAAATTTTAAATCACAGCCAGTACATCTTCGTGTTGCTCCTGAATTGTGGTTGAAAAAACTTGTTATTTCCGGGTTTGATAAAGTGTTTGAGATAGGTAGTAATTTTAGAAATGAAGGGATTGATATGACCCATAATCCGGAATTTACCAGTTGTGAATTCTATCAAGCCTATACTAGTTTAGAGGAATTGATGCAAATGACAGAAGAGTTGTTCGGGTATGTATTTAATGAAGTTGGGTTTAGTGGTGAATCGTTTGTTCAGTATGAGTTTTTGCCTACTTTGGCGTTGCGTACAGGTAAAGCGGTGCCAGAGTTAACACTTGAAGGGTTAGTGGAGTATTATAAAGAATTACTGTTAGAGATTCCAGACCAGCCCAACCCTGTGAAATTGTTGAATAATCTATCTGAGATTTACTTGGAATCACTTTGTAATGAACATAAGAAAAATACACCGGTGATCATTTATAATCAGCCAGAAGTGATGTCACCGTTGGCAAAATCAATCGATGGGGTCTCTTCGAGATTTGAGTTGTTTATTAATGGTCGAGAAATGGCCAATGCCTATGAGGAGGAGAATGATCCGGTGGTGCAGAGACAGAAGTTTGCCTTGCAACAACAAATGAAGCGTGATTATCATGATCAAGAGATGTTGATACCAGATATGAATTATTTAAATGCGATGGGATTAGGGTTGCCACCTACGGGTGGATGGGGTTGTGGTATCGACCGGTTAGCGATGTTGATCGCGGGTGTTGATAGGATTGAGGATGTGTTGGTCTTTGGGTGTGTTGATTCTGTAATGAAGAACTAGGTCACAGTGAGCTGTAGGTGATATAGAGAGTTTGAGATCTGTTAGTGACTTGTAAATAGTGATGGATATCTAAGGTAAACCTCAGATATGTGTTAATTGACGTTTTACTTTTTCGTAGACTACAAACGTAATACACGTAGCTGGTACCACTCTTAGGATATTAGCACTTAATCCTCTATAGAATGCCCTTAGTCGACCAGTTGAATATAACTCTCGAATCACGGTTGTGATTGTAGTTTTGGCATGGGAATTTTGTAATCTTGCTCGTACAACCTGCGTTGGGTACATGATTAATGTACTGATTATTTTTGATGTTGATGATGCATATATCGTGGTAAGATCATCATGGATATTGAAATGTCGTTTTATGTTGTCATAAATGGTGATTTGTAAACTTGCCTGAAACACCTGAAATAAACTAGGGATTGTACCTTTCCAGAAACTCAGAACTCCTTCTTGGTGTAACATTTGTTGAATACCATCAAGCATGGATTTGTATTCATTGGTTCCAAGGATTCGGGTTTTAAGAACCCAGATCGGGTTAGTTAAAATTGATGTAGAAACTCCCGAGAGAATTGATGCGGTGAAGAAGTTTACTGATGGTGTTGAGGTGTTAATATATCGTTTGAATTCTCCGTAGAGAGCAAAGTAAATCCCCCAGGCGGAGATATTGCCAATGAGATTGGGCATGATGCCTCGGTAGTATTGTCCATGGAGATTACGAAGCGTGGTGGTGAAGGAATCCTGGGATAGTTGGAGTCGGATTTTGATTACATCGAGTGGGTGGGTGATGATGGTAGTGGCAAAGCCCGAGGTGAGACCCGCGAGAAGATCATCGACGGGCATAACGAGGCGAGTGGAGGGAGTGAGGGAGGTAAAGGGAGTGACACCAGGAGGGAGGTATAGATGTAGGTGTAGGTGTAGGTGAAGGTAAGGTGACGGACAGTGAGTATGAAGGAATTATGACAGGGGTACGAGGGAGTTCGAAGATGGCAATGAGAGTGAAAGGTGAGAGTGTGACCTGAATAAGATTAAAAGTAAAGTTGGGGAAAAAATGAAAATTTTTTTCCGCCGATATATATTTACAAGTAATTTACCTAAGCAGATGGAAATGGTGATAATAAACTCAAGACTGATGGTTTATTTGGAGTAGCAGACCAACCGAGGTATAACACAAATGGAATAAATCCATAATGAGCAATGGTTTTGGAATAATCTAATAATTTGATAACACGTTCCTTAGACTCGTCGGAGATTGTAAGTTGTAATGGCATGATGGATAGATAGTGGTGAGGAGAGGAGAGTAGGATTTTTGTTGAATTAAAAAAAAAAATTTCAGTGGTTTAAAAATTAGGATCTCAAGGTCGGGAGGGCAGAAGAACTGTAGAGAGGAACACGACCTTCAGGTCGTGTTAGGTGTAAAAGAATTGTAGTCAGAAACACGACCTAAACAGATTTTCATGTGGTACAATAGGTTGACAAAAGTGTCCAGCGAAAAGTTTTCAAAAGTAATTTATTTTTTTTCAGTTGAGCGCAGAAATTTTGTTACAAGTATAGGTAGTGTATAGATCAAATCTTGTGGTATAACGATTTGAGGAGATGACTGTGATGTAGGTTACCGTATACAAAAGCATAAATTGAGTTTGTTAATTCTATAAATTTATATCAAAGAATCTCTAGAACACGGGATATGCTTGTGCTGCAAGTGATCCAGCATTAATTTCACATACACTAAGTTTATTTCAGACCATATAAGAATAAACCAAGCAAGTGGTGTATGTACCGAAAACACCATCAACAAGTGAAATGATAGAATTTTTCCGAATTTCTAATTTTTTGATTAAGTTTTTTGCAAAATTTTTTCAAAAAAAAAATATTTATACATGAAATGGTGACGTTTCTGCTGAAGAGGTAGATATGGCAGATCTTCCATCCGATGGCTCGTTCTTTATATGGTTTATATAGTTGTTATTGTTTGCACTGTACGTATATCAGAAGAAAAAAAAGAATTCATCAAAAGACTAAAAATATACCAGATCGTAAAAGTGTGGAAGCAAATAAAAGTTGCTTTCCGAGAAAAAATGCTATTAAAAATTTTGAGAAGCCCTAAAATACTGTCTTTTGTTTTATTTTTCTTCCCCGTGGACAAAAATATTCATACAAGTGCGACAATATTATTCGTACTATTTGTAGAGAAATATTCATACTAAAGCGGACAATAAGTTTCCTATCAGTGCGCATTGAACGTTCATACTAAAAATGTATGGCATGAGGTATGGAGCAAATAGCGTCACGTAGTATGTAATGATTTTATCGCACTAGTGCGACAAATTTATTAAAGGTTGTATGAATAAACAGCAAAGGGCCGTATCTGCGCTCAATAGAAAAGTTTTCACTAAAGACTTTTGTCGGCCCACGGTAATTTTTTGAACGTTTCTTGGAGAAATTACAGTGAACAAAAATTGCAAAAAATTTGTCGAATTAGTTGATATATCACGTGATTTATCCAAACTGTGGCGTCGAGCCCTGAACATAAATATTCAAAAGTTCGCACACTCTCGACAGAAAATTTGTATTTTCCTTTTCTTTCTTTTTCTCTCCATACACTACCCACACTACCCACACTACAATGCCAACATTAAGATTAGGTTCAACTGCTCCAGACTTTGAAGCCCAAACTACCAACGGTCCAATCTCCTTTCATGATTACATTGGGGACAACTGGGCTATTCTTTTCTCGCATCCAAGCGCAGAGACACCTATATGTTCAACGTATGTACCTCTGTCCATCTACAGTTGTATCAACAAATCACATACAGGGACTTCCAAAAAATTTTAATACTAACATCCATCTAGTGAACTTCCAGCCTTCGCAAAATTGGAACCAGAATTCACCAAAAGAGGTGTCACGTTAGTTGGTTTATCCGTTGATCCAGTTGAAGCCAATTCTAAATGGATTGACGATATGGAGGATATTAGTGGCACTAGAGTCAAGTTCCCAATTATTTCTGATTTTGATAGAAAAGTCTCCGTCTTGTATGACATGCTTGACCATCAAGATGTTACTAACGTTGACAACAAAGGTTTACCATTGACCGTTAGATCTGTTTTTATCATCGACCCAAAGAAAACTATCAGGTTAATCTTAACCTACCCAGCTTCTACCGGTAGAAACACTGCTGAAGTTTCGAGAGTCGTTGACTCCTTACAAACCGGTGATAAGCACAGAATTGCTACTCCAATCAACTGGGTCCCAGGTGATGATGTTGTTGTTCCAGTCTCTATTCCAGATGACGAAGCTAAAACTTTATTCCCAAAGTTCAGAGCTATCAAGCCATACTTGAGATTAACTCCATTGAATGTCAGTGATGAATCTAAGTAATTGTTCGGTTATCAAATCTAGGTAATTGGTGAGATTGAATATATCTCTTTTTTTTAGTAGCTTTTATTATTATAATATAAGTATTCTTTAGTTATTGTTTAATCGTAACCCGTAGTTGTCAGGTAAAGACTACCCCGAAGGGTGTTTAAACCGTGTATTGAAACCTAAGTTGGCTTGATAAGCATATAAACTATAAAGAAAGAGTGGCGTTTAATAGTGCGAATTATGTAGGAGCGTTAGCGAGTGCTAGTGAGTAAACTCTGGAAACAGTATACACGCGTATAACCTCACAATTACTTTTTATATCAATCAATTATCTATCTTTATTAAATACTTATTATAAACATTTATTATAACACTTGTCTTGTATGCTAAGTTCCTAAGTTCAGTACCACAAGTATATCGTAAATATAAAATATGAATAATCAATTTAGATTGGCCATTTATCACTACTGGATCACGTGTTGTTATTTTTGTGTCATTTTTGACTAAGCTTTTATTTCGCTATGCTCATACATTAATTTTTTGATATGGGGACGTGTTATCTGATATGCTTAGGAATGTTTTTTTGTTATCCTTGGTTGAATATTTTCCTGGTATGCTCGGCCAAATAGTTTTCTTGATATGCCCGGTCGAATATTTTATGTTATGCCGTAAATAACTTTTTTGTTATGGTTGATGGACCCTTTATGTGATGTTCGGTGATAGTATTTGTCTTCTGTGGTACCTATTCTACACCCTCTACCCTGTGTACAGAGTTCCATGCCGAACACTTTGTCACCTAAACCGGAAGTGGCGACTGCCCTGCGACCCTGAGTCCCTTCCCCCTCCCACTTATTACACTTTTCACTACCTCTTCTGCTAAGAATAATTAGTGTGTCTCTACATAGCACTCAATTCTCAGTTGGTTTCGTGGCACACTGGGCTATGGCTGTGGCTGCATTGTTGTTAATCATAGGTTTCTGTATGTCATAGCATTTGAGTTTAATTTGGGAAATCTGTTTCTGTTAGTGTATAATTAAATCAATTTAGTCATACCAATAGGGTATGTCTATATTACACTAAATTGTTAGCTGTGTATATCATATTACTTACGTATCTGGTGTTTGTAAAACGTCATACTTGCTATCATTTCAAAAACATCTCTTCTTTCTGATTTGACAGCTCTTTCAATTATTCAAATTAATATTCTTCCTATTCTTACACTATTTTTTTTACCTCTTACAATACACATGGGAATTCAGTACTTGTTATTGTATATCTTTTGTTGAACAGTTCTCCAGGCATAAATGTCGTTTGCAACTTCGATAGCATGATGGCTCTGAAAAATACGACATGGAAAGCAACCGGCGCATGCGACATTATAAAATCCGTGCGACCTCTTCGAAAAAGTACCTTTCAGAAGTTGTCAGCTCTAAATTTCTTCATCCATGTTAACTACAGTAAAGCTCACTATAGATTATAGCATATTCAAAAAGATACTTTAAGAGTTTGTCTTAACTTTGGAAGAACGTCAATGCAAATATATCAGATCCCTAATTACTCTAGATATCCATTGACATATCCTCCTGAATCCAACTTTCACACTAACCCTAATAGTATCAAACTCAATAACAAGTTATATGATAGTAAAGCTATGTACACTTTCATACGGCCATACGACATCTTATGTATGAAACCTTGTACCACTTTTTACTGCCTTTAAAAAACTTCAAATTCTTCGTGTCGTGAGATGACATACCATTGTCAGAAGTGAACGACATAATGTTTGAATTTTACTGCAGCACTGTCTTCATTTCATGAACTGGGAAATTCACCTTTGAATGGGCAACAAATAGTACATACAGCAATATCGATATCACAATTCGAGTTTCTTAGGCAATTAAGTTACTAACTTTACTATTACCAGTTACAGCAAGGCATATCAAAGAAAGCATTATCACGTGAAATGATTGTAATGCTGATTTATTTGATATCCTGTTTGTTGGATTTGCTGTTTATTTGACATGCTAGCTTATTTGTTATGCTGTTATTTTTTTTTGTTATGCAGCAGAATTTATTTTGTTATGCCACAAGTTGACGTGTTTTTTGGTATGCTTTTGCTTTTTTGATATGCCCGCACTTTGTACCATGTTTTACTGCTTAAATATCAACTGAGTCCCTCCGGGATGTGTTTTAGAATAATACTTCATATATGTATCTTGTGCACTAGTATCCATATTTTAAGAGTTGTCCTTTATTTCGTGTATACTATTACATATTTCATATAAAATTTGCAGCGAATCTAGACTAAATATACGCAACAAATAGACTAAATTAGTACATGCTAATTGTATTACCATATACACTTTTTGATTAGTAACACCAAATAAATTAAATATAAATCAACATATTTGAACCATAATTGTACAACATTGAGACTATTTAATAGTGGCTATTACATACTACAGCACTAAATGTCAAATTGTGCACTGAGCACGACTTTTGCGACAATGAATTTAGTTGTGCAGACAAGAATCCACATACTACAATAGGCAACTCAACGACACAGTTAAACATTCTAAAGAGCAAATGTCCTTGAAATTGGGGCATTTATATAGCAACATTGGGGAACTACGTATTGTGTATAAGAAAACTAGGTAAGTTACACTAGGGTGTGACCGAAATTCGGTGTTGCAGGCTTAACAGGCCAGATCACAGATACAGACCCATATATCGAGCAGCTTGGTTACATTACTAATGTTCTAGCCTTGCATTCCAAAGATATATAATATTTCATTGATTAAGTAACATTTCAAGTATTGCTGCACCCCTTGTCGAAAGACTACATTCATGGCAGCATCAACTTTCTCAATGCTGGCATCTAATGACCAACACTTCTCATCTCATAGTCATGTTATATAGCATTTAATACATTAGCAAGACCATGGATATCCCTTGATCCAAGGTTGCAAGCCTTTCAAATGTTTAATTCAGACCCATTGTTGATGAACTTCCTCTTGGTTCATTAATTTTGGCCACGGATGCCAGAATAATCCTCATACTTGAATGTCAGCAGTAATTTGAGGTTAGAATCTCAATATGACAGGTAACTAGTCTGTGGGCCAACTGATTTAAAACACTACAGGGGTTAAATAACGATGAAAGACCCTTTACCTGCCACTGGTGACCATTGTATATGATACTTTACCAGAAATTTAGTAAATCATTCTAAAATAAGACGCAATAGGGTATTATCAACCCAGTTAAGATGAATTAACACAGCCCAATGGGTATATCTTATGGAATTGGTGGTAATCTGGTCAAATAGGTTCTGGTAGTATAAAAACAAGCGGACAAAAATAAATGTCGCAACTTTCTTTTCTACACAGCTTCAAAGTTTGTACCCAATCAAAAAAAGTCGCATTCTAGGTTATACTTTTTTCTACCGAATTTATCACTACCAAAAATTTCTTGATAAGAATAGCCTATTTTCCGCTACAATAAAACTACCATTGTGATACAAAGAACTATGATCTGAACAGATACGACTTTCAAATCAACAGATTTCCAGCAAAATCTGGGCATCTTATCTAGAAGTTTCGGCTACATTCCTGGACTTTGCTACCACATTACATGCTCTTACGACAACTGTTTGCAGGGAAATTGGACAAATTACGCCAGCCAATTTCTCGTGCTATTTGCAAACCCAAATTCGTGTCAAATACAACTAATTCCATTATTATAGTTTAGTTTCAAACATTCCTGGACACTATTTTAATCACAGTTCTCAATTGAAATCAAGTTGTCGCTCTTTTTATCAAAGCACCCATTCTTACGGTCACAGGTAATTTCAATAATTTAGGTTTCTTGATATGCTTCCTACATCATTGGTTGGGACAAATATTGAACATTTTTGCAATAGATTTCCACTTCTATTTGCTGCAATATATACCGCTTTCCACAAATTGGATGACTCTGGCTTTTCTTGGAATTATTGCTACATTCAGAACATTAGCTTGTGCCTGAAACAGTACTGTTTTGAATATTATAGACATGCTGCTAGACTTTAAAATAAGTTTGGTACATGGTAGAACTCTATACATATTACGAAGTACTTTCCAAATGGATCTCTAGAACCAAGTGAACGTAGTATTTACTATATAGTATATGTTTCGACTAACAGCTATATAATAGAAAGTGTTTCCACATAAAATTCTCAGTCTCTGATAGTAATTCATATGGATTAAAGCAACATAATTTTCGTAATTGTGCCATAACTGATGTTATTTATTGTGGAAGTCAATATATTACAACAAACTAATTGGTGCAATAGCCACTATAAATATCTTACTAGTAGTTCCATAGGCTACTTGATGTTATATTTAGAACTTCAGGTATAGAATAAATGGCACACAAACTATTCTCAATATAAACCAACTCCAGTACTTATTTGCAATTGCTTCTTTATTTCTAGAAGGAAACTGATAAGTATCTATCAAGTCCAGAAAATTTTAATCAAAAGATTACTATAAGGTTAAGACTATCCCGAACGGTGTTAAACGATATAAACTATAAAGAAAGAGTTGAATTTAATAGCGCGAATAGTGCAGGAAGCATTAGCAAGTTTTATTGAGTAAACTCTGGAAACGGTATACATACCTATTACCTCCCAATAGCAGGAATGTGTTTAGCAGTTGACGATGGATTAATTCTAACCATGATGTATTAATAGAATGTTTTGGATCGATACATTAAGAAATTATTACAAACAAGGTATTTTAACTGAAAACGCTCAAAATCATATAATTCAAGTTTGGAACTTAGTCATTGCTTTAGCTAAATAAAACCAAATATATTTTAATAATGAATTTGAACATAGTATTAAGAAAGTTTATCAAAGTTGTCCATACCTAAGGAGAGATCAGTGAAAGGTGAGTACGTTTATCTAGAATGGAAATAACTTTATCAACTATGAGCAGTGAATGGTGATGCTACCCTTTAATTGATAAGCCGTTATCCTTCATCAAAGTGGTAGTTTGCATTTTATACTGATGCTTATTTTTAATCCTGTATTGGACCAATTCATTGCTTTAGAGTGCAAGAAATAGTTCTCCTAAAATGTGTGGAAGAGCAGCCCGCAATAAGAAACAGCCATAATAAGAAGATAATATAAAACTATTTTACTTTCTGGTAGGTTGAAATAATCGCTAAACAGAACTTCAATGATGCTGATTCTTTAGCTTTTAGCAGTTTACATTTGCTTTCATCTATATTGTTTTTTTGCCAAGTATTTTGTCTTAATTAAGGTTGCAATCGTACATGAAATAAGATACCTAATATTGAAATGGCTGATATGAATTTCTGGATTCATCTAGAAGTGGATTTGACGTACTCTATTAATTTTGTAAATGCGAATAATTCATATAGATTGTGTGACAACACTACCATGAGTGATGAACCAGACACATTTTAAATAGCATATGCAAGAGATACAGTCCGTTGGAACGACAAATACTTTTTATATAGGAGACTGATGTGCCAATGGTTTTATTAAAGCACTCAATTACAAAATACATATTTGTCAAGATTACGAATTATGTAAACTATGGAAAAGTTCTGTCCCAGGTGTTTCAATATTAACTATACAGTTGTGGATCTGAAGCAAATTATAGTAGTAAAATAATAGTAGCAGAAGTACAATTTGATGGGCTGTTCCAGTCGTGAACTCTCCACTATTAATTCAACAAATAACTTTTCAAAGTACGCTCCTCGGGTGAATGCCGATAGTAACAAGATTTGTAATTTCAAGAAGTATTTTAGTAAGAAAGATTCTAAACTGATGATAATTCGGATTATGTTATGACTATTAAACTAGTTATGAACAGTTGAAGCCTAGACAGGTAGATTAAATTAGTTGTATTTGACACGAATTTGGGTTTGCAAATAGCACGAGAAATTGGCTGGCGTAATTTGTCCAATTTCCCTGCAAACAGTTGTCGTAAGAGCATGTAATGTGGTAGCAAAGTCCAGGAATGTAGCCGAAACTTCTAGATAAGATGTTCAGAATTACCTTTAAATCTGTTGATTTGAAAGTCGTGCCTGCGCCAATCATAGTTCTTAGTAGCACAGTGGTGTTTTATTGCTGTTTAAAACAGGCTATTGTTATCAAGAAATTTTTGGTAGTGATAAATTCTTAGGCAGAAGAAAGTATGGATAACGCAGCTAAAAATGTGACTTTTTTGATTGGGTTCAAACTTGGAAACTGTGAAGAAAAGATAATTGTGACATTTATTTTTGTCCGCTGGTTTCTGTACAACTATAACCTATTTGACCAGATTACCACCAATTCCATAAGATATACCCATTGGGCTGTGTTAATTCATCTTAACTGGGTTGATAATACCCTATTGCGTCTTATTTTAGAATGATTTACTAAATTTCTGGTAAAGTATCATATACAATGGTCACCAGTGGCAGGTAAAGGGTCTTTCATCGTTATTTAACCCCTGTAGTGTTTTAAATCAGTTGGCCCACAGACTAGTTACCTGTCATATTGAGATTCTAACCTCAAATTACTGCTGACATTCAAGTATGAGGATTATTCTGGCATCCGTGGCCAAAATTAATGAACCAAGAGGAAGTTCATCAACAATGGGTCTGAATTAAACATTTGAAAGGCTTGCAACCTTGGATCAAGGGATATCCATGGTCTTGCTAATGTATTAAATGCTATATAACATGACTATGAGATGAGAAGTGTTGGTCATTAGATGCTAGCATTGAGAAAGTTGATGCTGCCATGAATGTAGTCTTTCGACAAGGGTGCAGCAATACTTGAAATGTTACTTAATCAATGAAATATTATATATCTTTGGAATGCAAGGCTAGAACATTAGTAATGTAACCAAGCTGCTCGATATATGGGTCTGTATCTGTGATCTGGCCTGTTAAGCCTGCAACACCGAATTTCGGTCACACCCCCTAGTGTAACTTACCTAGTTTTCTTATACACAATACGTAGTTCCCCAATGTTGCTATATAAATGCCCCAATTTCAAGGACATTTGCTCTTTAGAATGTTTAACTGTGTCGTTGAGTTGCCTATTGTAGTATGTGGATTCTTGTCTGCACAACTAAATTCATTGTCGCAAAAGTCGTGCTCAGTGCACAATTTGACATTTAGTGCTGTAGTATGTAATAGCCACTATTAAATAGTCTCAATGTTGTACAATTATGGTTCAAATATGTTGATTTATATTTAATTTATTTGGTGTTACTAATCAAAAAGTGTATATGGTAATACAATTAGCATGTACTAATTTAGTCTATTTGTTGCGTATATTTAGTCTAGATTCGCTGCAAATTTTATATGAAATATGTAATAGTATACACGAAATAAAGGACAACTCTTAAAATATGGATACTAGTGCACAAGATACATATATGAAGTATTATTCTAAAACACATCCCGGAGGGACTCAGTTGATATTTAAGCAGTAAAACATGGTACAAAGTGCGGGCATATCAAAAAGCAAAAGCATACCAAAAACACGTCAACTTGTGGCATAACAAAATAAATTCTGCTGCATAACAAAAAAATAACAGCATAACAAATAAGCTAGCATGTCAAATAAACAGCAAATCCAACAAACAGGATATCAAATAAATCAGCATTACAATCATTTCACGTGATAATGCTTTCTTTGATATGCCTTGCTGTAACTGGTAATAGTAAAGTTAGTAACTTAATTGCCTAAGAAACTCGAATTGTGATATCGATATTGCTGTATGTACTATTTGTTGCCCATTCAAAGGTGAATTTCCCAGTTCATGAAATGAAGACAGTGCTGCAGTAAAATTCAAACATTATGTCGTTCACTTCTGACAATGGTATGTCATCTCACGACACGAAGAATTTGAAGTTTTTTAAAGGCAGTAAAAAGTGGTACAAGGTTTCATACATAAGATGTCGTATGGCGTATGAAAGTGTACATAGCTTTACTATCATATAACTTGTTATTGAGTTTGATACTATTAGGGTTAGTGTGAAAGTTGGATTCAGGAGGATCTGTCAATGGATATCTAGAGTAATTAGACATCTGATATATTTGCATTGACGTTCTTCCAATGTTAAGACAAACTCTTAAAGTATCTTTTTGAATATGCTATAATCTATAGTGAGCTTTACTGTAGTTAACATGGATGAAGAAATTTAGAGCTGACAACTTCTGAAAGGTACTTTTTCCGAAGAGGTCGCACGGATTTTATAATGTCGCATGCGCCGGTTGCTTTCCATGTCGTATTTTTCAGAGCCATCATGCTATCGAAGTTGCAAACGACATTTATGCCTGGAGAACTGTTCAACAAAAGATATACAATAACATGTACTGCATTCCCATGTGTATTGTAAGAGGTAAAAAAAATAGTGTAAGAATAGGAAGAATATTAATTTGAATAATTGAAAGAGCTGTCAAATCAGAAAGAAGAGATGTTTTTGAGAAATGATAGCAAGTATGACGTTTTACAAACACCAGATACGTAAGTAATATGATATACACAGCTAACAATTTAGTGTAATATAGACATACCCTATTGGTATGACTAAATTGATTTAATTATACACTAACAGAAACAGATTTCCCAAATTAAACTCAAATGCTATGACATACAGAAACCTATGATTAACAACAATGCAGCACAGCCATAGCCCAGTGTGCCACGAAACCAACTGAGAATTGAGTGCTATGTAGAGACACACTAATTATTCTTACAGAAGAGGTAGTGAAAAGTGTAATAAGTGGGAGGGGAAGGGACTCAGGGTCGCAGGGCAGTCGCCACTTCCGGTTTAGGTGACAAAGTGTTCGGCATGGAACTCTGTACACAGGGTAGAGGGTGTAGAATAGGTACCACAGAAGACAAATGCTATCTCCGAACATCACATAAAGGGTCCATCAACCATAACAAAAAAGTTATTTACGGCATAACATAAAATATTCGACCGGGCATATCAAGAAAACTATTTGGCCGAGCATACCAGGAAAATATTCAACCGAGGATAACAAAAACATTCCTAAGCATATCAGATAACACGTCCCCATATCAAAAAACTAATGTATGAGCATAACGAAATAAAAGCTTAGTCAAAAATGACACAAAAATAACAACACGTGATCCAATGGGCAAACCGAAAATAAAATCCGGGTACATGCCACAGAGTAACAACCCTTTCCTTATTATATGGTAATTAATAGTTATGGTGTTGTACTGTGGCTAGATCAAAAGTGCTCTATTTAAAAAAAAGCGTATTAGAGTCCTCATGTTATGAATCATCCCTCACTTGAGCGTTTTAGTTAATTTCAAGATAAGGAGCTAATTGGTTATAGGCAGGAGCATTAACCATAAAATAGTATTTAAGGAAGAGAGAAAGAAAATATATTTACATTGTACTTTTATAGAGTATCGATGTTTAAGAGTAATTATCATATTATTAGATTTACTTGATTTATACCTAGTCTAAGTGTTAGCTCATATTTGGAACTCACTTAAGAGAATATTCATTCCCGTTATTGATATCATTTACTTTATTTATCATACAAAGACCATTCCATAAAGTCTAGTAACTTAGTTATATCGAGGAATAGAGTTATTAGCATTTCTTGATTCATTTAGCAGTTTTAAGTAAACTGTGTGACAACTGCCCTCTGAATGTCGGTATTCACAATTCTATAACAGTAGTCCTTTAATGAATTGTAATGATTGTCTGTCAGTTTCATCCTGAATGGAATATAAAAAATAATTGCAAACAAAAACCGAAACATGAATATGGAATAAATGACTACTGACAAACAAACAAAACCAAGAATGATAGATAAATGTAAGTTTGTCTTTGCAATAGTCTCGATGTTTTCAAGAATATTAATGTTCTGGTTACCAGCAGTCGCATAATACTGAAGGGTCAAAACATTGATGACTTGACGTGGGGTATCCGCAACAAGGATCTGAAGGGCATCATCCAATTCATAGTAAATAAAAAAAATGCCCCAATCTGCAAACCTTCCCCCATTGATATTATTCAACAAACAGAAATAATCGTAACTTCTAATGGAATAAAACTTCTTAGCTATAGAGTTCAAATAAACCAATGCTATATTCTTAGTCCTAATTATATGAATGGCCCATATCCAACGGTAAATCAACAACAAAAACTGAAATATTAAACAACCAGTAAAAATCCACTTGGAAACGGAGTAAGCGTAGGGCCTATAACCATCTTTGGTGAATGCGCCATGGTACATATTTATACATGTGTAAATATCTGTGGCCAATAATGCAAACGACAAGAAAACCAATGTCCACATATACAAGTAACAAAAGATAGTGGAACAACTGTGGTTTCTGAAATTGTTGACGTTGATAACATCAAAAGTTGATACATCCAAGTGATACTTCTGGATTTCCTTTTCAGTATTAAAGTATTTCTTTCTGCTAGTAGATAAGTGACTATATTGTATGTTGGTCATTATATATGATATATGTATCTAAAAAAATATATTGACTGTTGGATTATGTGAATGCTCTATTGCGGTGGGTAGATTTATATCAATTATATTCTTGTTCTTGGAATGTGTGGTAAATCTTGTTGACGGTCTTGCATATTTTGTCCAAAGATATAGGGTCTGTAAAAGAGGAGGCAAGCTAAGAAAAAAAAAAGAAATCCAAGAAGAATCACGATACAAGATTTCACAGCCTCTTAGATTGATTCCACCATCTCTTAAAATTCCAAAATCATAATTTGGGGGAAAATTTTCACAAAAAACCCACTGCCGTTCTCGAAGAGGATGAACGGTGTTCTGTTATCTACCACACAATCAAGAGATATTTTGCCAAGGATGGTCTTTTGGTCCTCAAAGGAATTTGTCCCATGGGCGAACAACTTCACCGGTTATATGTACCTACCATTGAGCTTCAGTTGAGGAGGTACCATCTATTACGTAAGTACCGTTTGTTGATCCTAACAAGAGATTGCGATACGAGATTTATACATACGACAGTAACTAATACCCCTGTATACTGTACGAGCGCTTATGTCATATGTAGGATAAAATTTTTGTGGGAGCGAATATTTTTTCTTTTGACCAAATGTCACAAAGCAAAGTAGTAACATTCAAAATGGCTTAATTGGAAGTAAATATTGTGACAGGGATAACCTAACCAGTTGGTTATGTTTGGTGAATATGAGGTTGTTCTATATCTTTTGGTGTGAAACTGTTGTTGTTAGAAAAACACAGAATTGTTAGTGAGTTAATTTTAGTGGTCTAATGGTATTCTTGTCAGTTTGCACGATAATACCATGAACTTGCTTGAAAATGAGAAAATTGTTTTATTATCTTCATATATATGACTTTTATATAGGATTAAGAGTTAAGTGTTATTCAAAGAATATACGATTATCAGAGATTACTTTTAAAAGGAGTTTCTAGGTCCAAGAGGCCTAAGCTAGTATTACATTGGAACCCAGTTAATTGTTCCATAGTTATTCATATTCGGGTCAAAATCAACTGCTGATCAACCTCCCAGAAGTAATACATTTACGTTGTTGTGTTATTGGAGTGTGTCATAATTCGTGCCCAGTGTAGTGCATTCTACGACAATCTTAGATCTATATAAAGACTGGTATATGTAATTATATGCGCAAAATACACGACTCCAAAATTCAAGGGGAAGATAATGAAAGAGCAAAAAAAAGTGTAATTGCGTCCAGGAAAGAAAATCAAATAATAATCAGATAATTTTTCTTATTTTATTTCTTGTTACTCAAATATATAACAAATGTCTGCCAAAATTCCATCAACTGAAAATAAAATCGATGTTATCGAATCAAATGATTCTTTTATCAAACCAATTAACTTTCGTGCATTTATTCGGTTTGTAGTCTTGGCTTACTTGATTGAAATTGTCTGTATAAAAGCTATACAGAATTTATTCATGCCAGGTGTATTTGTTGATGCTACTTCTTTTGCAATATACCTGATGTATGCAAATGTCCTAATGATAATGTTTACACTTATTGTGCGTATTCATATTTCTAGTATAAATCAAATATCTACATGGAATTCTATATTTATGATCATTGGTGATATTGCATTAATTATCTTGATTATGATTAATTATAAATTGGTTTGGGATTTTCCAGAATTCCTGATTTCGATCAAAGTTTGTCCCTTCCTTTGCTCAGCACTGAGTTTATGTTCCGACTATTTTAAAATATTTCAAATGAAGAAAGTAACAAATAATAATGGTGATGAAGAAGAAAGTGTTTAATTAATTAGAGAGTATATGTCACAAAGCAAAGTACTTACTAGTAAATATGCTTGATTGGAAGTAAGTATTGTGACAAGGATAACCTAACCAGTTGGTTATGTTTGGTGAATATGAAGTTGTTCTATATCTTTTGGTGTGAAACTGTTGTTGTTAGAAAACACAGAATTGTTATTAAGTTAATTTTAGTGGTCTGTTGGTATTTTGTCTCTTTGGACGACAATACCAGAAACTCGCTGTAAAACGAGAAAATTGTTTTATTATTTTTATTTACTACTTTTATATAGGATTAAGAGTTAAGTGTGATTCAAGGAATACACGATTATTAGAGATTACTTTTAAAAGGAGTTTCTAGGTCCAAGCGGTCTAAGCTAGTATTACATTGGAACCCAGTTGGTTGTTCCATAGTCATCATATTCGGGTCAAAATCAACTGCTGATCAACCCCGCTCAAGTAGTACATTCATGTTGCTGTATTACTGGAGTGTGTCATAAAATTATGTCCAGTATAGTGCATTATATGACAGTGTGTTAAATGATTCATAATCACAAAATCAGTTGCATTTTGGAAAGAATTTCAGAACTGATTCTATTTATCTCTCTATCAATTTACTCTATTTCTCTATTCATAAACTACAAATAATTTTTGATTGACTAAAGTTATGTCATTTGTAAAATTAATGACTTCTAACGTATCATCCCCACATTTGTACGTACCATCTGGTTTAAGATCTTGATCATCCTTGTACAATTCTTCTAAAGTTTTATTTGACTGATATGCCAATGTAGGTGGAAAACATCCGATTGTTATATGGTTATGTTTATTTAATGGTTCAATTTCAACAACTTCTTCCTCTTGATTATATATCTTAATAAGTTCAACTTTTACACAAATCAATTTCCCTTCGTTAATAACAATTTGTAATAATTTGACATCTCCAAAAAATGACAAAATGGTCTTGGTTTGATTTGGATTACCCAATCCAAGCTTAGATTTAAGATTCTTCCATTTGATTCGATTCTCCTTCTTCTTGGTACTTGCAATATGAGCCAAAGTTACATGGAATTCATCTTGAATCAAACTTTCTTTTTTTAGATTGCTGTATTGCTCGTTGGTGGCTAATTTGGCTGTGATTTCATCTAAGATTCGAGAATGCTTGATTGAAATTCCATAATAAGTTGGATCTTTTGGTTTTTTACTAGTCATATCCTTGACGAATGTTGGTTTATACGTCAATGCTTGTTTGAATGCTTTGATTATAGCTTCATCAGTAGGAATAGATGGTATTAATTCGGGATAGGTCTTGGCAAGTTCGTCAATCACAATCTTAACATTATCTAATGAGGAGCTGTCATTTCTATTTAATTTCAAGTTGATTACGTGATCAAATGCATCATCAGGAGGCCTGTTAACATTTATAGGCTCTAACCGTCCAATAAAACCCCTCATTATATTCTCAACTAATTTTTCATCCGTCTCTGGTTTAATAGATTGATGGTTGTCACCTCTCTGTTTAATTCTATTGAATGTTATATCCCAAAGATCTTCGTCGCTAATCTTATTATCAATGAAATTTATGGCAACGTATTTGACTTCTACGATATCATCAATATAATCCTGTCTTTTTTGATCAACAGTAGTAAAGATTTGTTTCCTTTCTCTAGATGCCGAATTATTTCTGTCAAACAATACAACTGGAGCAGTATCCAATGCCTTTAATGTCAAATCGACAATCTTTAATTTGGCATTCTTTGAGATGTTATCATTTTGAATATGAACCCATTCAGGGAATAAAGAAGCCAATGTGTTGAATACGGTTGTTTTACCACATCCAATGGTGGCAATTGGAACAAGAACATATTTGAAGACTGGATCTAGTTTTATGGCAGCAAATTTCTTTGACAACTCTTCATCAATTGCTAATAAATTCATACCATTTGTTTCATTAAGATTTTGCAAAAACATCTGACGAATTTTGATTATTCCATGTCCTTTCTCGAACGCTTCTTTTAAGTTGGATCCTTAACAAATAAATCTTGAACGAATTCAAGATATTTTTAGTGATTTCTTTATTCTTCCTAATTCTGATACCAGAAACAGTTTTTCCGGATATCAATTCCTTAGTACATTCCCTAAATTGACGGTACAACAAATATGGTTGTTCAAATTTGTACTTGAAGAAGAAATCCAGGTTACCTTGTCTATGACATCTAATAACAAACCCTCAATTTCCTGTCCATTATAGGTACCAGTCTCGCTACATTTCTTCAAAAACTTGAACAAATCTTCCACATTGGTATATTTCAAATACTGGATGGATCTGAATCCCCATTCTTTGCTGAACTCAATAACCTTGTCAATAGGGACAGTGTTAAATTCAATGGTGTTGTAGTTTAAACCGTGAACATACAATCCAGATTTATCCTTTGGGTATGGTAATACATGTTCTTCAAATTCATCATCACACAACTCAGCAACTACCGTAAGATTGTTATCATATAAATATTTGGCCAATTCTTTAACTCTTGATTCTCCCAATTGTTTTAGTAAATGAGCTTCTCCTTCTTGTGCATGATTTCTTGTACCTTCTTCTCTATCACCTGTTGAATGTTTTGAACAAACAATAATATCCCCGGTGTGTAATCCACTGATAAAAATAATGCATCCATTTTCCTTCAATGTTACTTCATAAGGACCCGTAGTTGATTTGAGTATATCTTCTTCTTTGGTGAATGGTTTCTCCCCAACATTAAAGAATTTATCATATCCTCGAACAACAATACTATCATCATTGGTGGTAAACAAACCTCTAGCTTGAATTGGTAATTTCACTGACTCTTTACCGTAATCCCATTCTATAAATTTCCAGGAATCTATTGGTATAGTAGTATTTGAAGCAAAGTTAGTGAACTTTATACATTTTCCATTCCTCTTTAACTTGGTTGCTTCATTAAGTTCTTGACACAAGTCGATGATCTTGGATACTTCGTCTCTCATTACTTTTATGGTCATTATGGGTGGTGGTGGTGAAAAAATGAAAATTGAAAGAAAAAAAAAAAAATACTGGAATACAGTAGTTACATCAGTTGAGAACAATCCGAGAAACGACATTTTGCAAAAATTTTAATGTCGTGAAATTGAGGTACAAATAGATATAGTGGAGGTTTCTACAACTAAATACGAAGCTACTGTTTTATTACAACTGATTTCTCTATACATTTCCCGTAAAATTTTAACCTTAATTTAGATATCACCACATCATCCACTGAAAAGTAAAATTCTATATATCACTTTTTGGTGGTTTTGTCATGATTAAATCACAAGGCAGCGTAAAAAAGGTCATAATTTTCAGCCCAAGTGTCGCACAATTACCCAGCTATGTGAGGAATACTGGATAATCGAAGCGAGTATACCATCGGTGTGGTCTCCACTTACCTTAAGTTCAAAGTGTGACACTTGTAACGGATAAACACCACCGATTTTCCTTGTTGAAATTAGTAACCCGCAAATGAGATTGGAGCAGTCATACGACCATCTAACCAATTCGATTCACTTACGCTTACATTTAAGGATTATTGTGTGACATACTCTTATATAGAATTATATATTCTTTAGACTCAATATAGGGAATAAAATTGACAACAAGAAGAGACTATTCAGAAGGTTCCCTTCACCTAGGCACTTGTCCTAAAGGAAACCATAGTCAATACTAATCACTAGAACTGAGTATTAGACATTATGGACATTAGAGTATACCTTGGAGAAACCGCATCCTTTATCATTATTTAATTGAACAGCTATGTTAATGTCGTATATTAGTTAGCTGCATGATATAAATTCGTTCTACATATCAGTTATATCTGTTTCGCAATTCATTAGGCCTCTTATTAACACCTTCCGGCTAGTCATTGAAGGGAGAGTACACATGGCTTACCATAACGAAGATCAAAAACTTCTTGAGTTGAATCTGTAATCCAAACCTTGTACCGGGATAATCAATTCGCTCGTTGAATAAACTTGAGTCGTTGTACGATAAAAGGTATTTGAATAACGATTATGTTTTGGACAATTTTCACCCAAATTTGGTAAATTTACAATTCTCTCTTCTGATAAAATACCTTGCCCTAACAACACTGCCTTCGATTTATAATTCCGTCTAACTGCCCTCTCCATATCGGCATTCACAATGTTATAACAGTAGTCCTTTAATGGATTGTCATGATCGTCTGCCAATTTCATCCTGAATGGAATATAAAAAATCATCGCAAACAAAAACCAAAACACGAATATGGAATAAATGACTACTGGCAAACAAATAAAACCAAGAACAATGGATAAATATGTGTTTGTCTTTGAGATATCCTCAATGCATTAGCTGTTAAAGTATACGCATGTTCTATCGTGGTGCATGGCCGTATATCAATGATCTTTCTATTCTTACAAAGTGTTTAGTCTTTTCGACGGTCTTGAGTATTCTGTCTGAAAAATTAAGGCTTGTCAAATAGAAGGGAAGAATAAGCGAAAGATGATTTTCATTCGAAAGCAAGTAAATCCTATTTGCAAGTACTTAACATTTGCAGAATTACACTCAATAACTGTTCATTCTCACACGCAGCAGCAACTCTTTCCTTATCATTCAATTGTTTGTTAACTTGATTTTCCAGTTGATGTGTTCCTTCTTTAATTAAAATTCTGATCCTGTATCTAGGAGGCAAACTTCTATCTAATCTAACCCTAATACCTAATCCAATCAATGTAGCCAATGAACAATGTGTGATTGTCGGAGTGATTTTTATTAAAACCTCTGAGATTCCCTCCATACTGTTCGTCACCGTAATATCAGACAAGTTGACCACTGCAAGCTGTGCCAACGTTAAAGGATGTTCTGGATCGGAAATAGACGCTATAAGATCAAATATTTCCTGCTCATCTATTGGGTCATAGTCCTCAGGATCAGATATTTCTTCGTCAGACGTGAGACCACTTTCTGGGGATTCATCTGAATTCAACAACGACAAAGAATCGAAGCAAGACACAAGTTGTTTCTTTCCCAATGATTTTTCTTCATTTGAAGTTAGCCTAGTAGGTAAACTAGACACATCTATAATTGTAGGATTTGCATTAATTGGGTCACTCATAGTTACCAGAACTTGCTCTTTGTAGAATAATAAATTATGGGTATGGTTGGAATCAAGTAGATGTGAGTTTCATTTTCTCTTTTCTTGCTTTCTTTTTTTTTAACAAATATAAAATTTTGTATCTGTGCACTACCATTGACTATGAATTTCTTTTTGTTGACAATCAATCTTTGAATGCCTTCTCAAAATACGCCCCAAGCAAATACGCCAATTACCGAAGCTGCTTTCTTTCTTCAGTATGGAGAATTATCATCATCTGTATCTACAAGTACTTCAGCCTTTTATAAGGGTGCACTTTACCGAGGAATTGATTGATTCCTTATTATTCGATACACTTACAAAACAATTCAATGCTCACAATGTGAATGACAAGGTATGGGATAATTGCATTATTAAGAATCGGCTTTCAAGCACCAAATACATTATAGAGTTTGACAAACCGAGAGATGATGTGTCAATTCCTTCTCAAGAATATAATAAACTCCAACATTCTGTTTTGTCGCCCTTCAACAAAGACTCAAGTATTTTTCCCAACGGCATATTGATCCATGAATGGTTTACAAAATATATCAAGGACTATCCATTTGCAATGATATATGTTTGCAAAATTAATGATTCACATAGTGATCATCAAGTAATTGAGAAAATCTCCAAACTTAAAACAAAACTTTCATCTATCGACTGTAAGTTGACTGTGGTTTTAACATCCGCTGAACAAGTTAGCGAGACGAGACTTTCAAATTTCAGACAAGAAACAGGTTTGCCTAAAATCAATGGTCTTATTTATTTACAAGATTTAGCAGATACACTAGTACGTGACTGTGAGACCCTAGTGGGCATGGTATTATCTAACTTAAAAGATGCCAGTAATACATTCTATTGCAATATTGAGTATAAGATCAAGCAGCGAAACAAGAAATTTTACTCATACCCAAATATTAACGACATTGACACTTCGATTGAGTTAACCCCAAAGTTTTGGAAACAAGGAATATAATAAAACAGGGAATCATACAGCAATTCATAAATCCTCATAATTTAGAACCGGGCATAAAATTACTAGAGATTGGATACCAAAATCTAATTACGATCCTAAATTCAACATATGCTGTTAATCTATCCCAGCATGATAACAAAATAATTACGCAGATTAAGGACTTATTGGATATTATCGCGTTTCACATTGTTCGAGGATATTTCTCATTGGAAGATCCGTTGAAGGCATTAAAGAAGCACCAGACGCATATTCTAAATGTTGTTAGTGTAATGAGTGAAGACAGAAACTGGGTTTCAGTTCAATATGAATGGTTGGCACAACTCATGTCTCTTGTACCATACTCATTGATCACCAGTTTAAACAGTACAGCCTTGATGAAACATAATAGTTCTAATGTTATATGCTACTACGGTGGGTTACATTTACCCGAGTTTGATGTTGTCACAAATCCAGGTTTGATATACATGAGGGCGTATGAAAAAGTCAATTTAAAGATAAAAGAATTCAATTATTGGGATGTGCAATACAAGAGATTGAGTTGAACCAAAATAATGCCTTGAACCTGCGCCTGATTTCTGGTTCCAATAACTTGACTTCGTTAATTCTGTACATTAACTGGCTTTTGGCAGAAGAATTATTTGCTGACAATAAACTAAGAGCTAGTGACTATTACGAAATGGCTTACAGTTCTTTGGGTGGGTATAAATGGTCAAATATTTCACATTTGATATTGGAAAAGTTGTTACATTGCTACAGCTCTACGGACAACAAGAGAATGGAATTAAATGTAATTTTAAAGTTATCTACTATTCCATATAAATGCAATATTGATTTGGACAAGTACATTTTAAGAAATGTTTTTGATGATTCGGCTTTGGATATCGATATTATCGATTCCGCTATGCATAATTTATTTGATGTTGATGTCTTCATGATCAATGAGGAATTGAAACACAATATTAGCGTACATGACCAATGCATTTTACAGATTGGAATATCGTCTAACTTAAACAAGGATACAATTAAATCGTTTTTTCCGGTGGGCACTAAGGTAAAAACAGTTATCAACCAATTGGATATCAACTTCACGAGGGTTGACAATGGTCTAGGTGGAATTGGTTTCAAAAATGTTTCGATTAGCAATGATTTCTCCAAGCCCGGGGCATTTATCAATAAACTAGGTGGCGAACAATTAGAGACAACGTTTGTGGATTCTACTAACTTGGAAATCAACAATCAACGGAAAGTACTCCATCATGAACAGAGAGCATTAAGTTCCGGGAATTTTCAAATTGATGTGGTAAAATTGCAAATAACCGTGGAAATAAAATATCAAGACAAAGTAATAAACTTGAACAAGATTGAACTTCATAATGAATTTTCTATGTCGAGATTAGCAAGTTTTCATATTGACGATCGGAGAATAAGAAATTTTAGATTGGAGGAGCCAGTATCACAGATCAGAGTGTATCCCGTAAAACCAGATATAAGAATAGAATCGATTTCTCCGATTACATGTTATATTCCTGGTGAGAAATTGGCTATTAAGTTTCAAATCGAATATCGAAATAGACATTTATGCAAGAACGGCCAGCTTATTGCCAATATAAAATCAGGTGATATTGCGACCAGCTGGGATTCACACAAAGATGAAGAACCATTAGACTTGACAAAATTAGAAGATGGTGCACACACTTTATTCTTATATGCTCGCGAATGGAGTCAGGAGTTTATTCATGTTGAGCTTCAAACTATCACCGAGAACACGAGTAATGATGACGAGAAGACGGTGTACGATACTGCCAGTATATCAATTCCGGTTTTACCAAGTCCATTCAGTGTTAGTTATGTGGTGATGCCTAGTTATCGTGATAAAGCAGGAGACATGCCGTCACCCTTTATTTTGCCTTTCAAGTCAGACCACAACATGCCGATAGCTGTACGATTATGGGAAGGAAGACTAGACATAGTTGACCAGTATAAAGAGTTTATGGAAGGTTCTACAGGAGAACATTTAGATATTGTTTCCATAGATTTCCTATTGGTATCTAAGAATCCTGAGTTAATAGTCGAATTGGTTAACACTCCACAGGATAATGCTCAACTATTTATAACAAAGAGTAGAAGCGGTTTTAGCCATAGGAATGTGGAAATTTTGTGCTCAGCTGTCGTCAAGTGGAAAAGAAAGAATAGCAATCTGTTGGTTGAATATCAGACTCCTGAATGGGTGACTAAATTGCCGTTATCTGAGCCACGAGTATTATTTAGAGCAGAGAAAGATAATGACAGATTCAAACTACAGTTCATTCTAGAGAATCCAACACCCAGGATATTTAGCTTCACAACAGAATTATCTGGATTTGAACAAGATTGGGACTTTCTGCAGGATGAAAGAAATGTGACACCGCTTAGGCAAGGTATATTCCCTGTATTGCCATTCAGCAGACATAACATGGAATTTTACGGCACATATACAAGAAAAGATGACTTGAGTACTTCGAGTTCGGATCGCATCAAGTTGCCGAATTTTAGGGTATTTGATGTACAATACAAGGTGACCCTTCCGACTATACCTGTATCGGAGAATATAACCATTCGGGATGGTACTTTGTATATTAATAAGTAGTATATCCCCAAAACAATGTACAACCATTCTTAAAGGATAGCCAACATACAATTTGATTCTAGGTTCTATAAGAGAGCAGATATTTTTCTCTAATTTCCATTGACACCTAATAATTCAACTTCAAACACTAAAGTTTCGTTAGGACCGATGATTGGAGGAATACCTCTTGGACCGTAAGCCAAATCAGATGGAATAGTCAAAATAGCCTTAGTACCTTTGGAGATTTTTGGAATACCACCTTTACCATAGTTGTTAGTTAATGAAATATCCCAACCTTTGATTACTTGACCAACACCAACGGTACAAGTGAATGGCTTGCCTCTCTTTCTTGATGAATCAAATTCTTTACCGTTGGTTAACTTACCATCGTAATGAATGGTTACAGTATCACCTGGTTGGGCAAAGTTTGATTATCACCTTCTTGAAGGATTTCAATTTCTGGGAGAGCTGACATTTTTTAAATTGAATATGCAATTGATTCTTTAATGAAATGGAAGAAGCAATAAAAGGCTTGCAAGTAAGTGGCAATTTTTTTCCGTTCTATATTTTTTTTTTTTCCTTTCCCCTTTGTCGTTTCTGTTTGTCCAGTGAATCCAGTCATTCAGTTTTTGTTGTACAAAAATCAAACGAAATGATCAGGAGGGGGGGGAGTCAACAACAATTGCAACGATCGCATCACTAAATATGTTAGTTATATCCATCAAACATTACTTAAGAGTTAGAAAATCCTTTAACAAACAATCTCTAATGACAAGATGCAGAGACAAAATAAAGGAAAATATGCGGATTACGTCATTTAAGGATCAAGGGAGATTTATTTGGTTCCTTGTAATCCAACTTTCTAGGTGTACTCACAGTGACATATTTTGCACAGCCTGTGATGGATGTAACGCGTGGAATGAATTTTTCTCTACAACTAAAATCTTGACTGAAATCTGTTACTATAATACATTAAATTGCATAATGTCCAGAGCGTAACTCATTAGTGAGTAGGATGGAAATCTAGTTAGGCTATGAGGGGAGTGACTTATGATAGGTTTATAGTCCGATTTATAATAGTTTTTTTTATACCCATTTAAACATCGAAAATATGCAATTACAAAGAATCGTAAGCTGTCTTCACTTTTATTTTTTTTTGTCAGGGATGGTCGTGTAGATATCTCAATAATCAATGATGTTATAATAATGAAAATAAAAGTATTTCATGATTTCTTTGAATATAAACTAAGAACAACGAACTTTTCAACATACATTAACTTACTTTAAATAAACAGCCATTAATTTTTAACTTTCATATTTGAAATAATACTAAATACGGTTTATTCATATTATAGTTTGTAACTTCGCCACAGTACCAAAGGCACCAGTTTCTCTCAGTATTATCGTACCTCTTATTTTCTTGAATTTTTCTATTTTTTTTCCACGCACTGATAGCTTGACTGTGCTTGTAGATTTGTTAATTTTTTTTTTTTTTTTGGGCATAAATTCACTTGAGCTGAATCTGATAGACCTTAAACGATATGTCTGATGTTAAAATCGAAATAGAACGTCCACATTCTGGAGCGTTCACCAACCATGATATTATTAAAGGAACGGTAACGTTGGTGGTGACAAGGGCTATTTCATTGAATTGGATCCAAGTCAAACTTGAAGGTGAATCAATTACTCAGCTTTCGATTCCCAAAAGCAACGGTAAAAAGGAAAAGGATAAAGTTATCCAGGATATTCATAAAATTCTTTACGATAGTTCAATTGTTTTTCCACCCGATAATATTCGACAGGTAAGTCAAGCAAAGGAGTTCACCCTCGCTCCCGGAAACTACTCTTACCCGTTTGAGTTCAGGATTCCCATGTCAAATTCATGTGTGAAAAGAGGAGGAATCACCAATAAAGTACAATTTAATAAAAAAACACTTGATGTAATGATAAACAATGGCAATTTCAATAGTGATTTTGTGAAACATAAAGCTCAGCAATACTATCAAGAATTCGTTACTGGTCCGAACGGTGTGACACAGAAGAACCCTTCACAGTCCCAGCTACCGTATCACATTACCTCACAATTACCACCATCCATCTCAGGAATGGGGATTTTGCAACTATCAAGTATTACATTAAGGTGACGTGTAAGCGATCATCAATCTTCAAGGTTAACTTGCGTTCATTCGAGCCATTCACATTTTTACCCGTTGAAACCGATCCACAAACCGTTGGACAAGAGGAGCTGTATAAAGAGGTGTTTGTTCGCAAGGAAGTAATTTTTAGAAGCAGGATCCCCAGTATAGTAGGGGTCCAGGTTCCACCTGGAGCAAAACCACAAGTTCAAAGAGTTCCTTCACAGTTGGCGCAACAAATTCAACCGAAGAAGCAAGGATTCTTCCAAAGACTATTTTCTTCAGATTCGGTTCCCCCCACCAACTACAGTATTCAACAACCAGCCCCCAATAAACAATCACTGCCGTTTAAATACCCAAAGATTACTCCTGTGGATGTTTCATTTTCTTTTGAGGTTAGATTTAAATATCCTACACTACTAGTGCCTTCCAAATTAGCATCATTCAAGTTGTATCTTTTGTCATCAGTGGATCCAAGCACTTATTCATTACTGAAATATGGCAGACCTGAGGAGTCTAATGGATTAGGAGTTGTATATTTGCAGTATATTTCGGTTTCTTTGATATCCACAACAGCAATCTCAGTGGTGGAGAATGATTCTGGAACAAACGAGTACCATATGGGTACTAACGTCCAAACCATACCATTATGCAACAACAGTTATTCAAATTTGAAGTTTGACTTGATGGACAGTTCCAGAAATAAAAACTCCCTGATTACAACGTCCAAAGGAGGTGCTGGTAAGGATGTATTCGAATTGGAGATTCCAAAGAAATTGTTTGCCAATTGTGTAATCCCAGACGATGTTGCACCAAGTTTCAGAACTTGTAATATTGGAAGGTCTTATGATTTGATTATCAAAGCTGGATTTACCGCAGAGCCCTTTCAAGGCATTGAGTCGTCTTCGGCTAATGCCAAGAAGATTAGAGAGGTTGAATTGAAATGTTCTAATATTAAGGTTTCCAGCGGACTACAACTTGATAACATACAACAGATCCAGCAGCGACTCAACGAATCTACTCCTACACTTCCTTTGGCAGACAGCCGATATTCACCTCAAGGCTCTTCTGTTTCAGGAGATGATTTAACAATGGGGAAAGAGGAAAATTCAACGTTACCGAGCTACGATGATGTGGTTCGAGAAGAAGATAACCAAAGTGCAAGACGTAGATACCAAGCATAAAACATTCCGCTATTCGTTTCTATACTAAATAGCATTGTATATCTAGATCAGAGAATTGATGTATTAGAATTAATCTTGAACCGACTTTTGACTTGGTGTCAAATAAATAGCAACATAGCAATGGTATTTATTAACATGGCAATAGCAAGTTTACCTTCTTTTTTTTCTTTCTTTCTCTCCTCATTCACACTACCCGTCAGTAATTTTTTAATTTTTTTTAAAATTTTTTTTTTTTTTTCCTGGGCTAACGAATGAAAAAATTGCCATTGCTTTAAAAGTGCGAAAGAAAAGCCAGAAAGAAAAGTAAAAGTAAAAGTTTTTCATCAATAACTTCCAGGACATTCTACAAAGAGTTGTATCCCATTAATCCTCATCCGTTCATTGGAGTATATCTAATTATCATTATATATTTTTATTAAATTATATTAGAAGACCATGTCAGATAATTTTTTCATAAAGAATAAGACAGCTATAATTGTCACTGCATTAACTGCATTTTCTGCTGTTGGAGCATACTATTATTATACTCAACAACAAGAAACTGGATCAGTTAACAGATCTGATAAATCTGGTAGCCAAGATTCTTCTTCTACCAAGAAAAAGAGCAAGAAGTCAAAGAAATCTAAATCTTCCCCAGAACCAGCCAATTCAACTCAAGGTGATAAATCTAATTCCAGTGCTAAATATCCTACTGATTCCAAAGGATTGCCAACCTTAACTGAAGAAGTTATTTCAAAATTACTGGAAGACGAAAAAGAAGAATGGGCAATGCAATTGAAGGAAGATGGTAATAACGAATTCAAAAACAAAGAATACAAGAGAGCCATTGAGTTCTACAGCGCCGCATTGGAATTGAAACATGATCCGATCTATTATTCAAATAGATCTGCTTGTTACGCTGCTTTAGAAGATCACGAAAATGTCATTAAGGATACAACCGAAGCTATTAAGATGAAACCAGATTACACCAAGTGTATTTTAAGAAGAGCTACTTCTTATGAAGTTTTGGAACAATATGAAGATGCCATGTTTGATTTGACAGCTTTGACCATATACGGTGGCTTCTCTAATAAATCCATTGAGCAAGTTTTAGAAAGAGTTTTGAGAAAACACTCTATTAAAATTGTTGAACAAAAACCAAAGACTTTGGCTTTGCCATCTGCTGCTACTATTGGCTCATTCTTTGGCGCTTTTGTTGAAGAGTCCGAACCAGAAGGAATTAATGAAAACAGTGAAGGTGGTGCTAAATTTTTGTATGAAGCTTTACAAAAGATCAATGCTAACACTCAACATGGATACGATGAAGCTGACACTTTGATTAACCAAGCTGTTTCTAATTTGGAAGATGAAGATCCAGTTAAAGCTGTTGCATTGGAATACTTGGCTGCTTTCCAATTTTTGAAGAATGATCCAAGTAGTGCTTTGGAATCCATTGAAAAGGCTATTTCATTGAAGCCAAGAGCCAGAGCATATGTGTTTAGAGCATTGATCAATGCTGATAAATCCTCATATGATGCTGCTTTGAAAGACTTCAAAACCGCTGAAAACTTGGATAGTGAATGTCCTGACATTTACTACCACTTGGGTCAATTGTATTACTTGACTGGTGATTTGGCTAATGCTGAAACCAATTTTAATAAAGCTAAGGAATTGCATCCAGACAATGTTTACGCATACATCCAATTGGCTTGTATTACTTATAAGAATGGTCAAACTGATTTAGCTAACGAAAAATTCACAGAAGCAAAATTGAAATTCCCTACTTCTCCAGAAGTGCCAAACTATTATGGTGAAATCTTGGCCGATAAGGGTGATATCCAAGGTGCATGCAAACAATTTGAAATTGCTTCTAGATTACAAGAAAAATTGGAGAGATTTTCTGTGGGTGCTTTGCCATTGATTAACGAAGCCACTGTTATCTCTAGAGAATCTTTAGAAAAAATCGGTGAAGCCGAAGAATTGTTGACCAAGGCATGTGCCATTGATCCAAAGAGTGAGTTGGCTAGAATCTCATTAGCTCAAATTAAATTGCAAAAGGATGAAGTCGATGATGCTGTTGTCTTGTTTGAAGAAAGTAGTGATTTGGCAAGATCAATTGAAGAAAAAATTCAAGCCACATCTTTCGCTGAAGCCACCAAGATGCAAAAGAGAATTAAAAATGATCCAGTTTTGAACAATAAAATTGCAGAATTGATGAGAGGTAGTGGAGCCATGTAAAAGGAGTGTTTAAGAATTATTTCTATTTTTCTGTATATAATAATAATGATCATTTCTGGTTTCAAAATTTGTTTTATTTTGTGTATGTAGACATGAATACATAATCACAGTACTTTTTCTTTAATGTAAAACTAGACTGATGTAACCGTTTACACGGTACATATTGATATTGTGGATAATGTGTAAACGTTCTTTCGCTATTAAGAAGGCTTATTTCCGAGTTTGAGCAATTGACAAAAAGAGAAACGTGCTATATTTAGAAACTTGGAGGAATAAATTAACATTCAAACTAAACTTAGATGATGCCTGGTATTGTTTATCTTGGAGACACTTTGATTATTTATTACTATTTAATTTTTGATCGTCAACGTTGAAAGGATGTTTGTTTAAAAGATCAATTGTGAGTTTTTCATAAACCAGTATAGTCGCAAGATCAAAGTTTACTCTTATTTAGATGCGAAATTAATTAAATATTAACCCAAATTTTCAATGTGTTTCATAAGCAAATTAGCAATTCAACAACTTTAGCTTAGGGGTTAAGTAGAATAACTAAGAAGAATTAAAATGTTATGGGACCACTTTATACCAACATCAATAGCACATGCTTGAAAACGTACTCAACACATTATGACGTCATCGTGTTTCTTTTATTTAACCTATTGATTTTTTTTTTTTTTCAGATGGAAAATATTCTGTGTTAGTTCTCCTGTTGGTCTGTACTGTAGATATAAACTAAAGACTAGTGTGAAACTTTGTGGGAAAAATCTTAATTAGTTGATCAACATAGATATATCTAACATGGCTTGTAGTTTCATAAATACACAGAGTCCAAATCTGGTTCTGTAAATTCAAATTGTATGAATAACAAATAATCTAAAGAAAAAAAAACACAGAAAATATATACAATACAGTACAATAATCCATGTATGTTCCCTCTTGTACCTTGACAACCAACCAACCCAAACTAAGCTAAAATCTAAAAATAAAAATAAATGTAATTTAATTGTCATGTTAAACCAACTTTACCACAAAGTGATATTGTTCATAACCACATGGCAAAAGATGAAGCGAAAGCCTCCCCCCGTATTGACAAAATCCATCATCCATTATGTTGTCAATATGACTGGGGGCAGAATTGTAAGGATTGAGTCAGCATCAATAGTTATGTCAAGAATGTAGAGCTGATTATCATGACACTTTATCTTTTCTATTTCTGTTTAATACACTTTTGAGATTATTTTTTTTTTGTGGTGCACGGGTCTACAATTGTGGGTTGAAGTTTTGCACATTGTTACCAGATTTAAAGGAGAGATTAAGTTCTTCATATCTTTCATATCACATATTCAAATTAACATGCTAAAGTTAGAATAGTTGTTTTTTGGTTGTATTGATTTTTTTTGTTTTTACTTTGCTTAGCTATCAAATCAATTCCCCCAGTTCATCAATAACTAAAGGAAATATTATCTTCACTTTACCTCTCCCCCTTCCCCTTTCTGATATAGATAAAGAAAAAAAATAAAACTTAAATTTTGAAAAGTAAACTCAAAAATTCTGAACTAAAAAAAAAAAAAAAACATCTTCCAGAAAGATAGAAAACCCGAACAAAACTTATTACCAACATTTTATTTAAACAAAGATTTATATTTTGGTTTTTACATTAGAATTTAGAAACGTTGAAGTTAGTGTCAGTTATTTTTATTGTATTTTATCTTTGATAAAAAAAATTTTTTTTTATTGGTGCTATTCTCCTTTTTTTTAATTTCATCAACAATATTTTTTTCCAAGATTATTCCTCCAAACAAGAAACAGAAAACAACTGCTACTGATCCAGCTTCTAATCCTCAGATTAGCAGTCATAGTAGTTACAATACCATCGATAATAATATTGATTTTCAAAATTCCCCTGTTATGTTAACAACTTCTTCTTCTTATTCCCAAGATGAAATTTTGAAAATTCTTGAAGACCCCGATTTATACCACCAACATTACAAGGAGATACGAAACGATTTAATTAAACATATCAGACAACAAAATTTGACCATAAACGACTATAAGAATGAACTAGAAACATCCAAAACTGCAAACAAGGCGTTTCAGCAAGCCTTGAGTGAGATTGGTACCGTGGTTATTTCTGTTGCCATGGGTGATTTATCCAAAAAAGTGGAGATTCACACTGTTGAAAATGATCCTGAAATTTTGAAGGTTAAGATAACCATCAACACGATGATGGATCAATTACAAACGTTTGCCAATGAAGTTACAAAAGTTGCCACAGAGGTTGCGAATGGTGAATTGGGTGGCCAAGCGAAAAACGACGGGTCTGTGGGAATTTGGCGGTCATTGACAGATAACGTCAATATTATGGCCCTTAATTTAACAAATCAAGTCAGAGAAATTGCTGACGTTACAAGAGCTGTTGCACGAGGCGACTTGTCAAGAAAGATTAATGTTCATGCTCAAGGTGAAATATTACAGTTGCAACGAACAATAAATACCATGGTGGATCAATTACGAACTTTTGCTTTTGAGGTGTCCAAGGTTGCCAGAGATGTTGGTGTGTTGGGTATTCTAGGTGGGCAAGCATTAATTGAAAATGTCGAAGGTATTTGGAAAGAATTAACTGATAATGTAAATGCCATGGCACTTAATTTGACCACCCAAGTTAGAAATATTGCTAATGTTACAACGGCGGTTGCCAAGGGTGATTTATCAAAGAAGGTTACTGCAGACTGTAAAGGGGAGATTTTAAATTTGAAATTAACCATCAATCAAATGGTGGATCGATTGCAAAATTTCGCCCTTGCTGTTACTACATTATCCAGAGAAGTTGGTACGTTAGGTATACTAGGGGGACAAGCAAATGTCCAGGATGTAGAAGGAGCTTGGAAACAAGTGACCGAAAATGTCAATTTAATGGCCACAAATTTAACAAACCAAGTGAGATCTATCGCTACTGTTACCACAGCTGTTGCTCATGGTGACTTATCACAGAAGATTGATGTGCATGCACAAGGGGAGATTTTGCAGTTGAAAAATACTATCAATAAAATGGTTGACTCATTACAGTTGTTTGCTTCGGAAGTGTCCAAAGTGGCTCAAGATGTTGGTATCAATGGTAAATTGGGTATCCAGGCTCAAGTCAGCGACGTAGATGGATTATGGAAAGAAATCACATCCAATGTCAATACTATGGCTTCTAATTTGACATCACAAGTGAGAGCATTTGCTCAAATTACTGCTGCTGCTACCGATGGTGATTTTACCAGATTTATCACTGTTGAGGCGCTGGGTGAAATGGATGCTTTGAAAACAAAAATCAATCAAATGGTGTTCAATTTAAGAGAATCACTTCAAAGAAATACAGCTGCCAGAGAAGCTGCCGAATTAGCTAATAGTGCAAAATCAGAATTTTTGGCTAATATGTCGCATGAAATTAGAACTCCATTGAACGGTATCATCGGTATGACCCAATTATCATTGGATACGGAATTGACCCAATACCAAAGAGAAATGTTGTCCATCGTACATAATTTAGCAAACTCATTGTTGACTATCATTGATGATATTTTAGATATTTCAAAGATTGAAGCTAACAGAATGACCGTTGAGCAAATCGATTTTTCCTTGAGAGGAACGGTTTTTGGTGCGTTGAAAACTCTTGCTGTTAAGGCCATTGAAAAGAATTTGGATTTAACTTATCAATGTGATTCATCTTTCCCTGATAATTTAATTGGTGATTCGTTCAGATTAAGACAGGTCATTTTAAACTTAGCAGGTAACGCAATCAAGTTCACCAAAGAAGGAAAAGTCAGTGTGAGTGTGAAAAAGTCAGATAAAATAGGGGAAGATTCTGATAAATTGTTGCTTGAAGTCTGTGTTAGTGACACTGGTATTGGTATTGAAAAGGATAAATTGGGATTAATCTTTGATACGTTCTGTCAAGCAGATGGTTCAACCACGAGAAAGTTTGGTGGTACCGGTCTTGGTTTGTCTATTTCAAAACAATTAATTCATCTCATGGGTGGTGAGATCTGGGTAACTTCGGAATATGGATCTGGGTCAAATTTCTACTTCACTGTGAGTGTTTCTCCTTCAAATATTAGATACACCAGACAAACAGAACAATTGTTGCCATTTAGTTCACACTATGTTTTATTTGTTTCCACTGAGCATAGCGACGAAGAATTGCAAGAAATTGGGAATGGTATTGTTGAATTAGGTTTAAACCCAATAATTGTTAGAAATATCGAGGACGCGAACTTATCTGAACCAATTAAATATGATATTATTATGATTGATTCCATTGAAACAGCCAAGAAGTTGCGTCTTCTCTCAGAGGTCAAGTACATTCCTTTAGTCTTGGTTCATCATTCTATTCCTCAATTGAATATGAGGGTATGTATTGATTTGGGTATTTCATCATATGGTAACACACCATGCTCAATTACCGATTTGGCAAGTGCTATAATACCGGCTTTAGAATCAAGATCAATTTCTCAAAATTCAGATGAATCTGTCAGCTATAACATTTTGCTTGCTGAGGATAATCTTGTCAATCAGAAATTAGCAGTGAGAATCTTGGAGAAACAAGGTCATCAGATAGAAGTTGTTGAAAATGGGTTAGAGGCATATGAAGCAATCAAAAAAAACAAGTACGATGTTGTATTAATGGACGTCCAAATGCCAGTCATGGGAGGATTTGAGGCTACTGAGAAGATCAGACAGTGGGAAAAGAAGTCGAACCCAATAGATTCCTTGAGCTTTAGAACCCCTATTATTGCACTTACTGCGCATGCAATGTTGGGGGACCGTGAAAAATCATTGGCCAAGGGTATGGATGATTACGTTTCAAAACCCTTGAAACCAAAATTGTTGATGCAGACCATCAATAAGTGTATTCATAACATCAACCAATTGAAGGAATTATCCAAGCAAAACAACAATAATAGAACTTCAGATTTAGCTAAGAATTTGAAGAACGGTGCCATCAAAAGTGGTAGTGGAACGATATTGAGTAGTCTAGGAAATAGTCCAACTAGTGGCTCAAGCAAAAACGGTATCACATCAAATAGAAATGGCTACTCCACATCTGCGTCATCATTGGATTTGTCCCGAACAGGGAGCCCAGTAAGGTCTCATTCAAATGAGCATATTCCTCCAAGACCGGGACCACTACCTCAAGGTAAGAGATCTGTAACAGAAACTTCATTATCATGTATCATAAACTCGGATGATAAAATCACAGAAATTACACAAGAAACAAATGTGGGTGAACCTAACGGTACAGAATCATCTGATACCTGAAATATGGAACTAATATTCTGAGTTTGTACTTTTATTTTTTGTTAGCATTCTGGATATTGCTCTAATTATCTATTATGAGTCATTTGATTTGTTGTGTAGTACATATGTTTTTTTATATATATATATATTATTTTGTGTTTTATAATGTTACACAAACGCGAAGTTGAACGTACATTTTGGTTTAACAGAAGGGAAACCCCTATCTGATATGTAATTTTCATTTTGAGGGATTATTTATCCGTTGCGGAAAAGTTGAAAAAAAAAAGTGTTGAATACTGATTCCAAAATTACAAGTAGTCATAAGCTACAATTTAATAACTTCATGTCCTATCAAAAGCAGTACGCACTGGTTACAATTGCCAACAAACAACAGCTTGTTGAACAGTATGTTGGAAAATCAATTAATGATTTGCCAACACCAGCGCTTATAATCAGCAAGCCAAAATACGCATCAAACTGTCAACGTATGGCCAAGAATGCTGAATCGTTAGGAGCCAAGTTTCGCGCTCATGTTAAAACCCACAAGACCCTTGAAGGAACTGAATTGCAGATTAATGGATATACGGATAGAATTGTTGTATCTACCATGATGGAAGCATGGAATATGGTAAAGTGCAGTCAAATCAAAGATATTCATTTTAGTTTGCCAGTTGTCAAATCAAGTATTCCCCAATATGCCGAGTTTGCAAATCAAGTTGATCGGTTTTCTATTATGGTGGACAATATGGATCAAATTGAGGCATTGGTATCATACCGAAAGCAGAAAGAACTGAGTGTTAAAAGATGGTCAGTATTTCTTAAAGTTGATCAAGGGACTCACAGGGCCGGTTTGCAACTTGAAGCAGAAGCTATGGGTCAATTGATAAAGAAATTGTTGGAAGATGATGAGACCAAATCGCATGTTGAATTATTTGGCTTTTATTGTCATGCAGGGAATTCATACTCCGTAGTCAATGAATCGTCTGCCAGATCTTTGCTCATTGAAGAAATCCAGACCGTCAACAAAGCTGCCCAAATTGCCAGAGAGATAAACCCAGAAATTCACTTGGTTCTTTCTGTAGGCGCTACTCCTACCGCCCATGCTTCCCAATTATTGAGTGTAAATGAATTGGCACATGCTATGCATGATGAACCATTGTTTGGTGAATTGGAGTTGCATGCTGGTAACTATCCTTGTTGTGACTTACAGCAGTTATCCACTGCTTGTGTTGATGAAAAAGACGTATCATTGTTCGTATTGGCTGAAGTTGTATCGACATACCCAGGTAGGGGCGATAAAAGTCCTGGTGAACAACTTATCAATGCCGGTGTCCTTGCATTATCTCGAGAATCGAGTAAGATACCTGGATTCGGAAAAATTGTAAAACCAGAGGGTTATGGTGATTGGGTTGTTGGAAAACTCAGTCAAGAACATGGAATATTGCAACCACATGGAAGTGATCAAACCAATGTATCCAAGTTTTTCCCTTACGGAACAAGATTAAGAATCATTCCACAACATGCATGTATTACTGCTGCTTGTTTCCCATATTATTTCATTGTTGGCGATGATGATGAAACAATTGAGGATATCTGGGTTCCATTCAGAAACTGGTAAACATCGGGAGTGCTGGAAATATTAGAATTCAGGCAAATTTCGTACTTGAGAGATGCGTTAACAGCGTAATTGAATTACTACTAGTGAATTTAATTTAAGTAAGTGGAAGGCATTTCGCAATATAGTGATGGTTTGTAATGAAGGTTTCATCCTGTTTAGTAATAAACATAGAACCAAATATCTGACTCACATTATGTAAGCTTAAGCCCTTTAGATGATTGAACACAGTCTCTCTCTTAAGATGTCAATACTCTACAAATTTATTATACACAAAAAACTGGTTTTAGTAGAGTTAAATGCTTTTTGGATTGTGATGCAAAGAACTAGTCACCAGGAATCTGGAATCCCAATACAGTATAAATATCACCGCAATTATACTGAAAATCTCAATGGTTTCCCCTATACTATTGTCTTCGGGGTTTGTAATTTTGACGATTGTGGCAATTAATTGCATTAGTTGGTCTCATACTTTATACTAGTGCACTTGTGTGAAACAAATTTGTGGGTATAGCCTGTTGGAAGGCACACGCGTCTTCTCTCTCACATACGCGCGAACAAAGCTCTTTCAAAAAAAAAAAAATCTATTCCACCAAATAGAAGGAGCAAAATTTGTAAGCTATTCTTTTTTTCTTTTTTTTATATATTTCAATTATAGGATATCATTCTAAGAAAAGCAAAGTACCAAATGTCGAACTCAAAAAGAGCTTTGGAAGAGATTCATCAAGATCAAGCGCATTCTTTACCAGTGGCGTCGCAAACAATCAATGGTCAGCTAGAATTAACACCATCACAGGAAAAACTTCTTAAGATGGTGAAACTTCCTACGGGGTCAGAAGAACCTTCTGAATTCGAAAGGAATTACTTAACATGACCCAAGCTGCACGTGGTTTGGAAAATGAGGAGGATCAATCCTGGTCCAGACCCCCGTTACCAAGTGATTTTAATCCAGATCAAGAAGACATCTCGTTTCAACAATTGGATGCAGAAGAGTTCTCTGATGAGCACAACACTTATGCAAGATTTTTTGGGATAACTAAAGAAGGACGCTCGGTCTTGTGTAATGTGACAGGTTTTGTTCATTATTTTTATAGTCCTGTTCCCAAGGGGTTTTTGAAAGATGAACACTTGAAGGAATTCATAAGCTATCTTCAAGCTAGACATGATGGTATTGAAAAGGTTGAAATCAAACTAAAAGAGTCGATCTGGGGTTACAATAAGAATGTCAAGACACCATACTTTAAGATATATGCTAATAGTACGAGGAACATCAGTAAAGTTCGTGGTGCATTTGAAAGAGGTCAAATTCAGTTTAATGGCATGTTCCCCCCAGAGTCAGTTACCTATGATAACATTAATTATTTATTGAGATTGATGATTGATTGTAAAATCACTGGGATGTCCTGGATAACATTACCAAAAACAAAGTACAAGTTGGTGCCTAATAAGATTTCTACATGTCAGATTGAATGTTCGATAGATTATCGTGACTTGATTTCTCATCCATCAGAAGGTGAATGGTTGAAGATGGCACCGCTTCGTATCTTATCATTCGACATTGAATGTGCTGGTAGAAAAGGTATTTTTCCTGAAGCTAAGCATGATCCTGTCATTCAGATTGCCAATGTTGTTCAAAGGTCGGGTGAAACCAAACCTTTCATTCGAAATGTTTTTACCGTAAAGTCATGTTCACCAATTATTGGATCTCAAATATTTTCTTATGAAAAGGAAGAGGATATGTTGATGCGTTGGAAGGAATTTATTTGTGAGGTTGACCCAGATGTCATTATCGGTTATAATACAGCAAATTTTGATATCCCGTATGTTTTGAATCGAGCAGAGGCGTTGAAATTGCCAAAGTTTCCATTTTTTGGACGGTTAAAACTGGTTAAACAAGAGATCAAGGATTCAGTTTTCAGCTCTCGAGCATACGGTACGAGAGAAAACAAAGTGGTTAACATTGATGGAAGAATGCAATTGGATTTGTTACAATTTATTAATCGAGAATACAAGTTGAGATCATATACGTTGAACTCTGTTTCTGCCCACTTTTTAGGTGAGCAAAAAGAAGATGTTCAGCATTCGATTATTACTGATTTACAGAATGGAAATAGTGAAACGAGACGAAGATTGGCGGTTTACTGTTTAAAAGATGCGTTTCTTCCCTTAAGATTACTAGATAAGCTTATGTGTTTGGTTAACTATACAGAGATGGCTAGAGTCACGGGTGTTCCATTTTCCTATTTACTATCCAGAGGTCAACAAATCAAAGTTATTTCCCAATTATTCAGAAAATGCTTAGAAGAAGACGTCGTTATCCCTAACTTTAGAAGTGAGGGTACCAATGAAGAATACGAAGGTGCCACCGTTATTGAACCAGAGCGTGGTTACTATGATGTACCTATTGCAACTTTGGATTTTAGTTCATTGTATCCTTCTATTATGATGGCACACAACTTGTGTTACACCACTTTGCTCAATAAAAAGAGTATCCAGGCATATGGCTTAAAAGAAGAAGATTACACAAAGACCCCTAACGGGGATTATTTTGTGAATTCGAATTTGCGTAAAGGTATTTTACCGACTATTTTGGATGAATTGTTAACGGCAAGAAAGAAAGCCAAGGCAGATTTGAAGAAAGAAACTGACCCATTCAAAAGAGATGTTCTTAATGGTAGACAATTAGCGTTGAAAATTTCTGCAAACTCGGTGTATGGTTTCACTGGTGCCAATATAGGTAAATTACCATGTTTAGCCATTTCTTCGTCCGTTACTGCTTTTGGTCGTGAAATGATTGAAAAAACCAAGAATGTCGTGCAAGAGTTTTACTCTAAAAAGAATGGTCATCCATATGATGCTAAGGTTATCTATGGGGATACTGATTCGGTCATGGTTCGATTTGGATACGAAGATTTAGAAACATGTATGAAATTAGGTGAAGAAGCAGCAAATTATGTTTCAACAAAGTTTAAGGATCCTATTAAATTGGAGTTTGAGAAAGTCTACTTTCCATATTTATTGATCAACAAGAAAAGATATGCTGGGTTATATTGGACAAGGCCAGAAAAATTTGATAAGATGGACACTAAAGGTATTGAGACGGTTAGAAGAGACAATTGTCGATTGGTACAGAATGTTGTCACCAAAGTCTTGGAGTTTATTTTGGAAGAGCGTGACGTTGGTAAAGCTGAAAGATTCGTCAAACAAACCATCGCGGACTTGTTGCAGAATAGAGTCGATTTATCTCAATTAGTTATCACGAAGGCGTACTCCAAGCACGATTATTCTGCTAAACAGGCACATGTGGAATTGGCCGAACGTATGAAAGCGAGAGATCCAGGTTCTGCGCCACAATTGGGAGATAGAGTGGCATACGTTATTATCAAGACAGGCAGTGATAAGAATTACGAAAAGTCAGAGGATCCGTTGTATGTGTTGGAAAATTCCTTGCCCATTGATGTCAAATATTATTTGGAACAACAGTTGACAAAGCCATTGGAAAGAATCTTCAACCCAATCTTGGGTGATGCCAAGACGAGAGAGTTGTTAAATGGGGATCATACAAGAACAATCAAGGTTGCTGCTCCGAAGAAAGCAGGAGGACTCATGAGATTTACAAAGACATTAGAGGTTTGTTTAAGTTGTAAGAATCCATTGAAACCAGGAAATCATGGAGCATTGTGTCAAAATTGTATTGTCGATGGTAAAGGTCCGGCATTATACGGAAATGCCCTTTCGCAAATGAATTATTTGGAAAATAAGTTTTCCAGATTGTGGACAGAATGTCAAAGGTGTCAGGGCTCTCTTCACCAAGAGGTGTTATGTTCCAACAAAGACTGTCCTATTTTCTATATGAGAAAGAAAGCAGAGAAAGATGTGCATCAAAAGTCTCTAGAAATTGTCAAGTGGGATCAAACGGATTGGTAAAAGTACAGGATGTATATTGATTAACTTTTCTTTGGTGGTCATATGTTCTTATTTTTTTCCAAGTTTTTATTTCATAATACTATATAAAAATACAAATAATTTTAAGGGGATAAAAACAATCAAAATATATGCAAACAAAACGTTTTCTATTCTTCTAATTCTTCATACTTTTCAACTCTGTCTTCAGCTTTATCTTCGTCTTCGATCTTAACACCACCACTAACAGAAAATTGGCCACCAGCACCAATAAGAACAATGTCTTCATGTTTAGTAGCAGTATTGACAATCCTGGTTGGTACTTCAACATCATCAATAGAAGGACCCAATCCAACACCATAGGTTTCGGCAAAACCCCAGGCGTAAACAAATCCATCGTCAGTAACAGCAAATGAATGATGAGAACCAACACCTATGGTTTTGATTAAAATATCTTTTTTCGAATTGAATTCAACCTTTGTTGGCGTTGGAACCGATCTAGGATTACCATGTTGGTCTCTAAAGGTGGATTCTGGTAATTTATCTTTCGAAATACCAATTTCTTTCATATCTAATCTACCCCAAGAGTATACGTGACCATAATCAGTAAGAGCCAAAGTGTGATGCTCACCTGCAGCAATTTCCTTGATTTTCAATTTTGATAATTCAGCTATCAAAGTTGGCTTGGTCAATACGGATCCATCTTCCAATTCACCATTAGCACCAGTAAGGGCACATTGTCCGTATTGATTCAAACCCCACGCATAAACATTATCAGCCTGATCAATTGCAAAACAATGGAAATCACCACTTGCAATGTATTTGATGTTGTATAAGCCAAATTGTTGTGGTTCTAAACTTCTAAATCTATGTCTCTCTAAAATTCTTCTACCCAATTGGTATTGCTGTCCATTACCCCAAGCATATACTATACCCTTAGAGTCAAGGGCCAACAAATGATCTTTACCAGCAGCCAATTGGACAATATTCTTAAGCTCCTTGATTTTTAATGGAGTCTTTTGGATTTTGATTTCATCACGCAAAAATCCCAACAAACCTTCATTACAACGGAAACATCCCCATGCATAGACATCTCCATTATCAAGTAATGCAGCACTCAAATTGTCTGTTGCTGTCAATTGGACAATATTAGAATTCTTTGGAAGATTTTCAACCAAGCCAGGGGTGGATTCGGCTTCATTTAAATTCCCATCTTCATCATCACTTTCATCAGCATCCATATCTTTTAGGACTTCCTTTGCTTGGGATGTATCTCTTCCTAAAACACCACTATCATTTCCACCCCATGACCAGATTCTGTTTTTTCCGTCCAATGCTAATGTATGCATTCCACCAACTGCAAAATCAACGATCTTGGTTCCGTCCAACTTTTCTTCTGTCAAAAATGGGTTCAATCTCGGCCTCTTGACTTCTTTGTTCTTGGAATCAGGTCCCAAACCTAACTCACACATTGAACCAGTACCCCAGACAAATATGTCTAACGGGGTGGTTTTTGCCTTTGGAGACTCATTAATGTCTGGTAATTTGGAATAAGAATGCAAGATAAATGAGGAAGTAGCAAATGACCCAGTTTTCAATTTCTTAGAGCCATTCTTACTACTTGTTTCACTCTTTCTTTTTCTTTGTAACGCCACCATTGTGTTCTTAATTATTATTGTTGAGTGTATAATTGATACAAAGATGAAATTGCGAGCCTGAGAAATCTGGTTGAAAATAAAAAGAAAAACATTTGAACAAAATCTTTCGATGATCTTTTAAGCGAGAAAAGAGAGAATCTTCTCTTACTTGCTGACAATATAGAACAAAGGCGAAAAAAAAAAAACAAAGAGAGTTCGCAACAAAGCTGTAAACATCACATACAGTATACTAGACTCACGTGACTATGGGTATTAAGATTTATTGGTGTTTTTAAAATATATAATGTATTTTATCTAATTCAATGGATTATGAGTAGGAACAGAATATCCTGATCTTTTATTTGTCCATTTACTTTTTGATTCAACAAAGAACCTTGTATAGTTTTGAATCAAGTACCCAAGAGAACCAATGGCTCTGAAAAGGGCTAGAATTGCCACAGACCATAAAATAAATGCAAGATAGACATTACTTGCAGTATCTCCTGGTTTGTAGACTTGAAGCATTGTCATAATAAGAACTAAATTTGAAACTAACCACAATAAAACCACTCTTGTTCTAACGTCTTTGGCGTAATCATCACCATCCAAGGAAGCTTTCTTTTCGGAGGATCTACCAAAACGGACTTTCTTGTTAGATCTCTTGGCGCGAATGTTGTACAATGTTTCTAAATAGTCTTCGTCAATATTACTATCAACAATAACAGCTTCAAATTCACCACTCTCATTTTTCTCGATAATATATTGGTTCTTTATATCTTCTTGTGGGTTGTTATCACCTTTGGTACCCCAGGAAACATCATGTGTATTACAGAAGGCAAAAATTTGCAACGTACATGTATAAGACGGGATCATCAAAAAGTATTGAATGGAGCAAGTTAACATATGCCAAGGATCCAAGTAAAGGATCGACATTAAAGTGTATAGCCCGTATGTGGACAACAAAGATATGACGATACTAACAAGAACATATGTTGATGTACCACTCTGACCAAAATCAGCAATTGTTTGAATCACAAAGACAAGACCAACAATCAATGCATACAAGGAACACACAGTTAATAAGATAATCAACGTCTTGAAGATATTCTTAGATGCATGCGGTCTATTACCAATGGAAACAATAAACAACGAGGTCAACACACATATACAAAGATAATTGAATAAGGTGAAAATCCAAAAGCCACCATTGTGACCAAGGTTCGTGTAATTGACCAATGACCCAGTTAAGAAATAGAATGTCAAGTAGAAATTACTAATTGAAAAAAAGGAGAATATCAATGATACAAATTGGTAAATGAACTCAACATGTAACCAAAATTTTCTCAAATATGAATGATCAGTATTCCAAATTTTCTTAAAATGGTACAACGAATATAATGCAGCAAAAAATGCCCCGTTGATCCATCTTCTTCTTTGTGACAAAAATTCTGCAATGGACTCAGGAACATCTGTTTCACCAGTAGCGGATTTAACAAATTTCAAGACCCAGTTTTCGTTTCTTTTAGACACAAGTTCCCAACATAAAATTCTATCTTCTGCCAAATACATATTTGCTTCAAAGAAATTGGTCTTGGTGTTCTCTTTGTCCTTATCGTGGGAACATAACAAATCTTCTCCTTTAAAGTAAGATGCCAAAGGTCCAGTACCATCTTCATGATTTTTTAATGCAATGTAACGATACGCTGATAAAGCACCAGGCAAAACAGAAATATATCCAAATAATGATTCCATGGGCTTGTCAAGAATATTGGATAATTTATACTCGAAATTTTGAGATGCCACTAAGGGATTGGTTAAGTTCATCCATCCTTTACCTTTCATGGCCTTAATTTCACCAGCAGCACCAGCGACATTTGAATCTCTATCAAATGCTTTCCAAAGATTGTAAATTGCACGGTTATCAGGCTTGGTACCAACATCTAACAATATAATTACATTAGGATCCAACACTGGACAAAATGCATTCATCAACCACCTATGAGAATTAATTTTCTTCTGATTTGATTCCTTTAAACAAAACAATACTTGTACAGGGGCTAAGTTCTTCTCGTCACCTTTAAACTTCAAATTTTCATCAATTGAGATTTGTGTGGTGTACTCAAATAAATGGGCATTGACCTTCTTGTTATTGACGTAAGCTCTAGCCAAGTTATCTTGGTAACAACCAGTAGCAGTAAGCAATTCTAAAACATTCTGATTTACCTTATTTCTTCCATCAGCCACAATAATGACCTGAATTTTTTTCCAACTCTCTTTACCCCAAACCTTGGATTTATTTCTGGAACACAAATGAGCAATGTTCTTCATTACCCCATGCATGGTTCTTGCAAAAGCTACCTCATCTTCATTGTACATGGTTATACAAATAACAATTTCAGTTTCTCTTCCATATTTGGCAGCACGTAACGAAAAACCTTCATTTGAAAAGTTATCTGGGTCTGAAGTACAAGCAGTATATGACATATTTGTAAATTCTCCAAATGGGGATTCTGTTCTGCTCAAAACCTTTTTTAATTCAGACGGTATAGGATTTTCCAAGACCAAGTTACCTTCTTTACCACCAACTAATCTAACCTTTCGCTTAGTTATCGTCTTTTCTCTATTTGGCACATATCCATTGTCAATATTTTGCATGATATTACCATCAATTGAAGTACTAAAATAGGCACTAGTTCCTTGGTCATCTCCTGTGACATTCTCATCAGATACATAAGATGCCCCACTATAAGCAGTTACATCCGAATGCAATGATTTGGTTTCGTAATCGAGTACCTTTTCATATGGCTTGTAGTCATAGTCATCAGTAATAGTGCCGTCATCACTATGTCTGGAATTAGCTTCGGCAAATGTTTCTGGACTGAAAATTGGTTTTGGTGGAGGAAGAAATCTTTCACTAATGGTGGCACTATTTTTGAAAGAGCGGCGTGGAGAGCCTCTAATGTTAGCTTGATACTCATCAGTATCGAGTTCATCATCAGATATTATTACTTCAGTCATCTTTTGTCTTTTGGGAGATTCTTTGCTTGTAAACTGGGCACGAGGGGTAATTCCTCTCCCACCTGTTTTACCATACAGTAAATCTGGAGTGCCCTCATAAATATTTCTAGTACTTGATCCAAAAGCTTTGCTTTTTGAGAAGATATTTGGAGATTGTCTTGGAGATGTTTGTTGCTGTTGTTGTTGGTGATGAAATGATGTTTTCGAAGCAGGGAATCCAATGAACTCACTGGCATTTCCATCTTCATCATCAGAATCAAAATTCAATGGTGTGTAGTTCTTACGTGGTGAACTTCTGTCACTCGTATAGGCAGCGTATGGTAAGCTTGGAGACTTGTTTGAGGACTGAAAGAATGGGTCCTCAGTCTCCTCATCACTCAGACTTTCAAATGGGTTCTTCATTGAATTAATTTTGCAAAACAGTTAAAGAATAAAGAAAAAGAGACTATGGACTTTCTTCCCTTTTATTTTAAAAAGATTAGTTTTTTAAAAAAACTGAAACTCTCAGTTGGTTTAGTTAAAAAAAAATATCTTTGAAGCTTCGAAAGTACTATTTGTATTTATGTTTTAACCCAATTCGGAAGTCGCTGCTACCAAATGTGTCTGCACATACACAAAACAGAATCCAGTACAAACGAAGAAAAAAAATAACGAAAATTAATTACGTGCATTCGCCTCAACGATTTATCATCAATCTCAATAAAGTATATCTTATCCCATACAGTACTACAGTACACTTTATACGTTTATTTTCCTTCCTTATTGACATAATATTCAACACATGCCTTGAGTATGGAATTAGGGTAACACTGATCTTTGGTTAGCTTCTGGCGTGTTAACGGATCATATTCGTGGTTTGTCAAGTGTTGAAACAACCAAGCTTTTTCATAGCTATGACCTGATGGTGTTATAACAGGATCATGAAATAAATGAAATGAAATTGGGTCGCACAAAAAATCAGGTGGTTCAATGGATAGGTCTTTGGCTTCGTGTTGTTGATCATACCGTAACTCAAACATTTCTATTAACTCTCTAATCTCCTTATTGTATTGAATTGCCAATTTTGTCAACCCATAATCTAGCACATTTTTCTTTATATCTTTACTAAACAAATCACTGGTTTCCTTTTCATAGTTTTGCTGCAACAAATAAACCAATTTGTTGAAGAATGGGTCAGATGTGGTCAAATATTCTTCCAACTCCAATTTCTTCTTGTAATTTTTGACTTTTAATAATTCATTATAAATCAACTGCGGCAAGGTAAAATGCTTGTAATTTTTTGATTTGGTTAAGGATTTTTCATAACTTTCATTTATTAATTTCATGCCTCGGTCAATTTTTTTAAACCCGTAAACAAGTGCTAATCCAGAATAAAACATCGCGTCATAGTTCAGTTTATCGTTGTTCAATGCTAAGTTGCAATCATCTAATATTTTCTTCCATTGGGCTTGTGGGATCTCACATGACTCTTGAGGGTGCTGTTGTTTCAGGTTCAAATAGTATGCTTTGGCTCTAGATGAGTATAATTTTGAATTGAATGAATCGTTTTTTATAGCTAGTGAGTAAAAGTTAATTGCTTTGGCATAATCTCCTTCTGACATATACTCCTGAGCCTTTTCATGGTTCTTCATTGTGATACCGGTAGGAAACAAAGTCAATAAGGTAGATTTATTAAAGGTGAATAGTTACATTTTTTCTTTTCGTTGTTTCTCTCTGAGACCACTTTAAAAAAATCAAAATCAGCAGAAGTAGAAACCCGTCAAAAAAAGCATTTCCGAATAGATAAGGATAGTAAAGGATAACTGCAATTATCATGGGAGACAATAATTTTTACAAGCACTCAAATGATTCAAGTTCAACAAAAATATCCAATGTTGATTTTAATACTTTGAAAAAACTGAACACAAATACTTCATTTTCATCAAATGTTTCAGGGTCTACTTCAAAAACGTCACTAACCAAGTTATTCTCCAAAAAGAAACCAGAACTACTGTTAGATACCCAAAGTCTAGGAGGTAATACTAACGATAGTGTAGTAACTACCAGATCAAGAAAAAATTCGATGAATTCACCAGTTTCCACCACATTCCACAATCTTTTCCATCGATCGCATCATCATCACCATCATCATCATCAACAACAAATCCAGGAAACGTTACAGAAAAACTTGGACGATTCTAAGAAAACTACACTTTGCTTATCGTCAAATAGTTCAAATTCAGTCATTCAGGATGCGGAACTAGCAAAAATCTACAATTTCACCAACCCAAACTTTTCAATTGACGATAAAGGGGAGGATGCTGCCTCTCATCCTCATCATCCAAGTAACAATAGTTCATTTTTGGATATTCACAAAAAGATGTTGGTCCCGGCCGACCTGTATATTCAAAACAAGTTGAACAAATACCATCAAATTGAAGTTGGATTGGGAATATATGGAGGTGAAGGGGAAGAAAGGTCCGGTAGTAGTGGAATTGGCAGTACTACTGGTAGCACCAGAGAATCAAGGAATGCTAGGATATACACAAACTTATACCACTATTTGAAGCCATTATTCATACCATCGCAACAGAAGACTACGAGAAAGGGGTTTACAAGACCAGTTTTAGAGTATTCCGTAGAAGAATTGGCTACTTTTGTAAAAGAGAGTTTTTGTGGCTTGCCGACATCATTATCAGTTTCATTTCCATCACAAGACCAAACTCTGATTGTGGCCAGCAGTCAAGTATCACCTTCAATCAAGAGTTTTCGGCTGAAGACCAGCAGAAGCAGCACCAAACTATCACGTATGAATACAACCACAAACAGGTTCTTATTATCTGGTAGTGAACATAAGGCGGAAGATTTTGATTATTACAAGCGTCGCGAGGTATCTCAAGACTTGATGACGTTGTTTTTCAAATGTTTGACTGCATTGCACAATGATATTCTCCAACATGATCAGTCAAAGCTTATTCAACAGTTGGGGCTATCGAAAATCGAGCAAACTTCAGCTCTTGCAAAATCAATGACTAGAAAAAAATGGTTATTAGCTGTCATTGCATCGAAATATTTTAACAGAGTAATTCGATTTTATATCATTTCAATTTTCCAACCATTAGAGGCCCACTTTCAAGAATTGATGGTTGTTCAAGAATATCAACAACAGCACACTTTACAACAGTCACAGGGAAAACACAAAAAATTGACAATAGATATTGATAATTTATTATTAGGCGCTTTCTATAAAGTGTTTGTTCTTGATAATGATGATGATGTTATCGGGAACAACACCAATGGTGAGACTGATGAGTTATTTATAAATACTATTTCTTGGATGAATTCACTTGTTTGACCAGCGGTGAGTGGAGATTTTCATAGGGACAGCAGGGTTAGTAGGATATTGTATATCACGATAAGCATTGTTTCATCTCTATGATATATGGAGGTGGGTTTCAATGTCGTGAATGATGTCAATAAAATGTCGTGAAAGAAGTCGTAGAAACATCTATGAAAAATCCTCCAACAAAATCATTAAAAAAATAAAAAAAGATACGAGAACTCAGTACAGTCTGCACACACTCGACAAATCATTTGCCGCAGAATCACGCTTACTATTGAGTATTAGTGTCAGATATTTCATTCTCATAATGTTAAGAAACTATATGAAAACTAGTCTTTTAAGACCAGCACCAGTGACTAGATTGTGGGCTCAGTCATATCGTCTATACTCCACCCAAGAACCAGTAGAGGTGATGGATGACTATGAACAAAAGGTTTACAATATACTTAAAGATGAGTTTAACCCAGTTAATTTACAGGTAAAGGATGTATCTGGTGGATGTGGTTCTATGTTTGCGATTATTGTTGAAAGTTCAAAGTTTAAAGGTTTACCAATGATCAAACAACATCGTTTGGTCAATGAACTTCTTAAAGATGAAATCAAGCAATGGCATGGGTTACAATTACGTACAAAAGGTGTATGATGTAAATAAATATTAACTGTAAATAGACTATCTAATACTTAAATTATTTATTCAACAATTTCTTCTTTTTCTTCGATGATCTCTTCTTTGATTTCTTCAATAATTTCAGCTTGAACATCATTGGATTTGACACCTTGTTTAGCAACATGCTTAGCTCTATAAGCTCTCCATTCTTCCAAAGCCTTTCTACGAGCCAAAATGGCTTCTCTAACAGCAGCATCGGCTTCCATAGCATCGGCTTCTTCAAATTGTGCACTATATTCACGCAAGTTGGATCTGACCTTCTTCTTGTCACTGTTGGACAATAATGATTCAGGTCTTGGTCTCCAAACAAAGTCTTTGAATTGATCAATTGAATCGTCTCTCAATAAATTACCGGTGAATTCATAAAGTCTGTACCCATTGTCAATGGTATGTAACCATGAAGAAGACCATGCAGCAACAAATCTACCAGATGGATCCCAAGAAATATTGGTCATACCGGCAAATGTCTCTGACTTTAATAATTTAACATTAGCTGGAGTTGATTTCTTATTGTTTTCATCATCAAAGGAAACATCGTAAAATTCAAGTTCACCAGAGCTTCTAGAAATGGTAGCAACAACAGCATATCTTCCTTTTGGTGACCAAAAGATGGTGTTAGAATGCTTGTTCTCAATCTTGGTATAAGCTTTGTACTTGGAGGAGGCATTTTTACCTTTGGTAACTTCTTGAGCATAGAATGAAATGGTATTCTTAGGAATGGCTGGGTTAGGGTTACCATCATCGAGTCTACTGATGGTAATGAATCTTTCGGAATTAGGTTCCCAGGCAAAGTTGACAACAACATCTTTCAATTCCAATTTTTCAACTGGGATATCTCTTTCGGCAGGTTTGAAAAATTCCAAATTGGAGAAAACGGTCTTACCTGATTTGGTGTGTCTATCAACTTTAACACACAACAATTTACCATTGGATTGCCAGTGCATCTTACAATCACTGACTTGGAACAAGTTAACGGTACGTAAAATTTCTCTGGATGGTATTTGCATCAAGGCAACTCTTGCTGTTTGATTGGAACTTTCTGGAGTCCAGTAACTCAATACGTATTCACCAGTGGATGATTTGCTATTGTGAAGAGGAACACCAGCTGGGGCCCATTCGAAATCTTGGATGCCATCAGCCTTAACTAACTTCTTATCCAATAATTGGAATGAAGGAGTTTCGTAAATAGCCAAAGCATCTGGACCTTGACGAGCACAATATTTGTCATCAAAGGACCATTTGACCAATGGCCATGGCATTTCTTTTTGGCCCTCCAAGTGTGGTGGTAAAGCAAAAGTTCTTGCTGGTTCACCGGTAATCATATCCCAAATAACCAATTTGTGACCTTCACTTTCTGGACCAAATGGGAATTGGGCACGTTCAGCAGTAGAATCTGGTAAAGCAATTGGAACTGGGGATAAAGTGACCATATACTTTTCATTTGGAGA